>CM031234.1:520879398-521206898 GCA_018340775.1 Taxus wallichiana var. yunnanensis
GACATAGACACTTGGGCATTGTTTTGTGATCCAGGCATTCGTGTCTTTGTTGTGTTGTGGGATCAAGTTATTTTTTGGGTCATTTTGTGACTATATGAAGGCTTTTTTCATGTAGTGTGTAGGCATGTACCATAGCTCGAGATTCTATATGGGGTGACTCGATTCATTCAATTTATGCCCCCTCTCTTTTGGGGTGCATGCGACATCAATAGGAGAATGCGGCCTAAAAGAGAGGCCTGATCTCGACCTAAATTGTTTCCCTCTAGGGGGGAAGAAATGTGTATGGTAGAAACCAAGGCACATGTAAAACAAGTGGATAGATATGTGTGTTAGTATAAGAAGTAGAAAACATGTCATAAGAAAACAACGTAACAAGAAAATATGCATACAATATGGACCACAAAAAGTGGGTTTCAAACATGGGACATCACTCATAATGTCACAAGACAATCAGGGCCAAAGTGGCCAAAAGCATACAAGCAGTGTTCAAACAAGACATAGGGCATACCCTACAAACAATAACATAAAATGTCAAATAATAGCAAACAAAATGTAATAGGAAAGCATGGTGACAAATAGTACTGCAAGGAAAATGATGCACATGAAGCACCCATTAGTATGTTAGAACGATAAAGAGTATGTCGAAGTGTGTATGTATCATTGTAAAGTAGTGTGCTAGTAAGAATTAGGAAGTAGTATAAAATGAAACAATAAAACCTATAGTATGTGAGAAAGTAAATGTAGATTCCCCGAGGATCCATGGTGGGACTGGTAAGAGGTACAATGCCAAGCATATTTGTTGCATGTGAATATTTGTAGGAAGTATTCATTTAAAACTAAAGACCAAGTGAATGCATATGTGTATATGATAAAGATAATGACATATTGGATATCCGGCTAACATAATAAGAAAAGTGTAACATGTAAGTATAAGCAAGCACCAATAAGTGCAACCAAGATATGCAATATACCACCAATATGCAGTGTGTGGATGAGATGGAATGGTATGCAATGTGCATGTGATAGGGGAAGCATGCCCCACAACAAATGTGGATGAGTACAATATGAGGTTCATTTATAAAATACCCCTCAACAATCAAGAATGAACCATAAAACAAGAGTGTGTCATTGGGAAATGGTTTGAACATGTGTGCTAGAAAGATACATCATGAAGCATATAGTGTAGAGATTGAATGTGTCTGTGAGGTTCATTTCAGATTTAGACCCTCAATAATCAAGTAAGAACCATAGAACTAGAGCGCATCATAGGGTAATGGTTTGCTAATGTACACAAGATAGATATATCGTGAAGCATAGAGTGTAACTAGTGAATTTGGTGAGGTTCAATTCAGATTTAGATGCTCGGCAGTTGAGTATGAACCATGGAACTAGAGTTTTTCATAGGGTAATGGTGATACAAGTTGTGTGTATCATGATGTATAAAAGAGATAAGGAAGTCCATATGTAAAGCACAAAGCATAATGCATATGTGTAGAGACTAGAATTTTTTTAATGATTGAAGGGGGGAAGAAAGAATGATGCCCCCCCAAGTGTGTGATGTAGAGAAGGACCATGTCATGATGGTGGAGCTTGAAACATGTCTTTGCCATAAGTGTAAGGAATAGTTTGTTTGACAAAAATAATTAGATGTTGAAGTGGAGTAGGATAGAGAGGGACCTGTAATAGTGGTAGCTTATGTGGGATTGATAATGATGTAGAAGACTTGAAAGGAGGAGGGGTTGGACTGACTTTGCAAGGAGATTATTTAGGTGACTCTTGACTTATAGAATAAGGAACATGAGTGACTATAGAATGATGTTAATTATACATAGATGAATCAGATTTAGGAGCCCATTGGGATTTAGCAATTAGAGATGAACATGTAGCAACATTTTTTGTACCAAATGAAATGAAACTACGATGCTTAAGGTGTCCAATTTTTCATTTTAGAGAATAACAATCATTGTCATTATGTCCATTAATTTGATGATAATTACAAAATGGGATAATTTGATATTTAGCAATCCAATAAAGAGAGAAGAAATTAGTGGATGGAAATTTGATCAATTGAAGAGTGAAGAGCTAAGGAATAATATCATGTGGCTTACCATTGAAATCAAACTTGAGAGGTGATGGTAGTGGTAAGACTTGAGGTTCATTTAGATGAGCACATGTAGAAGACATAGAATTAGGATGAGGAGTATAAGAAGGGATAACATTGGATTGAGAAGTGGCCTTAAGATGTTTCATTTCATATTTAATTGATGTAATCATTGTTTCCATAGCTTGAATTTTATCTTGGAATAAATAATGCAAAGCTTGAATTGACTCTAAGATGGGTTGATTGGATGGAGGATTAGGAGCGATAGAGTCACCTAGATATATGATAAAAAATATCACTTACTTGAGCGGGTGGCGATCTGAGGAAGATACATAGTGTCTAGGGTTTTTGAAGAATATATTTCGCAATGGGGTGAATTTGAAGCAATTCATGCAATGAGATTAGAGGATTATTATGAGCCATGGGAGAAGAAAAAGAAGGTTCCAAGCGTATTTGAATTTGGGTTCACCAAATGATTTAATAAAAATAAAATTATTGTTAAAACCTAATTGAGAGTCACATATGCTAATAAAATGCTAAAGTACAGATTTGACACAAGCAATAAGCTAATAGAATATGAAACCTTAATTTTAAAAGAGAGAGGAATGTAATTAGTTGGTTTGTGTTTTTCCTAGAATCGATCAAAAATGGGGAAATTGATGAACAAAAAGGGAAAATTTTCATAAATAATCAAAATAAATTGTAGATTGCAGGAATATTATAAGACATGGGTGCCCATGGATGACAAGGGCACCGGGCACCGATGACCTCTTGGGCACATGTGACTAAGAAAATGGTCGAACTCGATATTCACTGTTTCACACAAATGTCAAAAATATTTTGTGTTGGTCACCTGTGTGTTGCAATATGATTTCCAAGGTACCTATAACTTGCAAAATAAAGATTCACATGCAAAACACCCAAAACCACATCAAATAAAAAAAATAAAGATGTAATATGGAGAGTTATACTGGCATTGATGGGGTCTCCCCATGAGTGAGATTACACCCAAATGTTGTAATACAAATTAGAATCCATGTCATTTCTTATGCGTGTGTGTATAAATTTATCCCTAGGATGCCATTGTGCAAGTGCAAGTGCACTTGATAGTGGGCTAGCTAGATGTAACACTGCAAATAGATGTGTGGATGGAATAAAGAAACTTCCCCTTCCTGTGTCATGATGTATAAAATGTAGTCTTTTGTCCCTTGAATGAATGCTAGATGGATGCCTTTGAATGATTTCAATGCCTTTGGATGTGTAAGCTTAGGTGATAGTAAGTATGCTTAGAGCTTGCTCCTTTATTTTGATCACATAGCTTTGTATTTATATGATTCCCTTGATTGAATTTTGCAATTGACAACTGGAAGGTTGACCCATAAGAAAATAATATTCCCAAAAGATAAAAGAGGCAAAAAAGAGCGAGTAAAGTGGAAAGAGCTCGGGGGCACCTGACGCGACGTGGGTGCTTTGGTGTCTTGGCTAGGTGTTGGCATCTAGATTCATGAAATATAAAGAAAATAAAGTTTGGACTAGGCTGTAGGGTGTGCAAGGCCAAATAGAAAATAAGAAACACACAAAAGAGGACTAAGATACTCACAATTGCTAGTTTTCTCACTTAGAAATCATGTAAATGCAAGTATGCTTTTAGGACCTATAAATGTACCTAAGTGCATAATTTTGTGTCTAAACATATGATGATAAGGATGGGTATTGATAAAAAATGCCTAATCATAGTTAAAGAGAGGATAACATCAACTAGCATAAATGTTTAGCATGGATTGGGGTGCTATGGGAATTCAACATGTACGCATGTCACTTATTACATTTTAAGGAAGAATGAAATAAAGTTAATTTTAGGGAATTTTTTTATTGGGGTTTAGATCCAATGTAATTTTATGTTGGTTGAAAATTTCAAAAATTAGGTGAATTTAGTTGCGATAATTTTTCTCTGTTAGGGTTTTTTAGCTTGCATGTCATACCACGACCTATTCAATCATTCTGAATTATATCTTTTTCAGATTATGCTAGGGATTTTCACCCCTTTGGAACCCCTATATAATATATCCTTCCAACTAAAGCCCATTTATTGTTTCTCGGGTTGGAGCTTGTGGAGATTCAAACAATGGTGTTGTTGTAAAGACACCCTTGGAAGTTTGTTAGAAGGTTTTTCACGAGGTAATACTTCTCCTCCTCATCTTATTTTACCAGTTCCTAAATTTAAGGTTGTATGCCAATGGCATGAACAATATTTTATTATTGGGTAGTTTTTGGTCGCATATGCTCTGAAAGCATTCTAAAATCATGGGTTAACTAGGGCTGGGATGCTCATGGCATCTGACTCAAACGTGTGCAGAACATGACTAAAGATTTTTTCCTTTCCCATTTTTCTAACCCATGCATGCCCCTACTATCTTGAACTACTCTGCCAATTGGTATGTGCATAGCTCACTTTTGGTCCTTTCTCCTTGGACCAAATATTTTGTGGTATTCTGAGTATGTGGATCTTAAAGTTCCTGTTTGGATGGAATTCCCCAATATTCCACTACCGTGTGTTGAATTTATGCACCAAATCACCTCTTTTATATGGTGAGTTGTTTACATGGAACCTCAATGCTTATATAACACTCACCTCGTGGAAATTTAAATGGGAGATACTCATTACTCTCAACATGCTTTATACATTAACCTTCCTAAAACATATTTTCATTGTTATGCCTCTTATCATAAGATCAAGTATTTCCCTTTGTATGTCCCTGTGTAATTTCTCGGTGCCTAAGAAGAACTCTAAATTTGTCAAACCCCTCTCGGAGGAAGAGTGGAAAACCCCGGGAGGGCGGAAAAACAAGAACAAAACGGCTCAAGCCAAGGTGTCCAGAAGCAATGGCTCGACCGAGCCAATTTGTTAAGGAATATGCCAATGGCCAAAGTCTCCCAAGGAACATTTTTTTATGATTTGTAAGTTCTCTACTACGAGTTATCTAGCACACCCAAAGTGGCCATTGTTCTTATGGAATTGAAAAACTCCATATGAATTTCCTCGACTCTTTTGACCTTACAGTTGTTGCTAAGAACTAGTTCACATGGCTCGTCTAAAAGGGCGTGAAGTCCTTCTTTCCATTCCATGATAAACCATGATCATATATTAGTACACAGTGTGGAATCTATGGAGGAGGAGTACAATATAGAGTATTTAGGGCACAGGAAAATTGAGTTGCAAGATTTCTTAAAGCACAACAATGCTCAATTTCTGTAAAATTAGTTTGATGCCTTGGATGGCTTGTATATGGATGGTATGGCTCTTTACCATTGTTCCTCATGAATTTTTTTTCATGGAATGTGTAGGGTATCACAAACTTTGATTGCAATTATATCATTCACAATGATTTCCAAAACATTTCCAACTCAGATATGTTGTGTCTACAAGAAGTGAAAGTTACATGTTTTTTAGTTGATGATGGTATGTAAATCCATCTAGCCGGACATCCTGACACTCACTAGTAATCATGAAAATGGGCGTGGGGTTTGATATCCCTTTTTAGCCCTAAATAGGGGCCCTTATTTATGGACCATGATTTTGACCCCACCAATTGTGCCATCTAGGCCTTATTTAATATTGAAAGTTGCCCTTTAGGATTCATCAATATTTATGCCTCTAATGATGTGGTTGAAAGATCTAATCTTTGGTGGTGGATAGCTAATGAAATTACCGATGATTTTTGGGTCATATACGGAGACTTTAATATGGAGGAACTATCATCTCATAAGTATGAGCACTCTCCTATGTGATGGACACATGGTGAAAGGGAGGCGTGGTTCTATATGTGTAATAAATTTAGGTTTAATGACCCCAACACCTCTCGCACACCTACCTTTCAAGTTTGGTTTACTTGGTTCAGTCTCCGAAGTGGATCCGATCAAGTTATCAAATGACTTGACATGGCTATGATGTCAACACAAGATTTTTTTGAGTTTGGCAACACTTATTCCTTTTCTGTGGAAGTGATGCCAAATTTCATCCTTTTAGACCACTTCCCTATCTAATTTTGTATCACTTAGAGTAGGCGACCCTATTTTCATAAAAGTCAATTTTTTTCTCAACGCTACCTTGATGGAGCATGGGAACACACTCAATCACATCAAGCAGGTGTGGAATTTAATGCCTTGACCACGTCATCTACATCACTATCATCCATCTCTTCACGAAAGTTGGACTTAGTGATGGGAGGATGTGATCACTAGGACCACAGATTCCTTAGTATCTACGGTCGATAGGTTTCCAAAATTAGGTGTAGATCACACTCGATACCTCCTTAGCTCTTATCCAGAAGTGCTAGAGCTCAAAGGAGACCCATTTTTGAAATTCTACAACTCTAGGTGGAAGAGATCCATTAGAAAATATAAATCGTAGATAGCTACAATGCTTGGGGCACTCGAATTTGTGCACTTCTTCAATAGCTTAAAGTAGGGGATCATGTTTCAAAGAATTCTTCCTTTCCCTCAAATCCAAACATTCCTTTCAGTAAATTCATGCCATATGTGATGACAAACCTTAGTTTAGGGACCCCTAACTTATCATATAGGCCTTTGTCAACCATTACAAGATGGTTTTTCAATATCAAATGCCATTAAATGGGTGGTGTGATACCTTAGATCAATGTTTGGCTAGGGTGTCATGCAAGATATCTTAGGTGCAAAAAACAACCTGTGATTGCATGCTCACCCTTGATGACCTTCACAAAGTGGTCATGTAAATGTATAATGACAAGGTGCCCAATTAGGATGGTTTTACTGTGAGTTCTATAAATTGTTTTGGGATACTATTGGCCCGAACCTCTTTTCGTTTTATCTTGAAGGGTTTCAAAGTCAATCACTTGACACCCACATTAACAAAGGGAATATTAAGTTCATCCCTAAGCTTGGGGACCCCAAGATAATCACTAATTGGTGACATATTACCCTTCTCAATGTTTCCTGTAAGATTATTGCCAAAGCCCTTGTCATTCAGCTACGACACATTCTACCTACCATTATTCCGCAGAGAAAATCGCTTCACCCAGGGGCATTACATTCTAGACAACATCATCATATTCTCGGGAAGTTATGGAAGGGGCTTGTAGATCCAGCAACCAAAGCTATTTATTAAAATCAATTTTGATAAATCCTACAAAAAGATAGAGTGGCCTTTCATTTTGGCTATGCTTAAGGCATTTGGTTTTGGTCCATTTTTCATATAATGTGTCAATATGCTTTTTTTGAATGCCTTGACTCAAATCAACATTAATGGGCACAACTCGTCTCCGTTTTTCCTCTTCCGATCCATATGATATGGGTTTCCTTTATTTCCTTCTCTTTATGTCCTTGCGGTCGAAGGTTTTGGTTATCTTCTTTCCAAAGCCAAATCCCAAGGGTTTGTTAGGGGAAATTCCTTGCCTTCTTTAAATAACTCTCAACCGCTCAATGGCCACTTTTCTTATGACTCATTTATTATGCTAATTGAGGATGAAAGCAATATTTTTAATTCCATTCAGTTCCGTGACACGTTCTATTTATCTTCCGGTTCATCCATTTAATGGTGAAAAATGTAGTGTTACAGGAAATCCTTCCTCCCCATGCCCCCCTGTGTAGTTTTTATAATTAGAAGATGTTTGACCATGGTGAGATCTTTAAATTTCTTGGGATACCTTTTTCCTTTCAAGCCTTTCTTGTTGATCTTCGGTAGTATTTTGTTCAATGGGTCACCCAAAAGCTTGAATATTTTATCACCAAACCGTTATATTTAACGGGTAAGTTCTATATTTTCTCCAAATTTATTGAAGCCACACATGTTTCCTACTCTTCATGTTAGGCCCCATCCAAAAAATCTATGAAGAATTTGGAAAATCTTCTCAAATATTTTCTCTGGTCAAATGTTTCTCCAGGTAAAGGATTTCACAGAGTTACATAGAAGATCCGTTGTCTTCCCGGAGATTATGGAGGAATGGTCTTTATTGATATTTTGTGTTAAGGGTAGGCCCTATGTGCTAGATGTATAATTTGTAGCAAGAAATGAAAAGAATCCTAGAAAGTGCTTCTAATTCATGGCATTAATAAAGGTTCCTCCTATGGTTGTCCGTCCTAAAAGGGTTTAAGTTTTTCTAACCTTTGGATTGCTCTTATTCTTATCAAAGTGGTCGTTACTTTTATCCTCAAAATCATATGGAAAGCATGGGATCAAATCAAACCATGGCTCTAGTGGAAGGGCAACGGATTTGGCAATGGCCTCACTATTAACCACCACTCCTTTTGGTGGTCACCGGTCATCCAATTCCAAGATCAATTGTTTCTTCGAGGTCCCCGAGATTCCTGCACTTAAGATTTTCAAGCGTGGAATTCACTCCATTTAGGACCTCTTTTACAAGAGCATCCAAGATTGGTATCCTTGGAATGAGATCAAAGATTAATTCAATATTTCCTCACACGATGGGGCGAACATCATTCATGGATACCCCCTTCTAGAATTACTCTGCTAGTAAAGGTTATTCTTGGCTATCTCCTCATCTTCCCATGGTTGACAAGATTTATAATTGGTGGGGGTTTCATCCTTCTCCTTCCACTTGGAGAAGGAGATTTCACACTTTCTCAGTCCTTGTGTGGAATCCAACATTGCCTAATTTTTGTGGTGTGTTCTCCACTAAGGTATTTTGATTAATGCCCATCTGGTTCATCTTGGTGTATCATCCCCCAAATTTCCCTTCTATGGACACTTGGAAACCTTATCCCATTTATTCTAGTTTTGTAGTAAAACCCAAAAGGCTTGGAAATAGATTCATTCTTTCTTTCTTCTTTTTAGACTAGAATGTTTCACCTGACATCATATTCTTTTAGGTGATAAACCTAGAATTCCTCACAAGTTTTCTCCAATTAGGCATGATTTCAGAGGGGAGAATATTTTTGGATTTGGAAAGAAATTAATTTTTGTTTATTTTCTAATGTCGAATTTTATCAAGATTTATCTATTTATAATATGTTGATGGTTATATCTAATGTGTTGTTGTAAATTAAAGTACAAGCAAATAAGGTGGCCCTCAAGGTGGAGCACCTTTAGATACTTATTAGTCATTGGGGAGATGCCCCTTGTAATGTAGCTCAAGAGCCACCTTCTCCATCTTGGCACACTCTACCCCATGAGGTCGTCCCGAGTTGGTCACCGGAGCCGCTTCCATCGTCATTCTTTCAACCATGCTCGTCGGTCCCATGCAATCGGCACCATTGTCGTGGATGATATTCTCTGCCTCGCCCCAAGCTCACCACCATGGTTGGGGATCTCCTCCACCATATCATCATTTCAATTGAGGCTTGCTGACTACCCTGATCCACAGGCCCATAATGGGTGGAGCCTCTCGCTTATGCTAAATAAGTTTCTCAGAATGGCTTTACCCATATCACCCACTCACGATGCTGCAAAAGACAATGAAGAAGAAGGCCACACTGACTCTGGTTGGGAGGTTCCAAACAATGGAAAAGACCTTCCTGGATCAAGTTGGCTAGATGATCATGATCCTCCCTTTGTTAGTCAACTTTTTATAGCAGAACATAATTTCGATTTCACATTGTTTTTTACTATGTTATAGTTGACTTTTCCTAGGCTTTCCTAGTTTGTTTGTGGCTTTGGGGTGTGCTCTCATACCACATGATTCTTTTTAATTATCTTGTATAATCTTACTTTTTATTATAATATAATGTCTTATTCATAAAATATAGGGGAATTATATGTCATTTCAAACTAATGATTGCTCAATGGGTGAAATCAAATCAAGTATGTCGAATATTTTCAAGGAAGTAAAGGAAGCTTCAAATTTTTTTAGGTTTAATGGTTTTGAAGGGGTATTAGTGATAGAGTTTGCAATTTCATTTAGTGATTATAGGGCCTACATCTAGGGGTCAAATTTGAAGTTAATGAAGAAACAATGGTAGAAATCTCATGTTTTCTCTTAATGCGTGAAAGATGGTATGTTTTTAGGGAAATGGGTTCACAATGTTGAGATGATTTTCTTAGACGTAGTGAAGAGGTGAAGGAAATGATGAATGGAACAATGCAATATTCCTTTTCGAGCCGTGAGACAATTTTCTCTCTTTATTTAGTGATATCTAACATGTGAAGGTAGGTACACTTTCATCATTGATTAGCACTTTCATTTTCTATCTTAATTACGACATAGAACATTGCTCAATGTGCCATATTCTATTCTTAATATTCTTGATAAAATGGTTATGGGGTCAGTAAGAAAGCAGGAACAATTCTCGTGTTCACCATGGGTTTCTTAAATTAATTATATTTCATGCCCTAAAAAGGAAAGGAATAAGGCTACCTTGGGAAGTGATTTGTGGTTCCTTAGATTTTTTTGTTCTACTAGTTTATAGAAAACATAAAAGAGATGATGTTATCCACTCTGGGGTAGCATCGGTGGATGAAGAGGTAGTAAAATGGATTTCTCGAGAATGATTCTAATGGGTTAGAGGAGGATGAAATTAATCCCACGTCTCCCACCCACCTATGTATTTTGGTATTTGATAATCATGATGATTTTGGTCATCAATAGGAGACATTGGGAGGCATAGGGAGTGCGGGGCAAGGGAAACAACCATCGACCTTGGAAACAACCATCAACCTTTAATGAGGATATGGGGGAAATTTAAAGTCTTAGGACATAGCTTCAAAATATGAGATTGGATGCACAATCAAATGCACCTTCTCTAACAACCCTAATCGAATTTATAGCCGATTTTCGAGGAAAGAAGTTAGTGAGTTCTATAGCTATGGATGAGGATTGGAAGGAGGATATATATGTTACTAAGGAAAAACTAGATTTCACCACTAATGAATTGTCAAAATGAAAGGTGACGTTGTCTTCCTTTTCGAATCTTGTGGTACAAGTAATTTTTTCCCGAATAGTCTCCAATGTATATGCATTATTATTATGGGAATAGTGGATGAGATTCCAAATCTCTCAAATCATAATATGGAATCCTATTGCCATAATGAATCCAATGGAATTTTGTGAGGTTTTCTGAGTGGAGTCTTAATCTAAAAATAAAATTTTATGTGAGGTATAGTGGCATGAAAGGGTTCTTCCTACCCAAACAAGATGGAATCCAATACCAGTTGTGGGGGATTTTTTCATAAGAGATTTCATGTCTTACTTAGAGGTGGAGTAATTGATGAAAATGGAAAGGGTAAGGTATGCTACTATTGAACTTGAGGCTCCTTTATGGTTAATAATTGAAAACCCTAGTCCTCTATAAATCATTGGAACCTGAAGAGGAAAATGTAGGAAGATCGTTTCAAGAAAGACACCATGCTCGTAAGGGAGATAATTTTGAATGCTTATGCAAATTTCAATCTTGATTACATTATGAAATCATAACCTGTGTGTTTTTATCTATGGGATTTGTTTCTGAATTACCTTAGAATGAGAGAACCTTACTCCCCAAAAGCCTTCTAATGGATTTTCCAAAAATGTTAATCTATATTCACTCGGTTGTATGGGTGGGAGAAGATTGGATGGTTGCATACACACTCTCCTCTATTCTAGCACCCTCGGACGTGCCTGAGAAAGCCTTTACATCTTGATATGGTTTATGATGGGGGAAAATGTTGGGAGGTTGCTATTTCAAAAGGTTTTTATTTCATTTAATTCTTCTCCTTGTATTGCACAAGGTGATTTTCAAAAAAAAATATGTGGGATAAGATGGAGGAGTGAAATCTGTTGATCCTAAATAGTTATAATTGAAATTTTCTATGGGTTACATTCTAGGTTTTGTTGTAGATGTTGGGAGTGTTTACTGAGGAAAGTTTTGTTTGGATTTTTTTTATTTAGGATTAGTTCCCATGGGAATATTGCAAAATAGTCCTTACATCATTTTTTAAGTCCAACTTCAAGCCCTCTATGCATTATATCTTGGCTCAATATGTTGAACATTTTGTAAGTAATTTTTCTTTCTTAAATGCATATCAATTCAAAGTTCTAGTGAAAAGAATTTAGTGATAAAAAAATTGGGAGAAGGCTATAAATGTTTTTAGACAATAAGATAAAAGGAAAACATTTTCCAACAAATTAAAAAAATGTTTATTTGTTTAATAATATTTATTAGAAGACTGGAAAATGTCACATAGTGAATTGTGATTCACTAGAAAAACGTAAAAGATATAAAAATTTGAGGCCTATATTTCCTACCTTCAACAAGATAAATGCCATATCATGTCAATATGTGCATACTTATATATAACCACAAAGTTCCTCCCTTAAATGATGAAATTCTTGTGTGTCAAATATATGGTGGATTACATGGGCCAAGATATTTTTAGTCCCACATCCAATAATCATGTTAAATGTGTAATTTACCACCAATCGCACCCGAGTAGCACATTGAGACACCGAAAGGGAGGCATGAAAGAAGTTAAAGTTGAAGAAGTGAAGGGTGAATAATAGAGGGAGATGAGGGGAGATAAAGAAGGGAATAGAGGGAGGAGAATTATAAACACATGCATTCCATCTCGTGGCATTTGTTATTCAACGATGGAACCCAGATGCCACAAAGGGGCATGATCAATAAAAGGTGTACCTAGAATTGAGTTAGCACAATATGTGGCATCGTTGTGCATGACTTGCTGGCCATTGTTCCTATTAAATAAGAGCCAATTTTAGAATGAAACTGAAATGGACATCAGGTAGAAAAAGTTGGGAATCAAATACCTACATGTCCCACACCTATTCTCACAACAAAGCTTTCCTCATTCAAAGGTATTACGGTACTAAATGGGCACAACAGAAAACTAATTTTGAGTACTAGTAAAACTGTGAACGTGTTTCATTGTCATTGTTATCATTTGCTATCGCCAAAAAATAATGGCTGAGATCGAGTCCCGAACTTGACATATCCACCGCGAATGCTTCGAGAGGAAAAATTGAGAATTTTACAATAACGGTCGGGGCTCCGAACATAAGATCTCTGCACGGGTCCTTTTTGATGGATAGTTTGTGTATACACCAACACTCAGACACCCACTAGCTCTGCCATGTTACAGTTTTGTGTTCTGAGTGAATGTCAGGAGGCCTGATTTGTAACTGGAAGCGACTGGATGACTTTGGTATTCGTGTTGGAAATTTGTGTTGTTATTTAACTCTGTCACTGCCTGCCCATGCCTGCCTCCAGGGATCAAATTTGAAGGGTTGGTCTAAATTTTATTTTGAAGGGTAAGTATTGGACCAACCCTTCAATGATGAAAAGTAGCACGAATATTTTACACTTCATATGACAAGAATAAATCAAATACACACGTCAAAAAAATTAAAAATATTTTTTTAACGAAATATTTTTTCTTTTCAAAATCACCAGTTGAATTCTTAAATAAAAGGGAAAATTCAGTAATCCAAACACAATGACCCCTCTATCATAATGATGTAAATTAAGCCGCATTTAAACTGGTAAAATAATCAAATTTTGATGTAAATAAAGCCCAAATTTGTAATATTATAATTTCCTAAAAATCATCATAACTAAAATAAGCATTAAATAAAATTAATAAATAAATACATAAACAAACAATTGAAATGAGATAAGAAGACACACAAATCACTAAACACATAAATACAATCAAACTACACTAGGATCTCTTATCAAAATCATTAAGAAAACTTATAAATAGTAAAATAAATAACTTTAACTTCTACTTGGAGTTTAGTCCTAAAAATAAAACCAATTTGGATTCTTACCCCTTCAATAAAAAAACCATTCGTATTTTAAACACTAAAATAACACACATGTAAATTTTAACTAGTAAAATGCATTGACTTGAATACATCTTCTAAATAAATTAAAGAAAATGTGCATCTATACATTGAAACACCCACACTAACTATGTCACCAATATATACATCTAAATATTCTTAGTTGATTTCCAATCCAAGAGTTTCACCTCATGTAGAGTATGCATTCAAATATACTACATAGAAATGATGTTTTACCAAATTAGAATACTCCATTCAACACACACACCCTTTGTAATCCTCCCTAAATCTATTCACAAGCCTCTTCCTCAACTCCTCAAGCATAGAGTTTAGCAAAATTGTCTTGAGCACAACAACGAATATAAAATTCTTGTTGGCCTCCACATCACTACAATTAAACAATAGTTAGAGAGAAGATACCAATGATGAATTGGAGGGTTTTTTTCAATGGATGAAGAAGATTATCTCTACATATTCTCCTCCTCTAAAATGATCTCCTCTCATCTTCTCTGCATTCTTCCATATTGAATGGGTCCAATTAACCTTTACATTAGGAAGCAACTCGACACTTAGCTCGGTTCTTATTTGCAAGGGTCATAATGGGTGAACTCCTTATGCGATTCAACTTTTTTTCCTTTAAAGCAAGCCCCATCTATATTTTCCCCTATATCCTTCTCCATTTCATACAAATAGAGCTAATCCAATCATCTTGGCCCATAGTTTGTCTACATGTCGAGCTCAAATTGATCTAGGAAATCTGGATCAAGACCATTGTGAGCTCATCCCACCCTTTAAAACCAACATGGATCCAATAGAGCCTTCTTGGCACCCTACATTGTGAGTCACAAATTGAAGTCACTCTTTGAGATTAATTCAACACTTTTCTCCACACTCTTCCCCACCTCAGATATCCATCTCATCACATATCCAAACTAGTGGTCAGTCTACATAGTGGATCTATTCCAAATCATGTTGTGCAGTCTCCCAAGTGCACAAATATGTGTGCAAGTTGATCCTAGCTTTGTTTTATGTTTCTCTAGGTGGCTCCTGCAACAAAAAAATAGAAAAAGTAGAAAGTGGTAGATATTTCGTTTGAATGAATCCTAAGAAAAGGCCAGAATATAAACAATAATAATAAATCTTTTGTTTTTAGGTATTTGTGCTCAAGTATTTGTGTAGCTGACATCAAAAACTTGCTAGTAACTTGGAATTTGAGCTTAATAGTATTATAGTGGTAGTATATTTGTTATATTAATTTTTTTGGTAATTTCAAGTATTACGACTTATCTAATGTATCTACGAGTCATACGCAGAGTCTGGAAAGCTGGAGGTGACTGTTTGTAAAATTAATCAAAAATATTTCTTAAGCCATAATAATTTCACACAATTTTTTGACAGGCATTTTTTCACCATAGCCCTTCTTTTGACAGTTGTAAAAGTAACTTGCCCTTTTGTATTGTCAAATGATTTTTACATTTTGATTTTTTTTTGACATGCAATTTTTTACTTGCCCTTTTCTGATGGGTTTGAGGCCTTGGGAAGGGCTGTGACGGCTCAATTTTGAACCCCGTCTCGCCTCCTCGAGATTCTCTCGCCGGAACTAATATTCAACATCGACAACCACCACCTCCACATTTGTCTACCCACTCGATTCTCTCAACGGAGTACAACATTATTCGTAAACTTCATATTACTTTTAATTAAGTGAACTCAAGTTATCCAATACTTTTTCATCATAGATTCTCTCTTTGTTTTCTTTTCGATATAGAAAATATTTTATTCGGATCTTGGTATATGTCAAATAATGAACTCACATTTGTCACCTCTTGAAAATAAACATAAAAAATAAAAAATTATAAACCTAAACCAATCCATCAAAATTAGAATAGTGAAACTCACACACTCTACCTACATTTGGAAAAACACTATTTCTTTCGCAAAGCATGGAGAGGACATCGTGTCCATCTTCCTTTTTTTGGAGAAGAAATATGAGTCCCTTTGGCTGCCGTGAAAAGGAAATGCCCAACATTAATACATTTCTCAAAGTGTCTCCTATTTGGTGCTCAACATGGATATCTCATGAACCACTTCATTGTTTACTAAGTTATAAAATAATGTCGACACCATGTTGTACAAGTTCAAACATCATCTCTCATCCCCAAAATATTACAATGAGTGCACCCAATATACTCTATTATTATTGATGTTAACCTACACACCCAATATCCTTAAGAAATTAAAAATAAAATTTTCTTGCTTTGGGTATTCTATTTCAATTAAGACAACATTGATTTATAATGTCCCGACCTTACTCAACAAATGGTCAATAACAAGTTGCAATCTCTACATGTTCCTCTATAGATTTTTGCTCTATGAAAAACAAAAGATGGCACACTGGGGTCTTGCCACCTTTAGTGTTGAAAGCTACATTTACAAAACTCATCTTCCAAATTAAGATTTGATAGTTGCCTATGCCATGTTGTACACTTCTATTTTGGTGCAGTTAAAAGGATACAAGTGCAGACTTGAAAGGGGCGGGATGGAATCGTATTCATTTTCGAACAAGCGATTGCCTAATACAATAACATGAAGCGGAGATGTTATCTCATAAGATAACCAGAGGACCTCAAACAGTTCCAAGAGATTCTACGAGTGGGGTTGCCAACATTTTCTCTGGAAAGCATAATTGGCCATGCATTGTACAAGCTTGAAAAAGGAGGCAACACATTTTTGAAACATCTTACCTATATCTAAATCCAATCTATTCGCAAGCTACTAGGGGACCATAATGACGTATGCCTAAGGGGGAAAGCCTCAATCCATTGAGCCTAACATCCACATTCTCCTCACCCTCAAGGACTTAGAAGAGTGTCCTTCACCACCACATGTAGATAGGAAGCTTGCATATGTTTGATTCCCTAACACTTTTTCTCTTTCCTGTCATGACCTCCAACTAATCCTCGACTCCCATCTTATCCTCTCCAGCAAGAAAAAATAGAATTCCAACAAAATTCGTCAATGTTGTCATTGGATATGTGGATTTCTAGGTCCTAGATTCGGTGTTATCACATAAAGGAAAGCTTCGTACTCAAGGCTCTCCTTAGGCTCATTTGTCAAGATTCCCACCGAAACACATAATAGAGAAACATTCCCTTCGGAAAGCATAATTATGTGCACAACACATGGTCCTAGAAGAGGAGGTAAAATAATTTCAAAACGTCTTTCTTGATTCCAAACCCGAGATCTTCACAAACAACCAAGGAACTGTGATAACCCATGTCAAAGGGGACAAGGTGAATCCACTAACTTGAATTTTACATTCTCCTTTCCCTCGAAGGCCTAACAAAGTCTCCTTCACGATGAAATGCAGATAGAAAAATTGAATATGTCTATGCTCCCCACACTTTGTCCCTTACCCTCTTTTCCTTCTAGCAAATCCTATTCGTCTAGCTTATCCTCTCTAGTAAGAGGCAAAATCATGTTTGACAAATAATCAACATTTTCATTGGATTTGTGGATGTATAGGCTCTTGATTTTGTGTCTCTCTCGCAAATGTAATCTTTAGGCCAAGATGCTCCCTAATCGACTCATCAACATTCCCTTGAGAAATCATAATCGAGAACCCAACCACTAGAAAGGTAGAGATACAACTAATTGTATCGTGGAATGGTCCTTGATTTCAACTCTCACATGTTAAAGACCAAAATTGTCTCTACACTTTGCTCAATTGCACCCCTTACCACCCATGATTTTTCACATGAAATTATAACAAGGATATTCCAATGTATGTCGGAAACTCTTAGGCTCAACCTTTTGGAGAATATTTTTCATTTCAAGCACATTGTTTTTAATCTTTTGTCAAGAAGGAAGTGACTCAATACAATTTTCTTTCTACTAACTTATGCTCGATATGTGAAATGTGTAAGTAAATTTGATGTGATCCTTATAACATGTGTCATAATTTATTCTTCATTTACCATATATTTCATTTGTGTTTGTTGTTTTATATTTGGGTCACCTCCCGTACTTGGGTAAGTGCACAAAGTTGGGGGGCCAAAAAGAGGACAAGAATCTGAAAAAAGCAAAATGCGTACGCGTTTTGCTAAAATGCGCTCTCATTTTAATTTGTTTGGCTCGGGAATCACCAAACCATAACACATACGCATTTCAAACAATCCAAAATGTGTACGGGTTTTAATTTGTTTAGCTTGGGAATCATCGAACCATAACACATACGTGTTTCAAACAAGCCAAAATATGTACGCATTTTGTAACGTGCACGCATTCTCGTAACGCGTATGTATTTTGTAACGCATATGGTGGGTTATACTTATAAAAATAAGTGTTTAAGTATAATAAATATAAGAAATTAGGGTCACTCTGCACCTTATGGAAGTGGTCTCGTAGCTCCAACAATTATAATCTAGAAGATAGTTTTTCAAAATCTAATCTCACAAGACTTACTCATTTTCAAGATTTTAAAGCAAATGACCTAAAACTTTTTAGGGCATATATATTGTAGTCATTCTTTGTTTTGGGAAATAATATAGTCATTTTTAAAGATTTTTTGACCTTCTAAAATGGATTTCGGCCCTACCACTGCTTGAATTGGTACTAATTTTTAAATTTGGTCCATAATTCACTTTAGTGACCATGAATTAACTCTATGATGTTTGTCTACTTCTTACTAAAAAGAGATCCTCACTTTGTAGATAGAGGATTGTTCCCTAAATGGGATTCTTGTCCTATGGCCAAAATGAGGTGATTTTAATGTGCTTCCTCCTTATGGTGTGATAACACTACTAGGTGTTGAATGAGTTACGAGCTTACAATTAGTACCAAGGAATTACATCAAGTGAACTCAGATGATTGCTCATTATTAGAAACATGGTGCTCCATATAAAGATCATCCACTCACCTTTCCTAGCTCTAAAAGCATCCTTTCATGGAATCAAATTCATGATTCTCATACATGATTTTGCTCATATGTCTCTTATGGAGACAAACGATGCCTTAATACTTCACAAATAATGGTCCTTGATAACTCGGTGACATGACTAGCTCATTTTAGCTTGTTCTGAAGGGTGTTCAATTAACTACAAAATGGCCAAAAATGCCTTTTTAGGCCTTCAAAGGAAGTAGTCTCTCATAAAAACTAAATGAGTCGATCGATCACCTTAAACACTATTCCCTACACACTGAAACATGTTGAATGATCTTTTTAGGAATTTCCTTTGGGTGAGGGTTTATGATTTAGGGTTTAGGGTTTAGGGCTAAGGGTTTAGGACTCAAGGTTTAGAGTTTAGGGTTTAAGGTTTAGTGTTTAAGGCTCATAGTTTAGATTTTAGGGTTTATGGTTTAGGGCTTAGGGCTTAGGTTCATAGTTTAGGGTTTAGGGTTTAGGGTTTGTAGTTTATTGTTAAGGGTTAAGGGTTGAGGATTTAGGGTTTAGGGCTCAAGGTTCAAGGTTTAGGGTTTAGGGGTCAAGGTTGAGGGTTTAGGGTTTATGGCTCAAGGTTTAGGGTTTAGGGATCAAGATTGAGGGTTTAGGGTTTAGGGTTGAGAGTTGAGAGTTCGTGTTTTATTTTTTTAGGGTTTAGGGTATGGAAAAGTGGCACGTGATCCATATGTGATATGTCAAAATAAAAAGAGGATTTCCCTGCATTCCCTCCACTAGATTCCTCAACCTATAAATTCTCCTCCATCAATCCCCTTTATCATCACAACTCTTCCTTCCTATAATGCGGTCTCAATGATTACGAAGATGCTTGAATTTTCACCCATCTATATAAGGTAACCTTGAAACTCCTCCATTACTTTAATTATTTGAATTCCGAATGCATCTATCCCGACATCCATCCATTCATGTATGTTTCCTTTGACATATCCATTGTAACTTTCAGTGCAATTGCTAGTATTAATAAACTAGTTTCTCTAACCATATCCAATACTAATGTGAATGCAAAGAATTATAATCGAACAATGATTTGTATAGTTTCATTTTTAGATTTGGCATAATATATATTAGAAGAGGGTTAAATGGTTTTTAGAGTCTTTTATATTACTTTGAATTTTGTAAAAATGAAAATCAATGTTCATTTTAAAAATAGTTAGAGGTACCAAGTGTTTTTAATTGGAAAGGCAATGCCATATCTATCTTATAAAAATAGAGATTTAAAAGTATATAGACAGTATTTTACAATAAAATTATGGTTAGTTAGTATTCATAATTTAAAACATAAAACATCAATAAAAATATGGCCAAAATACCAACATAAGAGAAACTAAGCACATGCGACAACACTTGAAGGAAGAGGGATCATATCTTCCTTGGGTGGAAAGGAGACTTAGGCACATGGATCCTCTCATAAAGGATCAGTGTAACCCACCCATCGAACCCAAATTCTTGTGCGGCCAACCGCACTAAAATTCTAACCATGTGGGGTAAGGATACTAGTCTATTAAGAAATTGAGATCTAGTAAGAAGGTCTTACACCACAATTTTCTTAGGATAGTAGTAGACTATATGACCACCTTTGAGGCAGAGGAAGAGTGGAGGAGAAATCATGCCTAGATTTTTATCGACATTCGAGGAGGAGGTGTTGTCAAACCATGTGGGGATGGATTATCGATTTTCACCCCAATCATTGTGTATAGTGTTGAGTTGTGGAGCTCAATTACTTGAGTTTAGCATGCAATGGAAAATTGCTGAAAAATAAAGTAACCGCTCATGGATTAAGGTCAACTGCAATCGGTCACCCAGACCAACATCGGTCTGTATGAGTGGTATCGGTCAGAAAGGGAGGAACCAGGAAGATTAGGTCTAACCGGCCGGTTACCTATGTGAGGATGTTTTAATTAACTCTCTAGAATTTAATTTATTTTTAGCATTAAAGTATATCGTTAATTGTAATTGCATGGCTAAGTGTCCTAAGTCTATAAATGACTATATAAGCATAAAAGATAGGGTTTAGAAGGTATGATTAACAAGAATTAGAAAAAACTTGCAAAATTTGGTGAGATAGAGAATTCTTGGTGATGAAGCAAAAGCTTAAGAGAAAGAAAGTATTGTACATCTGAGAGGTGTGGAAGAATGTAAATATTCTTTGTATATCTTGTCAAAACTTTGGATAATATATTGGCTTGTTTCTTGGTGGACGTAGCCCACACTGGGTGAACCATGTTAAATCTGGTGTTGATTTATGTCTCTTGTTTTGTATATTTCTTTTGGTAGAATATCTGTTTTTATTTGCATGTATGCTTAGATTTGATATATTATCTATACAACCGGTGTGCTAACCCCAACAAATGGTATCAGAGCTTTGTTTGAGGGTTTTGTGTGTTGACAAATTTACTCACAGAGGGTTTTCTGATTGAGTGGGAGCTACAACAATGGTATAAGAAAACAAATACAAGGTAGAGAAATTTGATGGCCGAAATTATCAATTATGGAAGATGCAGATTGAGGATTATTTGTATCAAAGAGATTTGTATTTACCGTTAGATGAGAAGTCTAGACCTACGAAGATGATTGATGAAGAATGGAATATTCTTGAAAGAAATGCTTTGGGATCTATAAGATTGAGCCTCACAAAGCATCCATGGCTTTCAATATTATAGAAGTGGCTTCTACGGTAGAGTAAATGAAATCTCTTGCTAATTTATATGAAAAATTAGTGCTTTAAATAAAGTTTATTTGATGAAGAAACTATTTAGTTCTAAGATGCATGAAGGTGGATTTGCATCTATTCATTTGAATGATTTCCGATCTATTATAAATCAATTAAAATTGGTTGTTATAACATTTGATGATGAAGTAAAAGAAATTTTGTTTTTATGTTCTTTTCCGATAGTTGGGATAACTTTGTAATGATCAAGTTAGTAATACATCATCTGCTAATAATATTTTGAAGTTTTATGATGTGGTTAGTATAATCTTGAATGAAGAAATTCACAGGAAGAGTACAGAGGAATCATCATCCTGGAAATACTTTGAATATAGAAATCGGGGGTAGGAGAAGGAGAGATACAAGAGTAAGAGTAATGGGAGTTCAAAGTCAAGGGATAGTAGATCTAAATCCGAAGTAAGGGAATTACCTATTGGAAATGTGGAAATAAAGGACATACAAAGAAATTGTTGGTCAAATGATAAAGGGAACCAACAACCAGACAAAGGTGAAGAAGCAAATCTTGCGCATCGAGGTAATGCAAGATTCTCTTATTCTTTCTTTAGATAATAGAATTGAATCATGGGTTTTAGATTCAGAAGCTTCTTTCCATGCAACTCATAATAAGGGTTATTTTAAAAATTATGTCCAGGCAATTTTGGGCATATTTATTTGGGTGATGATGAACCTTGCAGTATTACTAGTAAAGGGGAAGTTCATCTAAAATTACAGAATGGTAATACATAGATATTGAAAGATGTGAGGCATGTGTCAAGCCTCAAGAGGAATCTTATTTCGCAGGGAAACTAGGTCAACTGTCCGCATGGTTACTTTTACAAGAGACTCTTAGAAAGTCACCCAGGGGTGATTATGTTGTGGCAAGAGGTAAGAAGGTAGGATTGTTATATTTATCTACTTGTATTATTGATTCATTTTCTAAATTATCTACTTGATTGAGATGCATGCATGTGGCATAACAGTTGGGTCGGATGAGTCAAAAAGGAATGTAGATCTTAAAGGCTAAGGGTAAGTTATCAGATTTGAAAGATTTAGATCTTGATTTTCGTGAGCATTATATCTTTGGAAAGCAAAAGAGTAATATTTCTCAAAGTTGGGGCAACTAAGAAGGAACAAAATTGGAGCTTGTACACTCGGATGTGTGGGGGCCACTGTAGCATCTCATGGAGGATCCTAATATTATGCCGCTTGTATTGATGATGCTACAAGAAAGGTATGTGTTTATTGTATTAAATGTAAATCTGATGTTTTTGAGAATTTTAAAAGATGGAAAGCCCTTGTTGAAAATGAATAAAATTTTAAGTTAAAATTCTTTAGATCTGACAATGGTGGTGAATACCATAGCAAGGATTTCAATGATTATTGTTCAGTGAATGGGATACGTAGAGAAATAATGGTTCCAAGAACACCACATGAGAATGGTGTTGCAGAAAGAATGAACAGGATAATCATGGAATGTGCTAGAAGTATGAGGATACATTATAGATTGCCCTTACATTTTTGGCAGAAACAATTGATACAATGGTTTATTTGATTGACCGTGGGCCTTCAAGTTAACTAGATGGAGGAATACCAGAGGAATATTGGACCGGAAAAGAGGTAGATGTTTCTTTTCTTGAAGTTTTTGGTTCAGAAGCTTTTGTGCATGTCGATAAGGAAAATAGAAAGAAGTTGGATGCAAAATCCAAGAGGTGCACTTTCATTGGTTATGGATCTAGTGATTTTTGTTTCCATTTTTGGGATTTGGAGAATTCTAAAATTATTAGGAGTTGTGATGTTGAATGGAATGAAAAGAGAATGTATAGAGATCAAATTTTGGTACCCAAGGATGAACTAGTTTCGAAGTTTGTGAATGAAAATGAACTCTTGGATTTAAAAGTATTATCGACAGGGTTACATAGTAACCGGTGTCGGTTGACCCCTAACTGACATCGGTTAAACGAACCTAGTATTGGTTACAGAGGATTCAAACTGGAATCGGTTAGCCGAATCGACGTCGGTTAGAGGTGATCGGCATCGGTCACTATCATATTTGGATAGGAATGTCCAGGAGGTCCAGTTTGAGCCTCCGGTACCCCAAACTCAAGTGAGAGGGTCACAAAGGGTAAAGTAAACCTCTAGAAAGATTTACACCTTCTTTATTTTATTTATTAGTAACTGATAATAGTGAACCAGAGATCTTTGAAGAAGTGATGTAGGATAATACTCATGATCCGTGGGAGAATGGCATGGATGAGGAGATGGAATCCTTGGAACATAACCAAACTTGGGATTTGGTTAAGTTGTAAGAAGGTAAGAGAACATTGCAGAACAAGTGGGTTTACAAGATTAAGGAAGAAGAGGGTGGAAATAAAAGGTACAAGGCAAGGCTTGTAGTAAAGTGATTTGTAAAGAAATTGGGTATTGACTTTGGTGGAATAATTTTTCCTATTGTTAAGATGAATTCTATTCAACTATATTGAGTTTAGTTACAGTAGAAGATTTTCATTTAGAGAAACTATATGTGAAGATGAATTTCCTTTATGGTGATTTAGATGAAGAGATTTATATGGAGCAGGCACTTGGGTATGAAGTCAAGGGTAAGGATAAATTAGTGTGAAGGTTGAAAAAGAGCCTATATGGGCTCAAGAAATCCCCAAGGCAATGGTACATGAGGTTTGATATTTTTATGCATGAATATGGTTACCTAAGATGTGAATCGACCATTTTGTTTATTTCAAGAAGCTTGAAAATGGGAGCTATATTATTTTGTTACCGTATGTGGATGATATGCTTATTGCAGGATCTAGTATGTAGGACATTGGTGAGCTTAAGGGAAAGCTAGCTCACACATTTTCTATAAAGGATTTAGGAGCTGCAAAAAGAATCATTGGCATGCAAATACACAGAGATAGGAAAACAAGAAATTGTATTTGTCTTAGGAGGATTATATCTACAAGGTGTTAGAAAGGTTCAACATGCAGAATGTAAAACCTGATAGTACACCTATGGTTGAACACTTAAAATTTAGAAAAGATAAGTGTCATTCATCACATGAGGAGCTCAAATACATGACACAAGTGCCATATGCTTTGAAGTTGGGAGTCTCGTGTATGGTATGGTTTTTACCAGACTGACATTCATAAAAGTGGGATTTGTGAGTAGATATATGGCTAATCTAGGTAAAGAGCATTGGAAATTAGTTCAATGGATACTCAAGTATTTGAAAGGGACATCTAGAATGTAGTTATGCTATGGAGGTTCGGATATTTCATTATGTGGATATGTTAATTCAGATATGGTTGGAGATCTAGATGGTAGGAGGAGCACTACTGGATATATTTTCATAGTAGGTGGAACGACAGTTAGCTGAATTTCAAGATTGTAGAAGGTTGTGACTTTTCTACTACAGAGGCAGAGTACGTTGTAGCTACAAAGGCTAGAAAGGAGATGATATGGATGAGTAGGTTCATGGAAGAGTTGGGAAAGGAGCATAGTGATTGTAAACTATTCAAAGGATGATGAGTCGAGTGTAATTCATTTGGAAAAGAATTCAACGTTTCCTTCGAGAATAAAACACATTCAGTTTGGGTATCACTTCATATGACAGGTATTGGAGGATGGACAATTGAATATGGAAAATATTCATACGATAAAGAACCTCACGGATATGCTAATGAAGCCATTAACAAAGGAGAATTTAGAGCTACACTCCACTTTTGTTGGTCTTCGAGTTTGAGACTTGAAGAGGAAGAAACAGAGCTAAGGAAGGATCCAAGAATGACGTTGTACATGTATGGTGTAGTAATTAATCTCTAAGTGGGAGATTGTTGAGTTGTGGAGCTCAATTACTTCATTTTAACATGTAATGAAAATTTGCTGGAAAATACACTAACCGTCATGGGTTAAGGGTGAATCGGCATCAATCAAGTATGACTGGCATCGGTCAAGAAAGGGAGGAACTGACAACGGTTAGGTCTAATTGGCATTGGTTACTCGTAATGCGAGGATGTTTTAATTAACTCTTAGGAATTTGATCTATTTTTAGCATTAAAGTATATCTATTGATTATAATTGCATGGCTAAGTGCCCTAAGTCTATAAAAGACTATATAAGCATAAAATATAGGGTTTAGAAAGTATGATTAATAAGAATTAGAAAGAACTTGTAAAATTTGGTGAGAGAGAGAATTCTTGGTGATGAAGCAAAAACTTGAGAGAAAGAAAGTATTGTACATCTGAGAGGTGTGGAAGATTGTAAATCTTCATTGTATATCTTGTCAAATATTTGGATAATAGATTGGCTTGTTTCTTGGTGGACGTAGCCCACACTGGGTGAACCACGTTAAATCTGGTGTTGATTTATGTCTCTTGTTTTGTATATTTCTTCTGGTAGAATATCCACTTTTATTTGCATGTATGCTTAGATCTAATATATTGTTTGTACAACCAGTGTGCTAACCCCAACATATAGAGAATTCTTGTAGTGATTGAGGAGCTCCTATTAATAAAAAATCTCTAGTGTAACCTATTCTACTTGCATTTATATTGTCCACAAAAACATTGATGTGAACACACAAATCTTATTATTAAAGAAAACCATTGAAACATATCTTCATGATTAATGATGGAAACATTCCTATCATTACGCAACTAAAACAAATATTAGTTCTAAAAATATTTTAGATAAAAGTGATATATGGAATCTACAAGGCATAATCTTTGAATACAAACACTCTCAATGGAATGGGTTATGTTTCGAAGGGTACCAAAAAAATGTGGAACTATTTTCAAGATTCACAATTATCGGGTATGAATAGAAAATATGTTTAAAAGACTCAAGTATGAGACATGTTGGTAACTTGGAATACTGAACAATAATATGTGTATGTACCTTTCCCCAAGTGGGAACCATTGATAAACCAAACACTAAAGAAAAAAGAAAGCTTTGGGTGGAGTTTGTAATCTTAAATTTGGTTATTTGGGTTAGAGGAGAGGAATTGAGACTCTACCACTATTAATATTTCTAAGAGATGAAGAATGGCCCCATGAGTTAGCATAATAAGGCATATAATTATCTCTTAAAATGAATATCATAGTTCCATTTCCAATCTTTCCACAAGGCAAAAAAGGCTTAGTTCCAAGATTGTAAAGCATAACATCATGCATGAATGCTTTAATGTATATGATGTAAGGTAAATTATACCTTTAGAAAATTCAACATTTTCTACAAAGTGATCCATAGAATCTAGTCATGAGAAGAAAAAATATCTCAAACTATACAATTATTTTTCTGAAAAGTTGTAGGATTTTAGTTCCTAGAGTTTTAGCTAAGGGTAAGCAACTGGTAGAAGCTATAGTGAATCACCAAAGGTTATGCTCATAAAAATAAAACCAAAACAAAATCCATCACCGATCTACCTAAGGAAATTTTTGACAACTTCAAACAATTTCCAAATGGTTTTAGCCTTAAAGGATCCCTCAATTTTGATATGACAAGTGACAAGTAAGGTTTGAAACCCTATATTTTTCCAAAAAGTTTTCGCATAAGGAAACCCGTAAACATGCAATGTTAAATATTTTTTTCAAGCTTTCTACCCTTTAATGACACAAACAATCCACTTGGGGCACAACATAAGGCTATGTTTTTGAATGTTAATGATTCCCATACCGCATTTATATTGTGTGAGATGGCACACATCCCATTAAACCTTGTGAAAATATATATTGTGCTTAGTATTAGCCTAGAAAATTACTTAGGAAACTAAGTGAGCTTGTTATATGCATCTTTAGATAGATCTCATCAAGAAGAGTAATAAACATGAATTGTAGCTAAAACTTTAGAGTAGATTTGGAAAGTTCAAGAAATAAATAGATGTTTATTAATCCAAAATATTGTTTCATTTTTTATTCTACCCAATACATACTACCAAAACTTGGAAGAATATCCATCAAAGAAATTTAGGAAATGCCTAAAAATTTAAACATCTCCTCTCTAGTGATCCTTTTCCACTGGAAGGTTGAAATTCAAATAGGAATGGTAATTGAAATCTTCCAAAAAAAATAGAAAACTAAAGTTTTGAACCCAAATATTTGCAAAAAGTGTTAAAGATAAGCCATTCCTTCATAGAAAAAGGCTTGATTTCAACATCAAGAAGGGTCAATAATGAATCATTGGAAAAATATTCATTAATAAGGTGGTTATTCCTATCAAGAAGTGTGATGCTTGAGATAATAGCTTGTTTGGCCCTGAGAGATAATAGATAACCAAAGGATATTAAAGAAACCACATATAAACCTCATCCCCTCCTTTTGATGAAGATGATGACTGTGATGATGAAGAAGTGAAATGGTTCCATTTATCATATTGTTTTTTGAGGATCAATGCAGAACCTCATGCTTCCTATGGGTATTTAGGTAACACCTTTTGATGCTTTCCCAGTGGACTCCCATCTAGATCTCTTTGAAAATCTTGGTTTAGATCAATCTTCCTGGACTCCCTGTTTATCTCTGGTCTCTCCTTTCAGAGATAGTTAAACTCATTGGCATGGTGATATGTCATGAGAAGGATAATTTTTATGCATTTCCCAAAAAAATGGGTTTATGTCGAAGTTGACCTTGCGAAAGATCTACAAGGCCACCTAGATATTCAAGTAGGGTCCCTGCATATCTCTCAGAAGGAGGTTTATTTAAACATCCCCAACACTTGTTTTTGTTGTCAATTCCTGAGACCATCTCATTCATGATTGTCATCTTCTAGCCCGTTTTAAACCTGTGGCAATATAGCCTTTGGTTTATAAGATCAAAGGGGATCCTTCGAATAATGGTGGATGCAGTTGGGAATAAGAAGGCTTCACATGTAAAATCCACTTTCATGGGGAAACCTTCTCCTTCTCCTTCCCCTCCTTTATCCAGGGATAATTTGGGTCTAGGTCCTTCCCCTTCATCAGTTTTCATTCCTTCTTATCCCTCACAAAGCCAAGTTTTGCCTTCATAAATGGAGTTTTTTGGGAATTTAGCTTCAAAATATATACCTCTACGTCACTCATGTAGTCCACCTCAGGAGGGTCCCATGGATCACGGGGAGAAAATGGGGTCAAACATCAATTCAAACCAGATCCCACTTGCTAATAATTTTGAAATCCTTGGCTCAAAGGATGGTGTTCCCAACAGTCAGGGGGAGCTTAACATGTTTAATTTTTCATGAATTTCATTTCTTGGAATGTTAGGGGTCTCATGGATCCCTCTCAAAACTAATTTGTGTTGTTATCTTCTCATCATTTCAACAGGTTGGATATTATTTGCTTATAGGAAATTAAAATCTCTAGTTTTTTTCTTCAAAATACGCTAATTTTTTTGCTCCTATTTTTTTACATTTCCATACTCGCATACCGATGGAAAAGGCGGTGTGATTATTTCCATTTCCCTAAAATATTTGGCCTTAATCACCACCTCGGGCCATGATCCTTCAAATTAGGCTGTGTGGGTGATTATGGTGGTTAATGATCTTTCTTTTGGTATTCTTAATCTTTATGATCCTAATGATGGCACAGAAAGAACGACATTATGGAAGTGGCTAGGTGATAACTGTTCTCTTTCCTATTGGGTGGTTTGTGGTTAATTTAATATGATTGAACATCCTGACAAAGAGCTCACTGCCCTCCCTATGTGCTGGCTTTTTGGTGAGCATGTGGCTTGGTATTACTTTAAAATTTGTTGTGGGCTTTCTCACCCTTTGCTTTGACGATGACAAGAATTTAAGGCTCAAGCTTGGTATACCTAAAAAAATCTTCAAGAAGGATGTGATCAGGTATGCAAAAGGCTTGATTGTGTACTTCTATTGCAGTAGCATATATTTGATTTTGACAAACAAGGTGTCTCCCCTGTCAAGGTGTGGTTAGATGTTCTTTTGTCATATCACCATTTTATCTATTTTAAGATTGTATTGAGCAAGACCCCTTTCAAAGTCCCATAAAAAATTATTTCTTAATGTCTTCTTGTTGAGTCACTCAGAGGTGGTCCCTCGTATTGCTAAAATTTGGAACATGGCACCACATCCACCTTTTTCTACCAATTGGATTGAATGGTGGGAAGCGACGATTCAATGCACCACTTGATATCTCCACCAATTTGGTAAACAAGTTTCTCGGGTGCATAAGTGTGTAGACTCGACTCTATATAAAGAATTCAGGAAGGTTTTTGTTCTCCTCAAATCCAATCCTTTCGATACCCCCTTAAGTTACAAGATGCCAGCGTTTTACATAGGCTCAAGCTCATGGAATCTCACTCAGCCGGTGGCGCTAGATTTGGTCGAGGCTACAATGCACCTTTGGCTCAAGGTGGGAGACAAAGCATCAAATAATTTTTTCAAATCCCTCCATGCCAAGCATGCTCGTGTATATATTAAATCTATTCAAGTTTCTCATAGTTAGCTCACAGATTTTCCGAGATTGCTGACGCTTTTTTGGAACACTATAAGTTAGTTTTCCAAGCGCAAGAGATCACTAATGAGCATGCGGCTGTAATGCAACAATGTATTGAGGTGGTTCCTTTCAAACTCTCTCCTTATGATCGTGATCAATGCAATGCTACTCTTACATTGGAGGAGTTTTATGATGCTCTTTTGTGCTTAGCAGATGATAAATCTCGTGGAATGGATGGTTTTCCTTGTGAATTCCACAAATCCACTTGTATTTTGTTAGCCTAGAATTTCTTCAGGTCTACAATGAAGATCTCCAATTTAATTCTTTAAGGAGCTTTATCAATCAAGGAAAATCAAGTTCACCCCTAAAGTTTTCTATCCCTGAATTGATTACTAGTTGGTGACATATCACTCTGTTGAATGTTTCTTATAAAAATCTTGCTAATCCCCTTGTTATTCTCATTGTCAATTTGTTACCTAAGATTATTCCACCCAAGAAGATGGACTTTGTCAAAGGTCCTATATTTTGGATAATCTTACTATGATCTAGGAAGGAATGAAATGGGCTCGAATGTCTCTGTAAAGACCCATATTATTAAAATTGACTTTGAAAAGGTGTATGATCGTATCAAGTGGCCATGTATTTTGGCCATGCTCACAACTTTAGGTTTTGACAAATTTTTTACCTCAACTATTCAAACTCTATTTTCCAATTTGTCTCTGCTTGCTTCACTATCTATGGTTAGCAATCCTCCATGATTGGCATTTTCCACTCTATCAAACAAGGGTGCCCTCTTGTGCCTACTATTTTTGTCTTAGCTGCCAATGCTCTTGGATATCTTATTGCTAAGTTAGTCGATCAACGGCACATTGGGGAAATGTTTTGCTAGATCATTCTACTCATCTCATTAATGGGAACTTTGTAGATGATTATTTTCTCACCCTTGCAAAAAATGAGTAGAATTTTGTTGAAGTTTTTGAATGCCTTGACATATTCTAGCTTACATCAGGATCCAACATTAAGATGGCTAAAACTTTGGGTTATCAACAAATTTGTTGGCCTATGCCTGACTGGTTAAAATCTTAGCTCTAGAAATGGATTGGCCGCAAAGAACAATTTAAATGTTTGGGCATTCCTTTTTCCTTTGATAGTGATTTTGTAACTTTATGGCTATATTTGATTGACAAAGTCAAGCATAAGTCTCTCAGTGATCTTCTAAATCTCTCTCGTTATCCGGTGAATTTTAGGTATGTACGAAATTTCTTGTTGCCACCCATGTCTATTACTCTATATGCAGGTGCCCATCTTAGGCTTCCTTTACCAAACTCACCAAATTGATCCGTGGTTACCTTTGGTGTAAAATTTCTTATGTAGCTAGCTTTCATCGGGTCACTTGGGAGTTTTTTTGTCTTCCCCATGATCAAGATGACATGGGTATTATTTAATTTTTTTGGAAAAAATCGCTTTATGTTTTAAATGGGTGGTGCGCTTCCTTTTGGGTAATCAATCCTAGAAAAATTTTCTTTTCATTGCATTGTTTTAGGTTCTCTTATGGAAAAAGATGCTAGAATAATATAGGGCTACATACCTTAATTATGACCAAGGTAAATGTTAATTTTCTTTGGCACTTTCATGCCAAGACCATATGGAAGGCCCTTTGAAGCTATGAAACCGTTGCTATGATGGATTGGAGATGGATTTTGCATGGGGCTTTCTTTCAATTCCTAAGAATATCTAGTGGTCTCCCATTATCACGGAGGATAGTATCTTGCTTGTTGAAACTCTAGGCATCAAAGCTCTCTGTTTATCTCGAAAAGGAATTCATACTATTCAAGATTTGGTTTCCCACAGAGACTGGATTTCCTAGCTCGAGCTCAAGATGAAATTCAATCTTGGAAATTCAGACCTTTCATCTATCCATAGAATTTAAGAATTGTTTCCGGATGTCATGCTTCATAAGTTGGGACTTAAACCTTCGGAAGCTTGGTCACAGGATTGGAAGTGGAATCATAATATTGTTATTTTCACTATATTGTTGGCACAATTTACCAGCTATTAAGTCATATTTTTCCTGTCATTTCCAAACTCAACACCCATTGGGGTCTTTAATATTCCCCAACTACTTGGCTTCATCGGATTTCCCGTGCCTGAAACCCTCTATTGGAACCTAAAGTTAATCATTTTCTTTGGTGCCTTACTTATCAGGGTCTTCTGTTGGTGAATGTCTCAGTCACATTGGTTTTCCTAATCTTGAATGTCCCTTCTGCTCTCGGCCAAAATATTTTAAATTTTTTTTTGATCTTTCTCATGTGTTAAGGACATTTGGTCATGGATTCACACGTTGTTTCAACCCTACCACCCTAAATTCTTTCATTGGCAGATGGTATTGTTTGGATATTTTAGTTATTGGATTTCCTATATTGACTCTCTGTGGCATTTTTGCAAATTCTATATTCTCTTTTAAATTTGGAATGCTAGTAATATTGCTATATTCCAAAATGATCAATTTGTCACTTTATTTTCCTCTAATGATAGAGTAGTTATTTTGTTTACAGTGCACATACATATTCAAGCTCAAGCCGAAAAAGTTTCTCTAGATTTTTCTCACCTACATGAATTTATTGCACACTGGGGGAGTGTGCCTTACACGATGAATCAGGTCCCTCCTAACCCTTTCCTGCCACCACCTCATCCATCTCCACCACGCCATCCACCTTCACAAGGACCACATCATAGAAGCCGGTCTTATTTCAACCTCCCCCATTGATCCGCCTCTACCATCCATTTGGTCGCCCTTCAACTCGCCATTTTCGGGGATAGGCAAGTCCTCCTTAGTAGGGAAGGCTCGGCTGAGTTCTTCGGGACAATTGGACTCTCCTCTGCATGGAGCTTAGGTGTTTTCTATCTCTCCCCCCTGTTTGGGGAATTATGGTGCCTTTTTGCATATTCAAATTCCCGATCAAGGGATGGTTTTGATAGGTTGATCCTCCTTTGGCTCAACATCTCGATGGGTGCCTATGCATCGCTCATGCATTCAACCTCGAGAATGTTCCCCATGGATCGTGGGGAGAAAATATGGTCAAACGTCGATCCATTCATGTTGATATTTCTAATTCAAACTAGGTCCCGCTTTCTAATAATTTTGCAATCCTTGGCTCAAAGGATGGTGTTCCCGATGGTCAGGGGGAGCTTAACATGTCTGATTTTTCATGAATTTCCTTTCTTGAAATGTCATGGGTCTCACATATCCCTCTCGGAAATATTTTATGTAGTTAGCCTTTCATTATTTCAATAACTTGGATATTATTTGTTTACATGAAATTAAAACATCTAGTTTTTTAATTCAAAATACACTAATTTTTTTGCTCCTGATTTTTTCTCATTTTCATAATTTACATACTGATGGAATAGGTGGTGTGAGTATTTCCATTGCCCCAAAAAAAAATTCCTTAATCACCTCATCGGGCCAAGATCCTTCAAATTGGGTCATGTGGGTGATTATGATGATTGATGATCTGTATTTTGGTATTCTTAATTTTTATGATCCTAATGATGGCACATAAAGAATGACGTTATGGAAATGGTTAGGTGATAACTTTCCTCTTTCCTATTGGTTGGTTTGTGGTGAATTTAATATGATTGAATATCCTAATAACAAGCTCGGTGCCCTCCCTATGTGTTCGTGTGTTGGTGAGAGTGTGGCTTGGCATTAGCTTAAAAGCCATTGTGGGATTTCTTATCCTTTGCTCTAATGACGGAAATAATTTAAGGATCAAACTTGGTATACCTAGACAAATCTTCAAGAAGGATGCGATCAGGTATTCAAAAGGATTGATCATGTACTTCACTCACAGCAACATATCTTTGATTTTGACACACAAGGCCTATCCCCTGTCAAGGTGTGGACAGATGTTATTTTGTTAGATCATTATCCAATCTATTTTATTATTGTCTAGAGAAAGACCCCTTTCAAAGCCCCATCAAATAAATTATTTCTGAATGTCTCCTTACTAAGTCACTCGGGGGTTGTTCATCTTATTGGTAAAATTTGTAACATGACGCCATGTCCACCTTTTGCTACTAGCTGGATTGAGTGGTGGGAAGTGGTGATTCAACACACCACCTAATTTCTCCACCAATTTGGTAAATAGGTTTCTCGGGTGCATAAACAAGCGGAATCGGCTCTACACAAATAATTCAGGAGGGTTTATGTTCTCCTCGAATCCAAACCTTTCAATACTCCCTTTAATTACAAGCTATCAACATTCGACATAGGCTCAAGCTCATGGAATCTCACTTGGCATGTGGTGCTCAAATTCGGTCGAGGATGCATTGGCTCAAGGTGGAAGACAAAGAATCAAATAATTTTTCAAATCCCTCCATGTTAAGCATCCTCGTGAATAGATTAAATATATTCAAGTTGCTCTTAATTGGCTCACATATTTTCTCGAGATTAGTGACATTTTTCTATAAGATTATCAATTATTTTTCCAAGCGCAAGAGATCACTAATGAGTGAGAGGCTACAATGCAACAATGTATTGAGGTGGTTCCTTTCACAATATCTCCTTATGATCATGTTCGATGCAATGCAACTCTTACATTGGAGGAGATTTATGATGCTCTTTTGTGCTTAGCCAATGATAAATCTCATGGGCTGGATGGATTTCCTTGTGAATTCTACAAATCCACTTGGTATTTTGCTAGCCTAGAGTTTCTTCGGGTCTACAATGAAGCTCTCAAATTCAATTCTTTAAGGAGCTTCATCAATCAAGGAAATATCAAGTTCATCTCTAAAGTTTGTTATCCTAAATTGATTACTAGTTTGCATCATATAACTCTATTGAATGTTTCTTACAAAATTATTGCTAAGCCCCTAGCTATTCACATTGTCTATTTGCTACCTAAGAATTTTCCACCCGAGCAAACGGGCTTTGTCAAAGGTTGTTATATTATGGATAATCTTATTTCAGTTTGGGAAGGAATGGAATGGGCTCGAATGTCTCTGTAACGACCCATATTTCTTAAAATTGACTTTGAAAATACTTATGATCGTATCAAGTGGCCGTTTATTTTGGCCATGCTCATAGCTTTAGGTTTTGGCAAAATTTTTACCTCATTTGTTCAAACTCTATTTTCCAATGTGTCTTCTTGCCTCACTATCAATGGTCAACCATCCTCTCCAATTATCCTTTTATTCTCTATCGAGATAGAGTGTGTCTTCTTTTTGTATTATCTGCTAATGCTCTTAGATATCTTATTGCTAAGCAATCCAATCAGGGGCACATTCGGGAATTTTTTTATTGGATCATTCTACTCATCTCATTATTGGGCACTTTATGGATTATTCTTTTCTCACCCTTGCAGAAAATGAGAATAATTTTGTTGATTTTTTTGAATGCTTTGACATCTTCTTTCTTACTTCATGATCCAACATTAAGATGGCTAAAACTTTGGGCTATCGCTAAAGTTGTAGCCTATGCCTGAGTGGTTAAATGCTTACCCCTGTAAGTGGATTGGCTACAGAGAACAATTTAAATTTTTGGGCATTCCTTTTACCTTTGATAGTGATTCTACAACTTTATGGAAATATGTGATTGATATAGTCGAGCATAAGGTCTCTCGGTGGTCTTCTAAATCTCTCTCTTTATCCGGTAAATTTAAGGTGTGTACCAAGATTCTTGTTGCAACCCATGTCTATTGCTTTGTATGTTGGTGCCCATCTCAAGCTTCCTTTACCGAACTCACCAAGATGCTCCGTGATTACCTTTGGTGTAGAATTTGTTATTAGCTAGCTTTCATCGGGTCGCTTAGGAGGTTTTTTTTGCCCCGCGATCAAGACAACATGGGTATTATTGAAGTTTTTATGGCAAAGCATCGCTTTATGTTTTAAATAGGTGGTGCGCTTCCTTTTGGGTAATTAATCCTTGAAAAATTTGCTTTGCCATTGCTTTGTTTTAGGTTATCTTTATGGAAAAAGATGCTAGAATAATATAGGGCTGCATACCTTAATTATCACCAAGGTGCATATTAAGATTGTTGGCACTTTCATCGCCAAGAGCATATGGAAGGCCTTTGAAGCTATGGAACCATTGTTATGATGGATTGGAGATGGATTTCACATGGGGCTCTCTTTCAATTCCTAGAATATCTAGTGGTCTCCCATTATCACGGAGGAAAGTATCTTCCTCGTTGAAACTCAACGCATCAAAGCTCTTTGTTTATCTCAAAAAGGGATTCATACTATTCAAGATTTGGTTTACCGCAGAGACTAGATTTCCTAGCCCGAGCTCAAGATGAAATTCAATCTTGGAAATTCATACCTTTCGTCCATCCACAGAATTTAAGAAAATTTTCCAGATGTCATACTTCATAAGTTGGGACATAAACCTTGGAAGCGTGGTCGCGAGATTGGCAATGGAATCATAATATTGCTTTTTTTCACTATGATGTCGACACAATTTACTAGCTCTTGAGTCTTATTTTGCTTGTCATTTCCAAAATCAACACCCATTGAGGTCTTCAATCTGCCTCGACTACTTGGTTTCTTCAGATTTCCCGTGCCATAAAACCTCTGTTGGAACCTAAAGTTGATCATTATCTTTGGTGCTAAAATATTTTAAACATTTGTTTTAATCTTGCTTCCGTGCTCAAGACATTTGGTCATGGATTTACACGTTGTTTCAACCCTACCACCCTGAATTCTTTCATTAGTGGATGATATTGTTTGGATATTTTAGTTCTTGGCCTTCCTATATTGACTCTCTGTGGCATTTTTTCAAAGTCTATATTCTCTTTTAAATTTAGAAAGCTCATAATATTGCTATCTTCTAGAATGATCAATCTGTTGCTTTATTTTCCACTAATGATAGAGTAGTTATTTTGTTTACTATGCACATACATATTCAAGCTCAAGCCGAAAAATTTGCTCTAGCGTTTTCCCAACTGCATGAATTTCTCACACACTGGGGGAGTGCTCCTTGCATGATGAGTTGGTCCCTCCTAACCCTTTGTTGTCGTCACCTCGGCCACCTTCGCAAGGACCGCATCGCAAAAGCCCCTCTTGCAGCCATCACTCTGCCTCTCTCCAAGGTCACCCTTCAACTTCATTTTTTTTTAGGGATAGGACTGGAGTCCTCCTCCGTGGGGGAAGGCTCTGGATAGTTCTTCGCGATGGGCCTCTCCTCTGCATGGAGCTCAAGTGTTTGTTATCTCTCTGCCCCCTGTTTGGGGAATTATGGTGCCTTTACAGATTCAAATGCCCGATCAAGATGGCTAGTAGGTTGATCCTACTTCGGCTGAGCCATCTAGTGGAGTTTACATCCCTCGTCGGGATGATCCTCTTCCTCCCATGAGGTGGTGGCATGTGCTTAGCGTTCTCTAGTTTGTTTTAGTGCAGTGCTTTTTTACCCTCATGGTGTTTTTTTGTTTACCCTTAGGGCATTTTGTGGTGCCCTCGTGGATTTTTTGTGGGACCATCAGTTGTTCGGTCGCCCCTACTCTTCTAAATCTCTTATATTTTATTTAATATAATGGGTAGTTCTAATAGTAAAAAAGTTGACAATATTAATAGAATGATCAACCTGTCGCTTTATTTTCCACTAATGATAGAGTAGTTATTTTGTTTAATGTGCACATACATATTCAAGCTCAAGCCAAAAAAGTTGCTCTAAAGTTTGCTCAACTACATGAATTTCTCACACACTGGGGGAGTGCTCCTTGCACGATGAGTCGGGTCCCTCCCAATCCTTTCCTGCCACCACCTCGGCTATCTCCACCATGCCATCCACCTTCGCAAGGACCACATCATAGAAGTCACTCTCGCAGCCATTACTTCGCCTCTCCCTGGGGTCGCCCTTCAACTCCGTCCTTTTCAGGGCTAGGCTAGAGTCCTCCTCCACAGGGGAAGGCTCTGGCTAGTTCTTCGCGATTGGACTCTCCTCTACATGGAGCTTAGGTGTTTGCTATCTCTCCACCCCCTATTTAGGGAATTATGGCGCCTTTGCAGATTCAAATTCCTAATCAGGATGGTGGTAGGTTGATCCTCCTTCGACTAAGCCATCCAGTGGAGTTAACATCCCTCATCGGGATGATCCTCCTCCTCCCACGGGCGGTGGTATGTGCTTAGTGTTATCCGGTTTACCCTCGTGGTGTTTTCTATTTACCTTACGGCGTTTTGTGGTGCCCTCGTATCTTTTTTGTGGTACCATCGGTTGTCCAATTTCCCATGCTCTTCTAACTCTCTTATATTTTATTTAATATAATGGGCAGTTCCAATAGTAAAAATGTTGACAACACATTTTTTATAAAGATTTTATGAACATTTATTAAATCATGTTCATTAATTTTAGTGGTTTAATACATCAAAAGTAGAGCCAAGAAGAACATGTACACAAATTGCAAATGTGTGAACATGCATTTTAAACATGAAAATAGGTGCATAAAGAAAAGAAGCACCATGAAAGCACAAATAGTCGTGAATAATCAACACAGGTTTTCCTTTACGTATTTCTAGGCGTGAGAATGGCAAAGAGAGGACGGAGCTTGTGAGTCCCCGTGTTCACAATAGTCTCGTAGTCTTCCTCATGTCCTGCTGGCATTTCCAGCTTAAAATTTTGAACAATCCTCCCAATTACCAACGAGGCGATGGTCACACCCTGCTGCCATCCTGCGCAGAGTCGATTGCCTGCTCCAAATGTAAGTGTTCTGTATATATCCTCTTCTACGGGAAACACAAGCTGCCTCTCTGGTTTCCACACCTCTGAATTTTCCCATTCTCCCTCGTAGTTGTTTGCTCCCCATATATTAAGGAGTATCTGTAGTATAATAATAACAATTCCAATTAGCAAATAAAACTTATAAATAAATACATTTTAAAGCATTTGTAGATTAAAAAAACTGTGCAAGTTCAGCATACCAATAAAAAATACAAGAATATTATATTAAATAAAATCACCTTCCATCCGGCGGGAACATGGTAGCCGTCGATCTCCACGTCTTCATGTACGACACGTAGAGGCACAAGGGGAAGTGGAGAATGCCTCCGTACGGTCTCATAAAAGATTGCTTTTAGATAAGGTAATTTGCGCAAATCGTCTTCCTGCAATGTTTTCTCTCCACACACCTGTTCTATTTCTTCGTGAAGCCGATCCTGTACTTGTTCACAAGACTCTCAGAGATTTTATTTTATTTAAATTAAAAACAATTAGCTACATATACAGACATAGTTTACCTGAGAGTGAGGATGCTTGGCCAGTTCGAACAGAGCCCAGACCATAGCCACGTGGCTCGTTGTTGTGCTTTCAATTACAGGCTCCCATATTGCCGTCTCCAGCTGCTCTTCACTGATTATATCCCCTTCTTTCAGCAGCATGTCTAGATATCCCTTCGCCTCCTTCACCCATTAATATATATACTCATTAGATATATATTTTGTAAGAATTCCCAATATATATAAGGGTCATGGTGAAGGTGAAGGTACCTTTCCTGCGGAGAGAAGTTCCCTCTCCTGGCGAATGAGAGCCCTCACAACTGCTGATCTTCTCCTTGTCACTCGATTTAACATTGCATGTAATTTTTTGTTGGGAAGCCATCGATTTATGAAAGGAACGAAGTCTCTCCAGTTTATTTCGAGAGCAGCGGTTGCAGGATCCCTGATTATCAGATCATACATATCTCGCACAGATACAATTTTAGCGCCCAACTCTTCAATGTACAACGGCTCCACAGTTCTGCCAATCACCTGCAATCCACACCACAAATTCAATTTTACAAAATAAATGTACAGATGAAAATAGAATAATTATTATTTTGTTGGGAGTTACCTGATTTAGTGCAAAGGGGAACAAGTGATCAAGAATGATCTTGCTCAGGTTCACTGTATCATTGCAAGTTTCCTTTAGCTCACGGTGCATGGAAGTTATTAGCTTCTCAACCATTTCCTCCCGCATGAATGCATTATTTCTCTGTTTAGACAAGTAGATGTAACATATTCAATAATATCTTCAAAGTTGGAACAATAATAATATAAACTAAACCATTTTATCCATTGTAACATCTTTTTTTTACAGTGAATAACTAATTACATGAAACCACAACACACAGTTTTAGCCTTTACAGCCAGGAAAAAGTTTTATAAAAAGAGGCAAACGCTATAACCGACTATTTATAATAATCCAAACACTCGAAAACAATGTGTAACTCAATTGTTTCCAATTAAGAATGAAATAAATATTGAAAATAGTACTTGAGGAGTTGTTCCTAGGAGGTGGGAGACCATGAGCTTCTTCATCAAACGATGATCCCTTCCATAGTCAGACAAGGCCACCATTGTCTTGTCCAGAGACAGCACCTGCAATGCTGTTGTCAGCTTCTTTGCTGTTATAGATGAATGATGGTCAGTCATTGCCTGCAACCCACATTTAGATTTAGATTTAGATTTATAATAGTAATCATTCACACCCAAGAAAAAAAATAAATAGCTCGGGTTGTGAAATCTTATATTACTTGTCTGCAAGATTTGGCTGAATTCAAGACAAGAACAGCAGAGGAAAGGCCAGTTCGGACAGAGTAGACTGGACCATAGCGTTTGGCCCATTGGTAGAATGTTCGATGGGGTACCTTATCCTTGTGGAGAACAAGGTCTCTCGTGATCGTCCATGCTCCCACACCTGCATTTTAGAACAAGTCAAAACCATGTGTGAATTTTTCGACCTCATAAACTCGTTTAATGGAAACATTGGTGTCGACAGAAAAATACGTATTATCGCTGATTGTCAAACTTACGTGAGGGATAAGATGATCCAAAAGAAAAACCAGACTACAAAACTAGTTCTAACCTGGTGGATATTTCTTCCCCTTTGATGATCTGGTATTTATGATAATGGCTGCTACAACCACCACCACTAGAAGCTGAACTGCAGTCCATAGTAGAAACATATTGCTGAAACAGTATTTACTTAGCAGAAGCATGGATATCATGGCATTAGGAGCACACGTATATATAGGCACAAACTCCCTCCCTCCAACAATAAAATATATATCGAGTATTGTGCAAGGCTGGTAAGCGGGAGATGCTTTTTCGTCCCATGTCCAATAATATCAAATAGACTAGTTTCCTTAACCATATTTAGGTCAACAGTAATGTGAAAGCGGTTATGAGTGCCATGTGTAGTTTTGACCGTATATGCTTTTATATTGCTTTGAAAAGTTGGTATAACACGCAAATTAATGTTCTTGGTGGATTAGAAACATGTCATCATATTTATTAATTGAAAAACAAATAATCATGAGACACGTATTTAATGTTGCTAAGACGCACCTGTATTTTGTGTTTGGAAATTTGGCTACAATATTTTGAGCATTCACTTTCTTGGAAAGAAGCTTGAAAAACAATGTTATTGCTCACTCACTAAGGTATATTATTTTAATGCATATATGAATGCTCACTATTTTTTTCGAACTCCAGTATATATTAGGGACTTGTAATTCTAAGGTTGTATTCTAACATTATTTTTCAAAGAATGGTCAAAGAACAACACACACTAAAGGTATATGTTGTAATTTGTAATGTTATGTAATCATTCTTTACTATTCTTGTTGATTAGTGTTTGTCTATTGTTTTTGTACGTCTTTTTGTTGGCTCCAAGTCGGTTGCTATAGACACAAAATCACACACTTTGGGTAATATTTAGTCTCGTTCTCATATTACTCTTCATATGGTTTTTGAGTGAAAAAAGTACTAATTAACCCATGTCCTTTGGCCATTTTACTTTGCTTGATATCGTCACTGCCGACCTCCCGCATATACTCGCCCAGTCAATTTTTCCATTTGGCGTTGTTTTATCTCTCCGATGGGCGCCACAAGCACCCTGGTCCCATTTGGGGTGCCTTAATCCTTTTTACACTTTCTCACCACTTTTTGGGCACTTTCTAGTCGTTTGAGTTTGTTTTCTTTTTAGTGGTCGGCCTCTTCGGGGTTAATTACGAAATTAGATCAAGAGAACCATATAAATAAAAATTATGAGACCATAATGAGGGACAAAACATTAGGAATACTATCATCACCTAAGGTTGCATCCATCAAAGGCTCCATTTGCATCCATCTAGCTCCACCACAAGAGACAAGGATGGTTCATCTGCATCACACTGCATAAGAGTGAAGTTTATTCTATTCCATCCACCATTTTATTACATCTCTACATCTAGTTATTGCTCGCTACTACACAAAGTGCGACGGCACAGAACACCAGGGCACAATTTATACACACACATAAAACTACATCGAGTATGAGATGTAGTGCAGTGCTCTGTTAGTAAATCCACCATTGTGGCCGTTAAGGACAGTCTGACCCCTTCATATGCATCTTTCTTTTTTAGGAGTTTGATACTCATCTTGGGATTTTGCAGGTCTCTTCTTCATTTTCGATTTACAACAACATCCAGTGCAGTCCAACGACATACATGTGATAGGAAGTGAAGGCAGGCAATCATTTAGTGACACCTCGAAGGAGGTTTGTAGAGATTTTTCATAGACCAAGGCACCAATATCACATACAAGAACGCCTCATGCACTGCATTCCTTCTCCAGGTACCCCGATCCAACCAACTATTCCAGATATGTCCTTTCTGTAGCTTTTGAGTGATCGTTCCTGCATTATGTTTATTTTTTCTTCTCTACGAAACAGTCTCAACATATCTGCGATCCAACTAAGCTCTTCCTAACCCTCTTTTCTCATTAGGGTTTCACATTTCTACTTGCTTAGTGACTTGGGTTGTTTTCTTTATTTACTTAGCTTTTATTTTATGTTGTTCTTAATATTAGATCAACATAGAATATCCACATTTTAGTTAATCATTTTGGTGAACCCCCTGTTCAACACTACCTTCCACTTAGGGATCTTCTTATTTTTTTACTATGGCTCAATCTTCTGACGATTTTACTGAGGCTTGTCTTAAAGCCATTCATGACCATATCGTTGAGTATCCCCAAGATATAGACTTACTTTTTCATGTTGTTTGTGAGGAAACTACCAATTTGGTGGAACTTAACGCTTCCGTGGCCATCTCTACTTCCCTTGTTTCTTAACCGCTTGTTTCCACTCTTCCACCTATTTCTACCATTCCCTTTTCTGTTACTACTACAAATCATTTCACACCACCTCTAGTCTCTCATACACGACAGGTTTCCTCCATTGGTGCTCAAGACATAACCTCTCTCTATTAAGACCTCTAAGCACAAATTCATCAGCTACAACAGGCTACTTCTCATGCATCTCCATTTTTAGATTCCTCCTTGTTATTTCATATGCCATTTGCACCTGTCATCTCCACCTATCCGTTTCCTCTTAGTTTTTTCACCCCTAAGCTTCCCGTTTTCAATGGGCATGGTGACCAACAAGAGCATCTTAGAGATTTCCATGTAGCTTGTCTGGACTTTGCAGAAAATCATATTCTTTTGGCTAAAATCTTTCCCGCGGTCTTCATGAGTACGTGATGTGTTGGTTTTATGACCTACCTATTCATTCGGTTTCTTCATTTACGCATCTGGCCGATGATTTCCTTTCTCATTTTTCAATCAATATCGGCTCCAAGATCTCTTTATGCTCAACTAGCACAACTTAAACAAGGATCTAATGAACACATAGAAAATTAGGTTTTGAGATATAAAAACAATCTAGCTAAGATGTCAAATGTGCTAGCGGCTTTGAGCTTTAGGATTTGTTTATTCAGATTCTTTTACCACCACTTCAAGAGAGTTTTCTATTTGAAACCTCTCCTTCATTCGACCAAATTTGTCATTCTCTTAAGCTTCATGAAATCAAACTTCCATCCATAGGAAAGCTTAAATATCAAGAGCAAGCCTTGTCTTCCGCTTGTTTTCCAAATAAGACACCATTCAAGTCATCTCGCAACTAAACCAACTGACACTAAAACTACTTTCAATGCAGTCACTACTCCTAAAGAGGCTCAGTCACCAACACTTAGGCATGTGTTTACTAACTTTCCTATGGCCCCGTATCTCATATTGCAACAACTTCTTGAGAGCAATATTATCACACTTCCTCTACCACTTGAATTAGACCCATAACAATAAAAGGGTAGGAATTATAATGTAGAACTTTCGATGTGACTATCACATATGTGTGCGACACTCTACGAATCGATGTTTCAAGCTCGACATAATCATCCAAGATCTTATTGATAACAACAAGATTGATTTTTCATAGCCTACCGAATCTTCCCCTAACATTGACAAGGGTAAACTCAAACTCTTGAATAACCAATCCCAATAACATGACAAGAAAGCAGCTGAATCTTCAGCTTATCATGCATACCATGTCATGTCCCCTCCTACTTCAGGGGCCATTGAATTTTTATTTCCACATACTGATGCTTCGCCACCACTCATCTCTTTTTATAATCACGATTATCATGTGAGGTTTACATCTAATCACCTACATACCAAAGAAACTATTGGCTTGATCCCCATCAATAATACTAATGTTGAACCATCTTAGCCTATTAGTGCATTTTCTATTCCATTTCTTCATGCCATCGGTTACCCTCTATCAAAAATTGAGTACCCGATGAAAAAACCATATGGTGTCATCAAAATACATGTTACGGTTGGTCCTCTCACTTTTTTGGTCCCTTTCCTTATTAGGAAAGCAATCGATGGTTGTGACATGCTGCTGGAACTCAATTATATTCGTAAGTCTCAATCCATTATCTCTATGAATAATTTGTGCCTTAAATTCATTCATAACAATCAGGTTATCTCTATTGATACAGTGTACCCCCATCTATTCCATGGTTGTCATCTTTTGAAGCGTCATATTATGTATCTCTTACATCATCTAGCACATCACATTATATGTTGCTAAAAATGCACTCTACTCCCAGTTCGTCTACTTGCACATTATCTACATGACCTCACCACTCCGCTAGTCCTACTCATAAGTATAGGTTCATTCCTCAAACAATTACTACATCTCGATGTAGGTCACCACCTCATTTCATTCCGCGTGGGAGTCCATCACCTCCGCATTCAGACTTCATGTAGATCTCCATCACCTATGAATTTTTTTACACCTACGTGATCATCATATATTCATCCATCACATGCGCATAGGCTTCACTCACTCACATAGTGTTTATCTACCATACATCCATTACTAGTTGTCATCGCCCTCAAAATTCACCTCTTTTGAAGTCAAGTTTCACAAATTTTGAGTCGGTACCTTGGAGTATTGGATCACATCGAGCTTGGTATTGTTTGTAGTTTTCCATTCCATGGAGAAAAATTTGAAAGTCGGGCGTAATGGTGGAGTTTTTCCCCTTCTTTTTATTTTCTTCCTACAATCGGGAATGATAGGCATATCTTCCCCGTTAATTTTTTCCCCAACATCCACGGGTAGTACGTGGACATCTCTGATTGGATGTGGTTTGGCCATGTTTCAAGCGTTAGTGGAAGCCTCCACACATCCAAATGACACAACTCCAAGGGTAGGGCCCAAGGGACAGTCCTCAAATAAGCGTAGGCTTTCCACGTGTCCCAAGTCCAAAATGAAGACAAAACAAGCCCAAATTGGCTAAGTATGGAAGGTTCAGTGGACGGCACCACGTGCCTCATCAGCGTAACTTCAAGAGTTGAAGCCAAGGGTAGTTCTCAAACTTGCGTCAGTCCTCCACATGTCCCAAGTCTAAAAAGAGAAAGAGTCGGTCATTAAAATTGACTAAGTATGGGCGAGTCAATGGAAGCCTCCACGTACCTCAACGATGTAATTTTAGGAGGCATTCCCAAAGTAGAAACTCAAATGAGCGCCAACTTACCACGTGGTCAAATTCAATGGAGAGATAGGTTTGGCCATTGAAAAGTCTAAGACCAGCAGAAATGAGCCACACGTGAGCTCGGTGTAATTTAGGAGGTGTTTCCAAAGTGGAAACTCAAATGAGCGCTAGCTCTCCACGTGTCTAGTGGTCAACATAAGTCAAGAAGGAAATAGGCTCGAATCGGCTAAGTATAAAAGAACTGGTGGAGCTCTCCACGTGTCAGCCCGACGCAACTTCAAAGGTAAAAATACAAAAGCCATCCATAGGCCCACTTCAGTTTAAATCTCTCCCATGTAGACGGCTCAAATTTAAATTTTACAAAGGTAGGGTGGACGTGTGTGATTTAAAGCGTCTGGTTTTTTGCCAGGCATGGAAACGGCCAAGGCATTTGAGAAGTTCAGAGAATGGTTTCTTGAATTAGTTTCATAATTTTTCTGTAACCGAATGTAATCATTCTTGGAAACTATTTATTGGCTTTTCCACGCCATTGTTTAGGATTGTATCCCGAGACTCTATAAAGGTAATAGATTCAAATTAATCAATACAAAATTTTTCCCCTTTCTTCCTCTTCTTTTCTTCTTTTCGTGTTTGAAACTTGGAAATCATCCATCTTTTATGATAGGAAACTTTGTGTTCTTGTTTATATGATTTCTGAAACTTTGCATCGAGTAATTATATTGGTTATAAAAGTGAATGATTATATTATGCAAATCCCTAGTTCAATATGTATATGGTGATACTTTGCCATCTATATTTCTTGAAGGTATTGTTATGTTCTTCCTTCCTCATCTCCTTAATTCTTCCATCCTTTTATATTGATGATCTTTGGGCATTAAACGTTTCAAAGTATCAGGACTCCACGCTTTGAAAGTTGTACATTTGTATATAAGTTTTGTTGTTTTCTTTCAATAAGGTAACCTCTCCCATTAAAGAGGAGGGACTTGTTGTCCCCTGACTGTGGTTGTTAAAGTACATTTTAAAACCCAACAATTTTTGGCGACTCTACTGGGGACTTCGTTTCAAACAGATCCCTTTCTAAAAGAAAAATTTCAAGATCATTTTTGGTCTAACGACTCTACGGTATACACGTGGGAAGAAAGCTCTTGGGGTTGAGGATCCCCATTTTCAATTTTTGGAGCAAGAAAACTTCTCTTCCAGCAAGAAAGAATAGTAGAACTCGTTTTGCAAGCACACCTCCTACTAAAGATAGAAATTCCAAGGATAGCGTTCCTCAGAAGCATCTTAGTCCTAATCTCTGTGCTTTGATACTTTCTGGTGTTTCAGTTCCCCTTTAATCAATTTTTCCAAAAAAGGAAGTTCCCTTGCCTTGTGGACAATAGGTTGGCCTCTTGCTCTTCCTCAGCCATTACACGAGTGACCTAGGGGTAACAGGAAAAGTTTTCCCAAGTTCTGAGGTGATGGGAAAATTCATCCAGATGATCACATCGCAGCCTTCATTGTTGCATGTGGGATTCTTGGGGTTGAACATGAAGATGTCTTTGTCAGGATTTTTTTGGAGACATTGCAAGACAATGTTGTTGATTGGTTCTACCATCTTCCTATTGGGTCTATCACTAATTGGAATACCATGAAAACTCAGTTTGAGCAGCATTTCAAACCTGCTAAGGATGTGCATGCTCTATTAGCACAAATTTCTCATATCAAGAAGGATCCATTTGAGCATATGAGGGAGTTTGTGTAAAAATTAAAAAAGCTAATTAATAAAATTCCACAGAACACTCGTTCGGTGGATCAAATCCAAAATTTCTTCATCCTCACCTTGCCCAGTTGCCTAAAGTGAGTTATGCACTAAGGATATCTAACCTTGCAACTTTGGATACTGATCAACATTTGGCTATCAGTGTTGAGGATGAACTGATCATGTTTAGTAAAATGAAAAGAGAATCTTCCAAATCTAAACCCTCTTCTTCTTTCTCTTCCCCTAGAGCCAATTCTAATCAGTTGGTACATAAGCTTGCAAATGATCACATTACTCTCAAGAAACAATTGGCTCAGTATACCCCTTACCAAGATGTTCCAAGGAAGAATTTTCAGCCCAAGAATTTTCTGCCTACTTCTCATACTAGATTAGCTATTGAAGGCCCAACCATCAAGGTTCCAGTCAATGCAACTTGTGAAGTTGAAGAACCTGATGACGAGGAGTGTACTGAATAATAAGTTGAAGAACTAGAAGATTTTGGTGGGTCTCAAGTTTATTTCCTCACCACTGAAGGTATGGATGATGAAGATGAATATGAGGAAAGAGTTACAGATATGAATAGTGAGTCATATGCTATTATGACTTGGGAGCAAACAAACAGAAAAGAAAAAGTGATACATCCTGTTAAGAAGTACAAGGAGCTTCCTATAACTATCCCAGTTGTTGCAAGAAGAGGAGCTCATATTCCCACTGCCTCCACACAAAAGGTGAATAATGCTAATTCCACTTTTTATGTTTCTGTTTCCAAAACTCCTTCTGATTCAAACTCCAAAATTGATAGATCAAGAGTCCCTCAAGTTCCTAGCAATGATGCTCCATCTACCTCTAGATATTTTGATATCATTGATCACCTAAAAAATATTAAAATCCAAATTTCAGAGGCAGAGTTTTACCAGACCCATTCGAAAGCTTTTCCTAAAATGGTAGAATTTGTAAATTCCAAATCCAAAGTCTCATCCAGTACTTCTAAAGGCCTTTTTCCCACCCCCTCTTCCTCACCTCAATCGAGTCTTGTGGTTGTAGTCACTTCCCCTAATGAGAAAATTGAACCATTCTATGTGACCCTTCTCATAGCTGACCATAAACTCAGTAACTGTGTCATAGATTCAGGAGCATCAGACAATGTAATGCCTATAAAGGTAGCTCATGCCTTGGGTCTAACCCTAACACGTTCCTTTGGTTCCTGTTATTCCATGGAAATTAAGAAAGTACCTTTGGTTGGCATAATTAAAGATGCACAAGTAGCTTTTTTCACTTTTCTATAGAAAAGGGTCTTAGCCACCATTTTGGTAGTTGATATTCCTCCCTCATATGAGATGTTGCTGAGTAGAAATTTCTGTAAGGACGTAGGAGGGGAAATTCAAATGGACTGGTCGCATGCTTTGATCCTGGTCAATGGAAAAATGAAGAAGATGTTGGTGTGTGTGACATGCATAGTCATCATCCACATCACCTGGGGAGTTATCTCGCCGTGTGAGATTCATAGGTCTTAGGAAGTCAAATGACAAGTGTCAGATTTTGTCATAGAATCTATCATTTTCATTTGCATCAATACGTCATAGGAGTTACATTCCTTATTTGGAATTGTAACTCCTCCTTTAGTGGTGTCATATGCATCATTCACATCATATGCGTCAATGGCGTCATTGAGGTTCTTTCCTTGTTTAGGCATGGGGGTTACACAACACCCCTATTTTTACTTCCTTTTTTCGATCTATGAGCATGAGCAGACCTGTTTTCTTATTTGTATATTCTTTCCATTGTTCAAATCTTGTTTATTGCGTTGGAGCTTGACGTTACCATCGGAGTGTAACTTTGTTGTGGTGCATTGTTTTTGACATCGGTTCTCGTGAATCCCTCTTTCATGGTATCAGAGCTGGTTTTGGTAAAACGTGCACTCTTCATTTATCAAGTTGTTTATTACTTTTGGTTTCTTCTTATTTCCTCATGTAAGTTTTTTTATTATTATTTTGGAATTGTATTGCTCACCTCGTATTGAGGTTTCAGTAGTTACAATTTTGAGAGTATTTGGTTGGTTTTCTTTATCATGGTTGTTGAGTTCATTTGGGATTGCTTCTATTATTGTGAGCTTGTTTTTACTCTGGCATGGACCTGTGGTTCATTGTTTTCTTGAAGTCACCGTTGCATGGAAAGTTTCTACCTGTTAACTCATTTACATCGGTGAACCCACCACTCGGGCACGTTTTTGGATTTGGAGGCTCATTTTGGTTTTCTCGTGCATTGCTTTTTGCATGCATTGGGTATTGATACCTCTCGCCTCGGATCTCTGTTCTTGGTTCAACACTCTCAACATTGGTTTCATACATTTGTGGGCTCATCTCACCGTGTCCTCCCACATGCTTAGATTCACCATTGGCTCTATGATTTTCTCTTGACTCGCCCGCTCTCTTGGAAACTCGGTGGTCTACCCATCAAATCTTGTTTTGGATCAACTAGGGTCTCTTGCATTGGTCATCATTTTGCATTGTCTTGTGCACTAGTTCGAAAGGCCATGTTGTTCATGATTCATGTTTTTCATACTATATCTACACGCTCTAACTCATTGTTTCACTACTGCTCCGTGTTCGTGGTTGAGGGACCCTGACGGATCTCTGTCGATGGTTGTTGGAACTCCCTTCACGTTGTTGTCTCTACTTGTTCATTTCCTGAACGGGCTTGTGGCCTCTGTCAGTGGTGCCTTTCTTAGTTTTCTCATGCTTGTGTATTCCTTACATTGCCTTCTGATTGGTGCCCTCCTGCATGTTCATGTTTGGATTCAACATTGGGCTCTCTATCAGCATTAAAATGTGCATTTTTTCTAAACGTCAATTTGTGCTCCATTGACGACTTCCTCCCTACTCTTTCATGATTTCTTCATTGAAACCAACTATGGTTCATCCAACACATGGAAGTTACATTAACTAGTCGTTCAAACTCCCCGACGTGTGGTCTCTTCCTCGGAACTCTGCTTAGTTGTTTCACTTAGAGGCTCATTATTTTGCATCAACGTTACCTTCTATACTCTCACCTACACCTTCTCTGCTTAGTATCGGTTGCCACACTGCAAGAATATCGGTGGTTGCAGTCAAACACATGGCTTAATTATAGATATTCATTTCCAATGGTGGTTTTCCAACAACTCAACTCAAGTATGTGGTCTACAATCAATCCTGCAACGTTTTTACGTGGATTCTGCCTTGGAGCACTAGCTCAACTTGGTTAGTATCATCAGCTCGGTCAATGTGTGCCCCTAAACATTATTTTTAATTAGTAATCAATCTCCTTTTAAATATTTTAAGGTGTAACACTTTTAATTTGCATTTTAAACCTTTTTTGGGGTATTTTTGCTTGTTTTAATATCCTTCCTTCAAGTGTCGAAGACGGAGGGTGAGGTCCAGGGTTGGCAGGAGGCTAATCCCCCCTCGCAATTAAAACAAAACCTATCTAAAATTTGATGTCATTTCTAATGAGCATACATATGACACCCTTTGCATGCATTTAGGACACTTTTGAAATCCATTTGCAGGCTTATTATCATTTTTTCATCAGTTGCGGGAATTGTTTTTTGTTATAACTTTTGACTCATTACTCGGTTTTGAGCACTTCTTTAGTCAAAGTTACATATTTTTCACACTCTAGATGATGGGATTATAATTTTTGTAAACACACTATTTTATAAAGTGCCGCATTCTGGGGGGTGTCTTTGCATTGCTTAATTTAGCTCATTTTGAATCATCTTGAGCTTTGTTTTATCCCTTTTATTATGTGTGGACTTATGAGCGCGTCCGCCATAGTCTTACGGCAAAGGGATTATTTCATGTAACATGAGACATTGTTTCTCACAAGGCCCTCTCTTCCCCTTCTTGTTTTCACTCATTCTTGTGCTTGCTTGCGGTGTCAATCTATTGCGCCCAACGAACCTTGATTGTTGTCTCCACTCTTGTGCATTATTACGCTGATTGCAAGGTGAGTGACAGACTGGTTCTCAACACACAATCACATAGTGGTTGTAATCAACACACTAAACTATAAAGTACCAAACTCGGGTGTAATATTGTTTTGGGGGGGTTCCCTAGTACTCTTGTGTTTTCACACACAGACACATTATTGGCTGAGTGCGAAGTCTTACCTTCGTGCACCTTACACTTCTTGCTTCTACATCATGGAGGATGCTCTTTCTAGAATTGAGTGTCATAGGATCACATTATAGCCTCCACCACTTCTTCTTGGGAGAGAGAACTATTCAGTTTGGCATGCTTCTATGGAATGTTACTTTGCCTACGAGGGTCTTTCAAACTTCTTGCTTGGGCTAGTTCCTGCACCCACTGATCATTGTCATCTTAATGACTTTCTCAATACTTGTGACCATGTTTGTGGTCACTTGATGATACATATATCCTCATCTCTCTAGTTTCATGTGGCAGACTCAGATCCACCCCACCATGTCTGGAGAATTCTTCAGTCCCTCTATGGATACCCTTCACATACTGCCACCATTGTTGTTGTTGCTAATTCAGTTATCTCCTCTATTTCTTCATGTGATGACAGTTCCACTGACACAGAATCATAGTTCTACTTCTGATGATAAGGATTATGCACCCAGTTCTTATGTCGAGAGTACTATAGAGGAATTTTCTCCTCCTTTTCTCACTATTCTAGAGAGTGTTGAAACATCCCACATCTCATCAAATATTGAGTAGTCTCCTATATAGTCTCATACAGTCATCACACCCACCTCTTTTCCACCCTCAATGTGTGAGGCCCCTTTCACTCCTCTACCTTCATTGGATGACTCATACCTATCGGACATCACTCTTCTGTTTGTTGAGCCCACTCATTGGGATGAGTATATGCCTGACCTTAGTCGTCTTTTCATAGAGTACACTTGTGATGTACTACAGGTTCCTCACCCATATATAGGTATTTCAGAGGAGTTCAACATCTCCGTTGTTAGGAGTTCCCCTTCTGGGACTCTTACCACTTCTACTTTTCTAGAGACCTTCATTGATTCACCCTTACTTGTGGATCCATTTTCTATTATGGGGGATGTTTTATTGCCTTCACTTCAGTTGGACATCATTTCTACAGGTGTTCACCCTTCATACTTTGACATTTCTACACTCGTGACATTACCTATGGTTCCATTACACTCACTTACTAGACCTATGTCACACTTTCGTGGACTAGACTCAGAGCTCTTCGTGCTGCTACCTTTAGTTTCCTTCACAGAGTGGGCAGACTTCCATCACATCATTTATGTCCTTCCTAAGGGTAGGCACACAGTTCGGTGTGTATGGCTCTTCTTTAGTCTAGAGGCAGAGGATCTCGTCATCGACATTCTTCTTGGAGACTTCTTAGAGTTGTAGAGTTCATATCCATCCATGGCATCTTCTACATCCCTCTCATCTCCCTCTTCTTCTCTCTTCTTGGGGCTATATAGTCCTCCTTCTTCTCCTCTTCTTCTTTCCAGAAAGATGTTGTTTGTATATGGGCACCTTATCAGGCCTTTAGTTTCCGGGCCCCATTGACACATCTTTCTTAGTTGCCTTTGGTTCCTGTTATTCCATGGAAAGTAGGAAAGTACCTTTGGTTGGAAAAATTAAAGATGCACAAGTAGCTTTTGCTGCTTTTCCAGAGACCATTTGGTCTTAGCCACCATTTTGGTAGTTGTTATTCCTACCTCATATGGGATGTTATTGAGTAGAAATTTTTGTAAGGAGGTAGGAGGGGAAATTCAAATGGACTGGTCACATGCTTTGATCCTGGCCAATGGAAAAATGAAGAAGCTGCTACCTGAGAAACAGACTAAGTACATTGTGTAAAAGATTGATGACCCAAAAGCACAGATACTCTATGTAGATATAGGGCATGGTAACTATATGATCATGTCACAAGATGAGGCAAAATTTCCTAAGGGATTGATTTATGATCCTAATGGAATTTGGGCTCTAGATTTTGATGGAAGCTTCTCTTCAGCTAGTTTTGGGGCTAGTGTAGTGCTGACCTCTCCAGAAGGGAATATTCATCCCTTTTCTTTCAAGCTCTATTTTGAAAATACAAACAATACAACTGAATATGAGGCACTCATACTTGGATTGAACATGGCAAAAGAAATGGGAGTGAAGAATATTTGTGCTCGTGGTGATGTAGAGCTTATTGTGAAATAGGTAAGGGATCTTTACCAAGTCAAGAACAAGAGATTGAAGAATTATAGAAATCTTGTCTGGGATTCCATTGAGTTTCTTAATGCTTTCTCCATTGAGGTTGTGCCAAGAGAAAGGAACACTAGAGCTGATTCTCTAGCTATCTCAGGATCTTTGATGATTCCTCACCCAGATTTCTCTCAGGAGAAATTTACCATTGAAATGATTCATAGGCCCAGTGTACTAGATAATGCAAACAATTGGCAGGTTTTCAACGATGATCAACATTTGCTCTCTTTCTTGGAGCTAAGGGATAATTTTGACCAGATGTATTTTAAAGGAAGTGAGACCTTTCCTATAGAGTGTGTATCTTCCAATTAAGGGGATATCAAGGAAGAGACAAATCAAGACAACTACATCAACTTGAAAGGTAACAATATCCCTAAAGGGCTGGTGAGTTTAGAAGACCTATTTGATAAGAACAATAGGTACATTAAGTCTAAAAATTCCCAAGGAGCTTGGCAGTCTGCTAAGTGTGAAAATATTAATATTGGGAGTCTTGATGAACCCAAGATGGTGAACATTGGGAAATGCTGAACTCAAGAGGAGAATACGTAGGCCATAAATATGCTAAAAAGGTATGTTGATGTTCTTGCCTATTCGTATGATGATCTCAAGGCTTTCTAGAAAAAGGAGATGCAACATTTTATCACTCTGAAACCTTGGATCAAATCGTTCAAGAAGAAACGAAGGTAGTACAATCCCAAGGTTGTTGGCACTATTTTTCAAGAGATTCAGAAGTTGCTAAAGGTAAAAATCATCTTTCCTATACACCATTCAACATGGATCTCCAACATTGTGCCTGTCAGGAAGAATAATGGAGAAATTCGCATCTGTGTGGATTTCAAGAATTTGAATCAGGCCTCTCTGAAGGACAACTATCCTCTTCCCATGATGGATCAAATTTTGCAAGCTGTCACAAGATCTAAGATGTTGTTTATGTTGGATGGATTCTGTGGATATAATCAAGTGGAGGTCAGTACCCCAGATCAACACAAAACTACTTTCACTACTCCTTGGGGAACCTTTTCTTACAAGAGAATGCCTTTTGGTCTTATCAATGCTGGTGCCACCTTTCAGAGGGAAATGGACTTGGCTTTTAGCAGTTTGAAGGGAATATGTGTGGTTGTGTACCTTGATGATTTAACTGTTTTATCCAAAATGAGGGTAGATCACTTTCAGCATCTCGAAGCAGTCCTCTAGAAGTGTAGGGAATATGGAGTCTCTCTTAATCCAAAGAAGTCTATCTTTTGTGTCACTAAAGGCAAGTTGTTGGGTCATATTGTCTCCAAAGAGGGAATCAAGATAGATCCAGAAAGAGTTCAAGCAATCCAATAGATTCCTTTTACCACAAGTAAAAATGGGGTCCACTCCCACTCTTTCTTTGGTAAGATCAACTTCCTGAGGATATTCATTCCTGATTTTGTAGAACTAACTATGAGCATTGCTCACATTATGAAAGGAAAGAAAAAATTTGGTTGGTATTCTGAGGGTAAGGAATTGTTTTAAGGGATCAAGCAAGCCATTGCTAATACCCCCATCTTAGCATGTCCTAATTTTAATAAGGACTTTATCATCTATTTCTATGCTACAAAGAATACCTTGGTTGTTGTGCTGACTCAAAAGAATTTTGAGGATCATGAGCTTCCAATTGAATTCATGAGCTATGTTCTAAAAGCTCATGAATTGAAATATACTATGATAGAGAAACATGCTTTTGCAGTGGTCAAAGCGGTCAAGCAGTTTCATTTCTATATTCTTAATTATCACTCTTTTGTTCTTGTTCCTAATACAACCATCAAGTCTATTCTCACACAACAGGAGTTTGGAACTAAGAGAGGCAATTGGGTAGCAAAAGTCTAGGAATATGACCTGGATATCAAGCCAACTAATCTAGTCGAGGGTAAATGATTAAGTGAGCTTATTGCTGAGGGAGATGATGCAGAATTGTCCAAAGAAACAGTTGATGTTCCTATTGTCCTTTTCCTCAGTTCAACATATGAGTGGTATGTTGATATTGCACACTTTCTTACTTATGGAGAGTTTCCATCCCACTTGAGTGCCAAGGAGAAGAGGACTATTAAGTTAAGGTCTGCATAGTATGTGTTATGGGAGAATGCTTTGTTCAAGCGAGGCATAGATGGAAGATTCTTGAAGTGTGTGGTCAAAGAGAAATAGAAGAAGTTGTTCTCATCTTTTCATGATCAGGCTTGTGGAGGCCACCTATGTTCTATTGTCATTGCTCACAAAATCCTTCATACTAGGTACTATTGTCCTACATTGTTAAGAGATTCATCCAAATGGGTAGGTAATTGTGAAGCATGTCAAAATTTTGTTGGGAGACCTAAGTTGGATGCTTTGCCACTAAAGCCAATAGTGATTGATGAGCCCTTTCAACAAAGTGGGGAAATCTTAACCCACCCTCCAAAGTGCTGGTCATATGCATGTGCTAACTGCTATAGACTACTTCACTAAGTGGGTAGAGGCCATCCCAGTCAAAAACACTACTTCTGAGGTAGTGTGTAATTTCATTAAGGAGAACATACTGATAAGGTTTGGGGTACCAAACAAGATTGTGACTGATAATGCTTCAAATTTTTCTTCTTCTGAGATGATGTATTTCAGCTATGGTTATGGAATTTCCCTTGCTCACTCTTAAGACTACTACCCCCAAGGGAATGGAAAAGCATAATCAACAAATAAGAATCTAGTAATCATCGTTCGGAAGCTTGTCAATGACTCTCAGAGGAATTGGTACAAGAAACTTTACGATGCTCTCTGGGAAGATAGAATTACACCCAAAAGAGTGATTGGGATGTCTCCTTTTCAAGTGGTGTATGGTGTTGAAGCCCAGTTACCAGTGATAGTGGAATTACCATCCTTGTACTTAATGAAGGCTATTAAAGATTCAAGTTTTTCAATTCCTTGGACAAGAGGATCATGTATCTCCAGAAGTTGGATGAAGAAAAGTTGCAGGTTTTTGATAGGATCAGCTCATCAATTGAAAGTGAAAGCTCTGTTTGACAAGAAAGTCAGACCTAGGGATTTTCAAGTGGGAGACATTGTTCTGTTGTGGCAAAAAAGGCATGAAACTCGAGGGAGCCATGGTAAGTTTGATTCCCTTTAGCTTGGTCCTTTTAAACTCAGGCACTTTTCTGGAGAAAATTCATTCTATTTGGATTACATGGATGGTTCTCCTCTCCCACTTCCTTATAGTGGGTAGTATTTGAAGTTGTTCAATTCCTAGGTGACTAGGCGGTCCTTCTGTATATTCTATACAGTGTTTTGGTTTTGGGTCATTCCTTTGTGTTTCATTTTTGTTCTTCCTTTTTGGTTTGTTTCATTTTCGTGTGTTTTATGTTCTGTGTTGGTTTGCTGTAAACACATAAAATTGGTTACTCAATTTAGTGTCCCCCATGTTCGCTTACTTGTTCTATTCTCGGGTAACTCGGTGCACTTTTGTATCACTAATTCTCTCTTAGGGTATTAATTAAATATCTAATTAAAATGCCTATCCTAAGTTTGTTCCACCCCCATTATATTTCAACCATGGATAATTAAACATTAACCATGTAATTTTATCTTCTACATTTATTCCATTTCTACTTATTCACCCCATATCACTTCCTAACCTCCTGTGCTATTATTATCCATCCATCCCACATATTTCTCCTCTCTTGGAACCATGCAAAGCAGGATTTTTCCGTATTTGAGTTAGAGGAATAATATTCTTATCCTCACAACTCATCCCTTTTCGCCACTTTGGGAGTCTGTTCCTTGATCGGCGCTAATTGTTTCTCAATCGACGCCAATTTTTTGGAGCGGCGCCAATTTTACCTCATTCGGTGTCGACTATAAATACATGACCTGAACTCAGTTCTGGTTAGATGGTAGAGACTTGAGAAATAGTGATAAAGCTTGAGCGAATCTTGAAACTATCAATTGAGATAAGGTGAATTCTATCTAGATCAATCTTGGAGAGGTGCACCATTATTCTGCCTACATAATATCGATATTGTTTAGGTTCTTCAACCTCTAGGTGACTCCATTCCTCCCTCCAGCCAAGGCAGAATTTTTTCACATCTCTATAGCTCCTGCACGTCTCCACAATCTGATAATCATCAATCACCAATCAAGTTGTCTGTGATTTATTCATGGTCGACGATGACCCAGCATCAATCGATGCCGATTTGTCTAAATCGGTGCTATTCAAAACCATTGACGCCGATCATTGTCTGATCGATGTTGACAAGTCTGCAGAAAGGTACAGAATCCAGGTGATATAATTTCATCTTTGTTTTTACAGTTTCCTACTTTCTTTTAGTTTCTACTATTGTTTTTATATTCTATCTGCAACTTAAAATTAGAAAATCTAAACATTTGCTTACATATTTTATCATTTACGCCTTTATTCTTAATTTAAAACGTGAACTAACATCCACTAAGGAAGCTAATTGCTTCCCAGATGCACTTACCGGGAAATTCATCCTTATATCTTCTAACATCATCTTTTTCTATCAAGTATATGTGCATCGCAGGTTTCTTGGATCTACTCTGCAAGATTGCTCATGTGCAGCCATCTTAATTCCATCAGGCTTTCTCTCCATCCACATCTTCGAATCTTGTCCAATTAATGAGGTATCAACTTTATTTGAGTTTTTCAGGGTTTTTATGTTTAGTTTGGTGCATTAACTTGGACAGGTAACAAGCGCAAAAATTCTTGATCTACATTCTAGCATGCCTGGTGGGACCCCACCAAAGTCCCTTATTGGTAAGTTCATCTCTTTTCTAGTTTCGAGCTTTGTTCTTTTTCTTCATTGATTTTCATCAGTTGTTCTTAAGCATTTCCTTTCATCATTTTGGTTTTACTTATTTCATTTCTAAATTTGCAAACTTAGGTCCCTTCTTTCTTCTTTTTTTTTTGCAAATCTCAATTCCAATTTCTATTTCTAAAATTAGTGAATCTTTCATTTGATTTCAAAGTTACATTTTTTATTCATCTCTTTGTGTAAAATTATCATTTTCTTGAAAGTTTTCTAGTTTCTTAAAATAGAATTTTCCTTTCCACTAGTATCTTGTTGGATTTGTTTGCGTGTTCTGCTTAACCCTATTTTACGGAGTGGTTTGCTTATTCATAGGATTGTTTGAGGGGAAGAACTCAACAATTTCACTTTTTGAAGTCCACACACCTTGGAGAGCTAAATCTATAGGTATTTCTCTTTTGCGGTGTTTTCGCTTTTTAAGAACTTAAAAAGAACTTGTTTGCTTGTTTTTTATCACACTCAAAAAATTCAGTTTTGGTCCTTAAAATGAATTAATCGCATTAGGAAAGAACTTGTTTGACTTGTCTTCAGTGAAATCAAACACTTCGGTTTTAGTTCTTAAAAAAAAAAATTCTTTTTCATTTATGTTGTATGTTCTTCACCTAGTTCTCTAAATAGGTTGGAAAATTCACCAAAATCGATAGTGACACTATTTGATTTTTTATTTTTCACCCTTGCACACAAAGCCAAAATCACTACGTATAAAGCATTTAAAGAAAAAATCCTTCCCTGGCCTCGCCTACTTGGAAGTGACATCCAAGAGGAAGAGCCTACACGGTACTCGGGCCATGCTATAAATTCATGGATGTTCTGGTATATATTTGCAAAGCTCCCAACCCCCTTATTGTAGCGGTGTGTGAAGTGGGGGGGTAGGCCCCTATATTAAGCCACATACTAGTCTTTTACTGAAGTGCCTTCGGGACTCCTCACCAAAACATTCCCCAAACCATCCTTAGTTTGGCCAATTGAGTAGTCCTCATTCTAAAAATCCTTCCCTAACATTTTCTTTCTTAAAAAGCATGAAAATTTAAAAAATATAATCACCTACGCTGCTTGAATTGTCTGTGCATTAATTAGGTTAATCTCTTTTTGTGTTGTGCTTGTTTATGACGGTCATCACCCGGCCACAATCTAGAAAAATGGCTCAACTGGCTCTCTTCCTCATCCGAGACCCCCGCTAATGTGGATGTTTTAGCACCCCTCAAGTCTTCTTCGGGACCGTTATTAGTTGGTTCCCCATCTTGGTCGTATAATCCTTTCTATCATCCTAAAGTGATCCCATCATGACCAGCTTCCCCAGTCCTTTAGAGGTGTCATCTTCTTCTGATATAGAGTATGTTCCTCATGGAGATCCTGAATTTTAGGCACTCCTTAACCACAACCCGGTAGCCCTTATGGACTATTTAGTGCATAAGTCTACTCGAATATCTAATCAGGGACCACCAATCCAGTAGGTTTACGACTATTCTCATAAGCCATCCCAGGCTTTCATAGAGTAGTTAGCATGCTTCTTCTCACCTCAAACCAAGAAAGAAGGTGGCGCATCTATGAATCCTTTTTCTCTTCCACCAACCATGTCGACTGGTTCTCAAATGACCCTACCTATGCCTAGTGCCACAACTACCTTGGCTACCCCACAACTTACCTTCGAGAGGCCCTCTTCTTTAGCTATGATGAGTTCATCTACACTCCCACAAATTGTTATCAATTCTTCTATGTCATCTATCGTGTATCAGGGTTAGTATCTCTTTGTGAGCCAACCCCCTCCTACGAGTCAGTCAATTCCTCCTTCTCGTCTTCTAGCTGATCTTTCTTCCAATGCTCCAGCAACAGTGACTTTTACCCATCCTTTGGTGTTGGCACCATTAATAGCTAATCCGGTAGTCAAAAGCCTCATTCAGAGTTTGTTTCCCACCAAATCAAATCAAATCAACACCCACATTCCTCAATCCATTATGATTCAGTCAGAAAGTGTAGGAACCCACCAATCATAGGCTCCATCTTTTATTCAACATCCTTTCTCTCAGCCACTTGTCCTCTCACATCTTGTTTATACTCAGGCTCCTTCACACCAAATACCTCACCAGGTATCACCCAGAACACCTGGTTATTCCTCTTATCATCCTATTAATCAGCAGATAAATCCCCCATTAACACCTCAACAAAACATACCATTCACTTCTCATATGGGACATATCAACATGCCCCCTCCTCAATCTGATGTCGTCCAACTTCTTTTCAAGAAAATCACAGACCTAGAAGCCTCCACCAAAGGGGCTCGCCCTTCATATTCTTTTGAAGAAGTATGTAATGAACCAATTCATCCCTTAGTGGCTTTTAAGCCTTATCCTTCCCAAGTTCTCAAAATTTCATAGTTGGGAGGATCCTCAACAACACCTGCGAGCATTTAAACATGCTTGTTATCTTATAGTCTAGGACCAGGAGCTTATGCTCTCGTACCTTTCCTATGTCTTTAGTAGGGCCTGCTTTAGACTGGTACAATAACATACCCCAACATTCTCTATTTTCTTTCTCTCAATTAGCCTAGATGTTTGTTGAAAACTTCTCAATAAACATCACACATAAGATCTTGATCACAGATCTTTATAACATTCGTCAATTCGATGACGAGTCTATTGCAAAATTTGTCACTCGTTGGAGAGGAATAATAAATCAATTGTCTTTCTCCCTCCCTCAATCTCAAGCAAATCGAGTTGTTTACTCGATCTTGCACCAATCATATTTCTTCCACTTTAAGGATTCAAACCTTTCATACATTTGAATAATCCTTTACGATGGCACACAAACTTGAGTCTCACGCCATTGAACAAGGAAAGTTAAAACTTTTCTCTAAGTCTAAACTAGATTTTTCTCGGTTTACAAAATCAAACCCTTCTGCTTCTAATAAAGACAAGAATCAGGGGTCCACAAATGCTATCATGTTAAAAACATCACAATCTGATAACACTTCTAATCAAACACCTCAGAGAGACTCTTCATCTTCTCAAAAAGGACCTCCGTCATCTCGGTCTTTTACTTCGTTAGGGGAATCATATACTTCTATCTTAGAAAAAATGTTGGAAGTTCACATGATCGAACTTCCTCCTATTATAAATTTTGATGAGAACTAAGAATGACCATTCTGGTATCGTGAAAATGACTTCTGTCATTATCATAGAAGCAAAGGCCATGACATTGAATGATGTCAGACCTTCAAAAATCTCGTCCAAAAATTCATTGATAAAGGTGAGCTCATTCTTGATAACCCAAATGCCCCCAAATCAGGTGCTTGACGTTTTTAAACAACCTTTTCCAAATCATTCCCCAAATAATGACGCTTTGGGGTCTCAAAACCAAACACCCATACTATCAGCTCCATTTCTAATTCTGAACCATCCACAAACGTGTCGACTGAATTGGAGCTTCCTTCCGCTCATTCAAATTCTGAGATTCCACCATCTTCGGATGGTCCATCTTTGAGTCTTCCTTTGTTGTTAGAAACAGATCCGTCTCCCTCTGCCTCTCTATCTGATCTTCCACCTATACCTGAGACAGTGTCATATTCATCTGTCTCATCATTAGATATTCTTTCGGTGCTTGAGTAATTTACATCCCTTCAAATTTCCACTACGGATACTTCTACTTCTGTCACTCCCATTTTTGCCACGACCATACCTTTAGTTAACGTACCCATAGTTGTACCAACTTGTATGCCTTTGGAAGCATCTTCGATCTTAACTCTTCCTATTTATTTTCCTACAGTAATTACACCCACAATTACTACATCTGAAGTACCCTCCTCACAAGAGGCTGCTTCTTCATTACCTACCTCTTCCACCATCAATTCTTCCTTTCCTATTAAGGAAACATCTAAGGAGATAACATCGAAACCTATACTTCCAAATCCTAGACTCAGACATAAATAGTTGGAGTTTAAATCTAAAGCCACATCATCAGTATCGTCTCCTTTACTTCCTCCGAAACAGTTACAATCACCTTATGCGGTCGAATCTGTCACCATCCCTGAAAAGGGAAAACCAATATTTCGGACCATCAAAACTCTTGGTGCCCTTCCTCAAAAATATCTCTCTATGCCTCATAAAAGAGTGGATTTATCCACTGAAAAGGTGTCTTCTTCTACAACACCATCTTCACCGGTGCCTTGTAAAGTGGATTTACCTACTAGAAAGACGTCACCTCTTTTATCAGAACCATCATCTTCATCATTAAAAACCAAGGCACCCTTTGTGCCTCCTATCAAATCTATTTTGGGAGCTCCTCCCCCATCTAAATCAGTCTTATCTAAATCATCGTCTATTTCGGTCAAGCAACCTTCTTCATCTCCAAAGACTAAAACACTTGTCATGTCTTTGTCATCTTAAAAATATATCTTAGGAGCTCCTCCTCCGCTAAAATCAATCTTTCCTCACTTGCTTCCATCTCAAGCACCTAAGGCTGCTTCTCCCAATGTTTAGAAGAGAAAAACAGTCCCTAAAAAGACTGTCAAACCAGATATGTAGGCTCTTTTACCTCGGTAGTCTGCTAAGACTAAAGAGGTGCCTTCTTCACCTCTATCCACATCTTTGTCTACTAGATTCTATATTGAAATCCTTCGCCAACTTATCCAATCTTCATCTATATCTCTTCCTCCAATCAAACCCTATAATCCCAAAGGAGTAAAACCTTCATGGTTCAACTCTGATTTGATTTGTGCTTACCATCACACTCCAGGTCATGACACCAAGGGATGTAAAGCCCTGTAATCTGTCGTTAACAACCTCTTGGAAGAAATTGATCTTTTATTGGAGGAGGAGGAATAAGTGTCTCTTGTCATCCCAACTACATCTGAGCCTGAACGGTCTTTTCAGGCTCCCAATTCTATTGATATCACTCTGGATGATCTTCCACCTTCTCAAATCAACGCAATTCATATCGCCACTAGAACACGACAGTACGATAATCCATCATCTTCTACAACCTCTTGACCACGAGTTGTTATTTCTGCTACCCTCGAAGCAGTTCCTCCTTCCTCATCAGCCCCGAGACCTCGGGTCTCTATTCATGCTTCACCTCGGGATCAAATTCCCATGTCAGTTAAGGAGAGTGTTATGAAACAACTCACCCATGCTCCAGTAAAAATGTCTCTTTTTTACCTCATTCTGTCATCTCCCCAGCATCTCCAGGATCTAATTGATGATTTATGTTTTATCACTGTGAATTTAGATGATCCCCAGCCTTTCAATATGGTTGTTGGATTGAGTAGACCATCAACCACCATCTCCTTCGAGGATTTTGAAATTCCTCCCCTTTCTTCTAAGGATTTAGAGGTTCCTCTCTTTATCACAGTTCAAATTAATAATACTACGTTAAAATGCACTATGATCGACAGTGGTGTTGCACTCAATGTCATTTCCTCCCACACATTTGAGCAACTTAAGTTACCAAATAACGTAGTGTCACCACCGCCTTTCACCCTTCAATCATTTAATGATCAACTAACGGTTACTTTACAAACTATGGTCCTGCCCATTCGGGTAGGCAAGAAATTGCTTAACAAGATTTTTTACGTTTTTGAAGGGAAATTCCATTATAATATGATCCTCAGATGCTCTTGGATCTGTACAATGCATTGTGTCCCATCAACCTTCCATCAATGCATAAAATATCAATATGAGGGAAAAATCTATACTCATCCAGGAGACCCTTTTCTATCCGCACAATGTGACATGACCACAGGGTCTATCCCTCCAAAAGATAATGATGATTCTCTTGATGAGGCTTCATCCTCTTCCATACCTATAACAAAACTACCAAATTTACAAAATCTAAAAGATACATTTCAGTTTTTTTCACTAGGAGAGCTTCCTCTTCTCTCTTTTGATGCCCATCTCAACCTAATGAGTATGGCAGGCCAGATAAACAACCTAAATATCAACCAAATCTTGGCCACAACATAACCATTAGTCTACCCAATCAACAAAATGACTTCATCTATGGAGGTCTTGAGACACCTCATTATCATCTAGATTCTTCTCCTAGGGCCAAACCCTATTCGGCAGGGTTTGATTATCTACAGAATCTCGCATTCGCAAAAACTTATCTATATCGATGTGTGTGGAAGGGCTTTGGCCTGGGAAAGTATGAATAGGGTGTTCATGACCTCACGTCCATTCCAAATCTTAAACCACATCAAAAATTTGGTTTAGGGTTCAAACCTCTCTCAAAAGCCACCGTCACCATTCTCGTTGAGCCTCTTTCCATTGAGGAACCATCTTCTCCTGTTAGGTCTGAAGCATCGCTCGATGTGGATGAAACCATTTCCATCCCACCTAACATTTTTTTAGTCAATACCATTTCCTTAGGTCCACTAACCTATAAAACTAATGGAAAATCCACTTCCATACCATTAGCCTTCCCTAAAATAGTTGGAGATGACTCTCCTACTATCAATACTATCCACTGTTCGGATGATGATTTTGTCCTTACCTATCTGGGGGCAGAGGATTCTTATCTTCCTAAAACCATTCCTTCTGACACATCTACACTTCTTAATGAATCCATTGTCGACCTTAATATAGGGAATTCTGAAGACCCTCACATCATTAAGGTCGGCCAATCTCTTAACCCACATGAGTTAGGAGACTTTTCTACCTTTCTTTCCCACCATCACCAAGTATTTTCTTGGTCATATGAAGATATGTCGGGCCTTGATCCTAACATCATGGTCCATAATATCATTACTCTTCTAGACATCAAACTAGTTAAACAAAAATTACGTAAGATGCATCCTCATGTAGCCCTCCTCATTAAAGAAGAGTTGCAGCGCTTACTTTCCGCCAACTTCATCCAACCCATTGACTATCCAAAATGGGTTTAAAATGTAGTACTAGTAACCAAAGCTACTGAGAAAAATCAAATTTTCACCGACTTTTGGGATCTTAATCTCGCTTGCCCAAAAGATGATTTCCCTCTACCTAATATCGAACAACTCGTGGACTTAACTGCAGGCCACGAGATGCTTTCTCTTATGGATGGCTTCTTTGGGTATAATAAAATTCTCATCGCACCAGAGGATCAGCACAAGACTTCCTTCATAAATCCTTGGGGGACTTTTTGTTATCACATCATGCCCTTTACTCTTAAGAATGTAAGGGCGATTTATCAACGTGCAATGACCTACATCTTCCATGACCTCTTACAAAAAACTGTAGAAGATTACATCGACGACATCCTCGGTAAATCCAAACACTGTCAAGATCATCTTCTCATCCTTGCATCTCTCTTTGAGAGACTCACTTGTTTTTGTCTTCACCTAAATCCGTCTAAGTGCGTGTTTGGCATTCTCACTGGTAAACTCTTAGGCTTTATCATTTTTTTCAAGGTTATTGAGGTCGATCCCACAAAAATAAAGGCTATCATCGAGATGCCTCCTCCTTCCAACTTAAAGAAGCTCCATGGTCTTCAAGGATGCCTTCAATTAGTGCGTCGTTTTATCTCACAGATTTCAGACCGTTGTCAACCTTTTCATCATCTCCTCCATAAAAACGTTCATTTTGAATGGGATGAGCGTTGCCAAAAATCCTTTGAGGATCTGAAAGCTAATCTTCTTTCTCCACCTATGTTTACACCTCTATGCAAGGGGAGCCATTCTATCTTTATATTTCTATGACTGACCATGCTATGGGAACCATGATCTCGCATTGAGATGCTAAAGGTAAGGAACAGATTATCTATTATATCAGTCGCACTCTTCATGAGTATGAAACACACTATTCAAGCTGAAAAGTTGTGTTGTGCTCTCTTCTTTGTGACTTCTAAACTTCATCATTACCTCTTTAATCATAAAAATTACATTGTTATGAGTGTCAATCCACTCAAGACAATGCATGTGAAACCTTATCAAAATGATCGTATCACTTGTTGGCTCAGGCTCATGCTCATGACATAGTTTGACCTCGAGTTCATCTTGTAGAAATCTATCAAGGGTCAGGTTATCACTGATCAATTAGTTGATGCCCCTCTTCTGGACACTCAAGTCCCCTCACTCAATTCCCAGACGAGTACATCCAACAAATCGATTTCAGTCTGTCTCCATTTAAAATAAAAATATTTTTTGATGGGTCCAAGTGTCAGCAAGGGGGAGGCGTAGGTTTCATCATGATTCCTCCTTGGGGTGCACCTATCCCTATCGCACACAAGCTTAACTTTAAATGTACCAATAATATGGCCAAATATAAAGCCCTCATTTTAGGTCTTCAAAATGCCATTAATCTCGGTGCTCACCATATCAACATCTTTAGTGACTCTGAGCTCATCGTTAATCAAGTCACCTATGTCTATCAGTGCAAAAATGATATCCTTCAAAAATATCATGATATCATTCTCTTTCAACTTCAATATTTCGATAAATTTACTATCCAGGCTATTCCTCGCACTGCAAACCAATTTACATATACAATGGCTTCTTTAGGCTCACTTATTCCTCCATTCACTGAAGACTCGTGAATTTATGTGGTTGTTCAGTGTTTAGATAAACCATCTCATCTCAGAAAGTTGATTTGATCAATGTTACCACAACTGACACTCAAGATGAGTAGTATCAACACATTTTTGATTATCTATCCTACTCAGTGCTTCCTCCAGATTTGACTTCTAATGGTAGAAGATCTTTTATCCAACATGCAAACCGATATACTATTCTATGCAGAATCCTTTACAAATGTGTTTTTGAGGGTATTTTTCTTCGGTGCCTCAAAACCCCTGAATCATCTAAGGCCATTCAGGAGGTCCATGATGGTATCTATGGTGGACACTTTAGTGGTTTGGCCGTGGCTAAGAACATCCTATGTTTTAGTTACTATTGGCCTACTCTTAATGAAGACTACTCCGAATATGTCACGAAATGTGTCAAGTGTCAACAACACGCTAATCTTACACATATCCCTAGTTAGGATTTGCAACCTGCAGTAGATTTGTTGTCTTTTTCACAATGGGGTCTTGATCTCATTGGTCTCATCAATCCATGCTCTTCACAACGACATCACTCTATCATTACTGCCATAGAATACTTCAAAAAATGGGTGGAGGCTATTCCTCTTTCATCGACCAAAGCTAAACCTATTGTTGATTTTGTCTATCAACACATCATTTGTTGCTTTGGTGTTCCTCACAAACTCGTTATAGACAATGGAAAGTCTTTCAAAAACAAAGATTTACAGAAACTTTGTGACACCTTCAATATTAAACTCAGCTTTTCTTCTCCATACTATCCACAAGCTAATGGCCAAGTTGAGGCTTCTAATAAAACTTTGCGTAATATCCTCGCAAAGGTAACTAGTCGAGCTAGTAGGGATTGACACTTACACATCCCTTTTACTCTCTGGGCTTATCGGACTAGCATTCGTACCCCTACCGGTGCTACTCCCTTCTCTCTTGTCTATGGGTCTAAGGTTGTCCTTCCTTTGGAAGTCCAGATTCCCTCTCTTTGTGTCTCTCTCAGAGAGTTTGTCTCTGATGAAGACTATCATCAAAACCATCTAGCACAACTTGAGTTGTTAGATGAGCATCGTCTCAATGCTCTTGAACATCATCAAGTCTATCTTGAGTGTGTCAAGTGTTCTTATAACAAGAATTTGTAGTAGTGTGACTTCCAAGTTGGTGATCTTGTTCTTAAAGAAAACCAAAATGTCACTACTCTGGAATGGAGTCAACGTGGTAAGTTTGCTCCTAACTGGATGGGACCGTACGTTGTCACTCATAAGTATGGGTTTGGGGCTTATCACCTATCTTCCATGGATGGTATACCTGAAATGGAACCTCTTAATGCTTTGCATCTAAGGCCCTTCTACTATTAAAATCTATCTTACATGATCTTAGTCGCAAAACAGATCTTTCATCCATCTGCAACCAGTCATGCATTTCGTAGTGATTTAGAACTATGTGGTTCTCCACATTATTTCTTTTATACCTTAAATATGAGTACCGTGGCTCTACTCATGGCATTTTCCTTATGGATTTGTTCCTTCTCATGGTAGGAATACCTTAATCACTACTTCATCTACCCTAGGTATTCATCTTGATCAAATCCACTTGGGGGCATGAGTATGTTCTTATATACGTTTTCTTCCCCTCTATTTGATCTATCTGGTCTAAACTCAGTTTCTTCCAAAGCATAAAAAAAAAGAGATGTTACCTTAGTCCCAAAAGATAGACTGATCCCTCGAAGGACAACTATCCATGCCTTATCAAATAAATAAAAAATGTAGGCCATTCCTCGAAGAATGGCTACCATCAAATTCAAAATATAGACCGCTCTCTTGAAGGATGAGTATTTGTTTTATGGAATTTTGAGCCTTTGCAGTAACAAACTTCCTCTCTCAGCCAGTTTGTTCACTTGTTCACATCTTTGAAAGACTTCCTTTATTGATCAATGTTTCCATATCTAGCAAACTACACGCATTGATTAGTTTGCTTTTCTATCAAAAGAAAAAAATCATGAAGCTATGATATGAGACATTTTCGATCATATGGAGACTTTGTTTTCCCCATATGGGCACATATTTAATCCTTCATGTGTTCTGATGAGATGCATACTTATCTCTCGTCCTTATCTACCTCCTAGATTTGGTTTGCAACTAACTAGTGTCAAGTGTATATTATCCGTGTCTATGGCTTTGTGTGCATCATCTTTCGATTTACCATCAAGGTCTATATTTATGGTTGGTTAGGGGACTAACTTATCATTTCTTTTCCTGTCTAGGTGTAGTAATTTTTATTTCTAAGGGATAGGATCATTACATCACTTTCTTTTCATCCAATCAAATAGACATTACCCATGTTCATTTGTTATTTATCCAGTTAAATTGACATTTGACATGTTAATTTAATCAATCAAATCTATCATCTATCTATGCTCATCTTATCTACTTCATCTAAAAACATCAAAGCAACATATATTATGTGGATCCATCTATCTATAACATGTTAATTTAATCAATTATTCATCCATGACAAATCAAAATTAAATCACATCTATCTATCTATATCTATCAAAATTAAAAGCATGAGTACAATCACATGACACAAACATGCATATATATATATATATATATATGAGTGGATTCAAATTGAGTCGTGTACATCGTATCAAAAATGCCTTCAAATCGAGACTACATCAGTATATCTCTACAAATCATATCTCTATATAGTAAAATCTGACAAGTGGAACATGTTGTCTCCTCCACCCTCCTCGGGCATGGGCACTCTCTCCTGACTAGCACCTATAGAGCTGGAGGTTCCCATGGTCATGACCTTACGACCTCCTTGATCTCCCCCGATGCTCACACCCTCTGATGCTCCGTCGGAAGTGGCTATCGCTATCCTCCTCCTCGCTCCATAACGAGGCACATCTAGGGCATGTTATGTCAAGGCATCCTCATAATATCTCACCTCGGTAAGGATATCCTAATAGGTACTCAGATTCACCATGTTGGGTGCCCTCAATGGCATTTGCTGGTGGTGGTCCTCCTACTATGACACCCTATGCCCCTAACTCTGATGTGGTGCCTGTATCACCATATTTGGCCCTAAGGGCCTCTCTGTGTTTGTGATATCGATCCCTCTGCTAGACCAATATATCCCGCTCCTAGTGAGCGGTGTCTCTCTCCTATATCACGGTGTCCCTCTCCTCTCTTAGAGTCCTAATCTCCTTAAGAGTAGTCTAGTGTGTCTGTACCAGGGTAGCATGCTCTCCCTGTAGGCTCTCTAGCTCCACCACTGTATCCTCCTCGTTTGACTTCACAGACACTGTGAGATGCCTTGGTAGCTCCTCGTGATACCATGCCTCATAGCCCTCATATAATCCTACATCATCATCATCATCTGTGGGAGGTAGGGCCTCCATGAGTGGATTTGATGGGACCAATATCGACATATCTATCTCTCTGATATCCCGTCTGTATGGCATATATACAATTGGAATAATCTATGTCAATCCGAACTATCTCATCACCCGTAAAAATGGGACCTTCTCTAAAATCTCTGGCCTGCGGCCCCTGACCACTCTACTACGTCTCAGCTCCACTAAATGGGCATCCTGTTCGGCCCATGTAGAATAGACCCTGTATGGCCTCCATATCACCTGTGATGGTGTCAGAGTCCTGAATCTCTGGGCATACCACTCTGATGATTTCCCTATATCTCTAGGGGTCATGTCTGCCCGCCATCATTGAAATCCATAATCAAGGGCTCCCTCTACTCCTAACATCCATGGAAGTCTGGATGGTCTAATCACCAATATATGCTTGTAATCCCAACAGTGGAGTACAAAACTGACATCTATCCCAGTCCGCCTGCCTGTGGTATACATCCACAACTCATGATATATTTGTGTCAGTAACACGTCAACAAATGTAAATACCTGCATGAACTCTAAGATATCACAAACATAGTCAAGCAAGAGTAGTGGAAACCAACCACCTCTGAAATCTGGTAGTGCATAGTATGATATCACCATCTGGATCAAGGCTATCAATCTGCTCCTGGGGTCATCCTGTCGGTACTATGAGGCTATCCTCACAGCCCCGATCACTATCTTTACATCATCTGCCCGATCCCCATATAACCATACCAGGGCCCTCCTCTGCTACTTTTGGGGAGTAATCTCTATTAGGTTCCCTGTAATTAACAACCTGGTGATCCTATAGATGTCCTCATGGGTTATAGTCATCTCACTCGTCTAAAACCAAAATGTGCATGTTTGGCTATCCCACCGCTACACCAATGCTCGCATAAGCTCCATGTCTCGGGGTACTCGTCGATAATAACAGAAACCCCCTAGTCGGCTTACTCCAGATGGCACCACTCAACATCTGTCACATCTAGCAGTATAGTCTCTAGTATCTTGGGAATAGCATCTCGCATGTGTAGGACCTCTCGTGCCTGCATCACATCAAACATCGTCATTAGATTCATACTTTTCAAAATCAACATCATTAAAATTTCATCAAAATCTTTCTCAAAAGCTTCCAAATGTCTCATCTTTCCCATTGGCATTGACTATTGTCCATTGGCATTGTTTACTTGACAGTCAACACAGATTGTATACCAATCGATGCCGATCACATACCAATCGACACCGATCGCATGCTAGTTGGCGCCGATTTTTTCAATCGACTCCGACTGAGAGGTAGAGTGCTAAAAAATCTCTCTTGCCTCCTACTAAAAAAACACAAAAACACAAATGTACAAAGCTAAGGAAGGACCACTTACCCCTGGCCATGTCCTCTTCCTCTTCTGACCACTCCCGGAAGCTTCCATGTCGCTCAAATTAAATTTTTGAATTTTTCTAAATCAATCACCACAATGCAAATGAATTGTTACCATTCACATTTTCTTTATAGGTTTTTAGAGTGGTCAGCGCTGATAATTTTGGTCGGCGTCGCTTCTTTTGGTCGACATCGATTAGGTATGAGTTGACACCGATTGGATCCCATTGGGGCCGATCAAGTAGATTTTGATATATTTTCTCATCTCATCATATCAGGACGTGCTTCATTCTCGTCTAATTATCCTATCTTGCACATGTGTCACCCGTAACACATTGTAGCCATAATTGAGCCTTTAGTTTGGGTACTTGTACCTTGTCACCTTACATTGCCCCACACGTGTGTCACTCGTAGCACGGCTTTGCTTGTCGTTCCCCGCTTGGGGCATCTCATCATTATATGTTTGCATGTGCCACCCATAACACACATGTTATGCCTAGTCTGGAAGTATTTCTATTGCAAAGTCCACTATAGTGGTCATATGTTGATTTCCGAGGTGGTTTTCCTCTTGAGGCCATCGCTACATCCTTCTTGTCTAAGCGTTGATTCTTGGCTTGTTTATTTGATTGATGTTATGACATTATTTTTTCCTTTCGATGCATCTATTCAGTGTTATCACCCATTCTGCGTTTTCTCCCTATACATGGGTAACTCACATTTTTTTGCAACCTAAAGATAGTAGGTCTGTAGGTACTAATGTCATCTCATTCAAAGGCCGTCTAGTTGTTCCTACCAATGTGTAACTCGTTGGTTGTTACTATTTTGTATTCACCTTTACCTCACAAGTTTGTAGCCACTAACGTCATCTCATACAAAGACTGTCTAGTCTGCCCTACCAATGTGAGTTCCTTAGGTCGCTACCTTTTTGGCTTTTTTTTTTTACGTGCATCATCAATGATCAAATCTACTCCACACATCTAGTTGGGGCATCATATCTTCTACTCTTTCTCATCTATCTCTTTCAAACTCGGGATCGGTTGGCTCTTTTGGGGCCACCCCATCCCTAGTTTGAGGGGGAGCACATCATTAATGTTCTTCCTCTTCTTCCAACTCCTTGTTTTTGTCTCATAGCATTGCTTATCGCAAGTTACTTGACAAAAAGGGGAAAATGTAGACACATAAAATTGGTTCCTCAATTTAGTGTCCCCTGTGTTCGCTTACCTGTTCTATTCTCGGGTAACCCGATGCACTTTTGTATCACTAATTCTCTCTTAGGGTATTAATTAAATATCTAATTAAAATGCCTATCCTAAGTTTGTTCCACCCCCATTGTATTTCACCCATGGATAATTAAACATTAACCATGTAATTCTATCTTCTACATTTATTCCATTTCTAATTATTCACCCCATATCACTTCCCAACCTCCTGTGCTATTATTATCCATCCATCCCACCTATTTCTCCTCTCTTGGAACTGTGTAGTGGGATTTTTTCCGTATTTGAGTTAGAGGGATAATATTCTTATCCTCACAACTCGTCCCTTTTCACCACTTTGGGAGTCTGTTCCCTGATCGGCGCCAACCATTTCTTGAGCAACGCCAATTTTTTAGAGCGGCACCGATTTTACCTTGGTCGGCACCGACTATAAATACATGACCTACACTTAGTTTTGGTTAGATGGTAGAGACTTGAGAAATAGTGATAAAGCTTGAGCGAATCTTGAAACTATCAATTGAGATAAGGTGAATTGTCCAGATCAATCCCAGAGAGGTGCACTGTTATTTTGCCCACATAATATCGATATTGTTTAGGTTCTTCAACCTCTGGGTGACTCCATTTCTCCCTCCATCCAAGGTGGAACTTTGTTCACATCTCTGCAGCTCCTGCAGGTCTCCACAATCTGATCATCATCAATCACCAATCAAGTTGTCTGTGATTTTTTCCGGTCGATGATGACCCAACATCAATTGACGTCAATTTTTATAAATCGGTGCCATTCAAAACCATCGACGCCGATCACTATCTAATCGATGCTGACCAGTTTGCAGAAATGTACATAATCCAGGTGATATAATTTCATCTTTATTTTTACACTTTCCTACTTTCTTTTAGTTTATGCTGCTATTTTTTATATTCTATCTGCAACTTAAAATCAGAAAATCTAAACATTTTCTTACATATTTTATCATGTACACCTTTATTCTTAATTTAAAATGTGAACTAACATCCACCGAGGAAGCTAATCGCTTCCTAGACCTACTTTCCGAGTAGTTCACCCTTATATCTGCTAACGCCATCTTTTTCTGTCAAGTATACATGCATCACAAGTTTCTTGGATCTACTCCGTAGGATTTCTCGTGTGCGCCCATCTTAATTCCATCATGCTTTCTCTCCATCCACGTCTTTGAATCTTGTCCAATTAATCAAGTATCAACTTTATTTGAGTTTTTCAGGGTTTTTGTGTTTAGTTTGGTGCATTAACTTGGACAGGTAATAAGCGCAGAAATTCTTGATCTACATTGCCTTTGACTCTATTTGCCCAATGGATAAAGTACTGGTCTTCTTTGTATACATAAATGACAAATAGGGGTAGTGTGGGTATGATTAGTTGTTTATAAGTGAATTTTTTGAGGGAAGTGATGCAGGATAAAGTTGATTATACTAGAAATTTTGAGGGACTTCACAATAATGAGAAACTTCACAACAGAAAGGTTCAGAACAATCAAGATGTTCCTTCAACTAGAAGGTGTGCTTCAATGGAGGCCCAGATCAACACATTTTCACATAACCTTTATGACTCCAATACGAAGGCTCGAATTAGAAGACTCAATTAAACACTATAGTTTCTGATTAACCACGCCTAAGGTACACCCAAAGACTTATAGACAATCTTTATCAATAAATGACAGTGAGTTGATTTTAAATTTTTTTCTCATCCAAGATGAAGGCTCCTCTTGAGATGAGATTGTAAATACTGTTAAACTGTCACAAGGATGAGATCCTGTGTGATTTCACAAAAAAATTGGTATAATATTGTAATAGGAACGAATGAAATATTTGCATACATTATGAACAAAGAAGACACTAATTTCTCAGATTCAACATAGAATAACTCAAATTTGATTAAACTTATCGGCAGGGGAAAGTTCCTAGAATAGTCTCAGAGCTTGTCAATGGTTGTACACTCACAACCAACTTGACACAATCAAGTTTAACACAAAAGAGACATACAAGTTTCTCAAATAGTCTCACAAAAATACAGGCTCTATCAAGCTTTTTAGAAAATCAGTTATGACCTCTAACACTCCAACATTCAACCTCTCACCTTTTACCAAGAGCAAAGCTCTTGTATTTATATCGAAGTGACCAAAATAGAGGGAAAAAGGAAAAACTGATGATAGCTTGACCACCAATCATTGATGATCCTGCAAATCTTGTCCACAATATGGAATTGTTTTATATATCCTCCATGCTTGCCTTGGCATATTAGAGGAGGAAAAATGACAAATAATATCAAAAATGGATAATGGAAGCAACCAGATCCACCTTAATGGCGTGAAAGCCATTTTTTAGTTTTTTGCTTAGCAAGGTCTATTGAAAGTAATATTTTATGCTCCCATGGTGTATTGGAGGTCCAGAGCTTTCCAACGGTGTCAGATTTGCAATATTTTGAGCTCTAAGTCGAAAGATATGCCCCCTCGCACTTGTATCGAATCCATACAAATGGGCGGGAAAATAGTTTGAAAAATGGGTCCCCTTTTCTTATTACAACTTTTGAAAAGTTGTAGAAATTTCACATTTTTCTCCACACCTCCACCCTTGAGAAATGAGCTTGACACATGTCCTAAGGTGGGGCCCAAAAGAACCGAGGCCAAATTCTGCTATTTCACCTTATTTTTGGAAAAGGGAAAATTTTCCAAATTTCCCCTGGAAGTTCGCACCTTTCTGCCGTTGACCGGGGAAAATTTTTTACTATTTTCCGTCGGGTGCATGGGCCATTTTGATGTTTTAATCCTTTTGGCAACAAGAGGAAAAAATCCAAGTTTCCTCCAATGGTCCGCTTCCCGCCCTTTGACCTTTCAAACTACCACGCATCACAATGGCGCATCTTCAACATAGGGACCCAAATCACAGACCCTTTCCAGATAAACAGAGAAACAAGGAAACAACTATGGATCCGTACGTGATCCCTGACCCAGGAAGGACTAGTTATGGCAACAAAAGAAAGGCAGAGACTTCACGGGCATAACACGGGGGGATGGAATATGGCAGAGGCCATAAATTTATATATTTTTATGGCAAAATAGGGTGAGACTATTTTGAGAACCAACACAAGGTATGGGTAATCAAAGTGCAGCTCTTAATGTGCAAAGTCATCCCAAGCCACCTCCTAGACCAAATCAAGTGTCGGTTGTAACAGACCATGTGCAAGAAAATAATGTGTAAGGAAAGAGGCGGCAGAGAGATAGTTCATCTCTGTTCAATATCGTTGAGCAGATGAAGAAAACAAATGTAAACATATCAATTTGGGAGTCATTAGCTATCCCAAGACAAAGAGACTTATTGCAAACTGCTATGGCAAATTGGTCAACATCAAATCAACCACCCAATCAAAAAGAAAAGGTGTTTACCAATGCAGCTCAATAAGAAGGAAGTCATAGAGGCCACCAAGGTAAAAATTTGAAGCCACCACCATTCTATATCTCATTGATCATAGGAGATAAGTTGGTACATAATTGCATGATTGATTTGGAAGCAAGTAGCTCAGTCATGCCAAAATAGATAGCTGATCAATTAGGCCTTCAATATGAAGTCATCTCTAAAGGTGTGGTGTAACTCGATGGGAAAATAGTACTAACGATTGGATTAATCAAGGATTTGAGCCTAACATTGATGCATGTCCCAATGTAACGGTGTTACAAGATGTATCAGTCACAGACTTGCCACCACTCTTTGCATTATACTTGTCAAGAGACTTCATTGCTAAAATTGGAGGCTTTGTCATCTGATTGGTCATATATGTTATTTAGAACAAGGTATAGAGCTAAGGCTACAATCAGATCTGATCCCAATGCAAACTTTCACATAGAGCCTCATACGCCAAAGCCAATCAATTCAAACTATTTAGCATTTGATCAAGAGGATCATCAAAGCACTCATGAAGCAAATACCAAATTCGGATACATCCTAGACTTGACTCTTGATGAATGGGAAAACAAGAGGCATACTTTTGACCCTTATAAAGAAATGGAGGAATTTGAGCTAGGAGTTTATTGTTTGCATGAAGAGAATCATCCTCTCCCTAACATCACCAAGCTAGACCACAAGGATGATAATGAGGTATGGCAATTATTCTTTGATGGCTCAAGAAGTAGACAAGGTGCAGGAGGAGGAGCTATGCTTGTTTCACCTCAAGGTACAAAATATTACTCAACTTTCCGTTTCTAGTTTTCTTGCTCAAATAACACAAGCTTGAGTATGAGGCCTTAATTCATGGATTTCACTGGGAAAGGAAGAGAGGCATTTAGAATTTTCAAGTATTTCATGATAGTGAGTTGATTGTGAACCAAGTTAGAGGACAAAGTGCCGACAAGAACGACCTCTTAAAAAACTACAAGAACTGGGTATGGGATCTCATTGAATATTTCAAATCTTTTAGCATCAATTCCATCACAAGAAATAAGAATGAAGAAACAAATAGACTGGCAGCAATTGGGGCAGAAATTTACGTTGTAGAAAGTCTCAAAAGTGAGAAATTTCAGCCTCATATCAAGATGATTGTAAGACCAGCTGTCCTAGATAACAACACAAGTTGGTATGTCTTCGAGAATGACCAACAAATTGTCAATGTTTTACAAGAAGAAGATGAGTTCTCTGCTATAAACCAAGACAAGTTAGAACAATAGTATGGCGACCAAGTGATGCAGCTGAGGACTAACAAATTACCAAAAGGTATTGTAACTTTGGAGTAAATCTTTAACCCAAATGAATAGTTCTGAAAGGAGAAATAAAACATTCAGGTGAAGGGTGAAGATTCAGAACCCATTTCAATAGATGAAGGCAAGACATTGCAAATTGGCAAGGTAAGTACCCATCAAGAGAAATCTGAATTTTTTCAACTTTTTCAAGAATTCCCAGATGTCTTTTCTTAGACTGATAAGGATTTAAGAGGTTTCAACCCAAATTTAGCACATCATACTATTGAGTTAGTTCCGGGATCCAAACCTATCAGACATAAGCAAATGCCGATAAATCCACACATTGAACCTCTCATGAGAAAAGAATTGAACAAGCTAATTGAAGCTAGCATCATCTTCCCTATCAAACATTCAAGTTGGGTTGAAAACTTGGTGCCAGTGAGAAAGAGAAATGGAGAAATCAGATTGTGTGTAGACTTTCATGATCTGAATAGAGCATCACTCAAAGATCATTATCCACTTCCATCAATAGAGAAAATATTGCAAGTTGTAGCTGGTTCAGAAAGGTTTTCATTGCTAGATGGATAGTTAGGATATAATCAGATAATGGTGAAAGAAGAAGATCATTTCAAGACAGCCTTCACTATGAAATGGGGGACATATGCTTATAAGAAGATGTCATTTGGACTATCAAACTCGGAGAAACATTTCAGCGAGCTATGGATATGGCATTTAAAGGCTTAATCAACAAGGTAGTGCTGGTATATCTAGATGATATCACCATCTTCTCAAAGAATGTAATGAGACCACCTCCTCCACCTCAGGAAAGTATTTCAAAGGTGTAGAAGGTTTGGAGTGTCACTTGAATCCAAAAAAGTGTGTATTCTTGGCACACGAGGGAAAATTTTTGGGCCACATTGTCTCAAGAGAAGGGTTGACAATTGATCCTGAAAGAGTTGAAGCCATCCGAACACTTCCATTTCCACACCATAAGAAATCTCTCCAAATCATCTTGGGAAGGATAAACTTTGTCCGTAGATTTGTACTTGATTTTTCACTCTCATGAAGCCTTTTCTAACACCTTTGACAAACAATTATGTTCCTCTTTTGCATTACAAGCATTGACATGTGATTTTATTGAATGAGGTGTCTTTCCTTGATTGTTGAAAATCATGCTTGTTATGGATAAATCATCTCTTCTCTTGGATTCATTGGACTGAAATGATATGGCTTACAAGAATCCATCTTTCACTTCTTGTAAGTAAGTTGAAATCTGGTTTTGAGAGTTGCAAACTTATCTCTTTTACTAACTCATCCTTGGATCAATTCCAGTGATCTAAGGAATGTTTTAAATCTCCTTACCAGACTAAATGGTAAAATTGACATTCATAGGTGGAGAGACATAGCGAACTGAAACTTTGTATGTTACAAATTCTTTGGTCTTGTATGGACGTGCCTTTATTCGGTTGTACATTTTTTCTTGGGTCTTTGGGATTGATCTCTTTAGGAAAGTAATGGCGTAAACTAAATATAATCTACTTCAGGACTATGAAGGGAATCTAAATCCTAAAACTAAAGGATTGTCCTAACGGTATCCTAAACTAGGTAAAAGCACCTACTTCCTAGCTATGTCTACTTATTTGGGTTTCAATCTGACCTAAGCTTCTTACTCTATTTTGTTTGGATGTCATCCTAACCTAAGTTCTTGTGCTAAAAGAATAAGGAAAAAATTACTAAAGTAATGCTAGCCTATTTTACCCTAATACTTTATGGTTATGAATTTGATCTAACCTAAGGTGGAAATTACCTATGGCAATGTTTTTAAGACCTAAGGTAATTATTTTAGACTAACCTAAGTTTTGGGAAATCTATCCTAAACTATTTAAAGGGAACCTAGGGTCGCATGGCATTGTGGCGATAGTTTCAATGGCATTTATTTGATTTGATTGGGTTAAATGTATGGAGGTACATACGTGGAGGCTTCACTAAAGATGGAAATGCATGTTGAATTGGAAATGGAATTCACCAGTTTTGGGAGGTAGTGGCAAGGAGAGATAAGTGGGAGATTTGGGAGTAATTGCATTAATGAACCTTGGTTTTTGTGTGCAAACCATCTTGGAAACAAGGAAGGCGGATTTGTTGGAGGTTTTTTCATCTTGCATGCATTGTAATTTTTTCTCTACATGGAGCTATCTGGTTCTTCGAACCAGCAGTTTGACTTCTACTTTATGGCTATTTTTGGTTTCTTTGGTTTATTTTCGATCGAGGGAAAGTATATGAGGCATTGGAAGAAAATATGTTTGGTTGTTGATCTTTCGTGGAGAAGAAAAATAGTTGGAAGCTCGACTGGAAGTCTCCTTCGAATTGGCAGAAACAATGTCAAGCATAATAGGCTCTACCCGTTAAGATTTCTTGCTTTCTTCTAAATGATTCATTAAAATAATTTTGTTGTCTTGAGATAAATTCTTTCATGATTTTTTGGTTATTTACTTTCATGGTTTTATGAATCTCTGTGGTTTTTGGATATAAATCCATTTCTAAATAATGTTAGCCTTTGGAAACTTTCTCTCTGTGCAAGTTCAGTGGTGACATGCATGTGAAACTTGTATTTTGAAGCTTGTGTTTCATTATGAACTTGTGTTCGAAGGCTGGTGTGATTCTAAACTTGTATAAGATGGTTGTTTCTTGTTTTGAACTTATATTGGAGCTTCGTGATGTTTTGAACTTGTGTTTGAAGTTTCATGTTTAGCACTGAACTCGTATTCAATACTTGTGTGATCTAAACTTGTATTCAAGACATTGTGTTTGGTTCTAAACTTTTATTTTGAGGTTGAGTTTTACTCATTTTCAAGGTTTTGAAATGCTTAGAACTCATTTATGGGAATTTTTGCTCGAAAATTCTTGGGGAAAATAGTTTTGGTTTGAGTTTTTTTGGCTATCTCTTTTGAGATCTTCTTGTTGTAGCTTCTTGAGTTGAAATGCTTGACGTACTTTATTTTTGATGTTGTACCACCTTCTTTGAACTTGTAAGGATGTGTAGATATGAGGGATATTCTTCTCTCCTCTACTCTAAGAAAACCCATGTTTTGTTGAAGGCTTGATTGTTTTGTTTAAATGTTATATGACTGGAACTAAAACTTGTTTAGAGACTAAGGAACCTTTGGTTAGTTATTTTACTATTATTTACTCTTTGGTTTATCCTTGAGTTCATTTGAAATATTCATTATTAGTTTTTGAAGTTTTTGGAAATGTAGTATTCATACTCTTTCTTATGATCGATGTTTGAAATGAATACCATCTTTGTCGTGATCTTTATAGATGAAACTATGAGAGTCTTGTTGTGACTTCTGTTTCAGTCACATTTGAGGTAAAGTTGAGACATTTCTTAACTCAAACATTTACTGGGTTTTCTTACTCACTTTCAGATCCTCTTAAATTGAATTTTGGGTTTTTAAGGAAAGAAGACTTGAATACTCTCTCATTCTGAATCTTATTGATAGGATTATCACCTTTGGTTCAGGGTTGTTTCACTTAATTGCCTTCATGATGACTGCAAACTTTATGTCTCTTGTTATATGGAGTCATGTAAGACCTTGAAGTTGGGAATTAGGTTTCTATTGAGTTTGAGAGTTTTATTTAATCTTGTTTATCTTATACTTGTTTGGGGATTTCTATTCTTTGTTTGATTCATTGAATGAATCTCTGGGTATTTAAAAAGAGAAAGGAATATGTTCTCTTGTGGATAGTATACTATTTTGGAACTGTACTGTGTAGTCCTTTCTGAGAATTGAATTCAAACTTTTGTTTAATGAATTGGAATATATAAACTAGGTTGTATTGATTTGTAGGGGAAACTAGAAGTGTGCTTTCTTTAAACGGTGGGTTTGGTTTTGTGCTCTCCCTTGGGAACTGGTTAAAGAACTTCTAAATTTGAAATGGGAATGGGAATTCATTTGATAGTATGATCAAATGAGTTATTGATTGGAAATTTTCTATTTGAGATCCTTTTACTTTATTAAAGATAAGTTCATTTGATTGAACTTCTCTTTATCTCAAATCTCTTCTTGGTTGTAGAGTGGCGGTTATCTTAGGCTTGCTCGACTCTTTGGGTTCAGCTTTTGTCCTTTCTGTCTTATAGGAATTAATGAGAAACCACTCTTCTGAGATGGAAATTTCTTTGTGGAATGTTTAGTCTACTCTGTACTAGTCATTTGTTGTAAGGATGTGGAAAGAGAATAACTAAGTCGTTCTGTTGAAAAGAAAATATAAACATGCTTAGACCGACTACTTTATTTGACTGAGTCATACTTCATTTGGATTTGATATTGGAAGGTTTTCTCTTTTTACACTCTAAATTATTATGAATCCTTCTTGGATGGACACAAGAAGAGATTAACCTTGTGTGAGTCTTGCTTGGTTTTGGAACGTCTGGTTTCAGATCTTTGAATGATATCTTCTAACATGTAGAAGTTAGCTAAGACTTGCAGGTAGACTATTTGATTCTCTACCCCTTCTTGGATTGATTTAGGATTCTTGTTAGATGTTGTCTCTTTAATGTTGAATCCTTATATTATTATCCCAGAACTGAAGCAGTTATGTGTGTTCTGAACCTATTTCTTTCTTTCAGTTGATTAGTGTATGGGGAATAGTATGTTTTGCTTCTTCTTCTTGCTTAATTTGTAGGATGAATCATCCTAATATGAGCTATGTTGTAAATAACTTCTTTTGCTATATAGTAAATATAAATGTTGTATTTCTATTCTGCTAGAATTATGAAACAATTGGATGACAAGATCTATTTTTTGTTTAAAAGGTAATTGATAGGATCAATTAAACTATATGTTGTAATGCAGATGTTGCGGATCATTATTATGCTATTTTCTTAAAAGTGATTATAGAATCTTTATTTGTACTTCTTTTCTGGTTGTTATTACTTATGCTTATTTGTATGATATATTAATTTTTTCATTAAAGAAGAGTTGTTTTAATGGAACAATTAGTGGAATGCACTTCATTTTAATGCTTAGTGCTTATCATGCTCAGTTCATTGAATTGGCCCATGCTAGCAATTTTTGCATATGGATATCGTAAGTGATAAAAGAAGGAAAAAATTTTTATGATGCATTGGCTTATTTAAATATGGATCTTATGTAAAGAATGTCGATTCATTCTTTAGTGTTATTGGAAAAGAGAAGTGATATTATTTTATGATCTTAGTGATGATTGACATGCAGTCTGTTTGAAATGCATAGTCTTGTAAATGTATGTTTTATCATGATGAATTGAAAGGTTTAGAGAATGACTCCAATTTGTTGTGTAAATTATCTTGTACTTTATATGATAGAAATAGTAGTGATATCTTGTCGATATTCTTTATATTTTTTTGTATACTATTGTTATTATCAATTAATAAGATGGACTAAGGGGATAGTGCAATCTCCTTATTATAATGAAACTTGTTAAATTGCAAAAGATGTCATTCTCTAACTACACAACTATAGTTTAATAATGAAATATGCATTGGTCATACAATTAAACTATATGAGTAAAGAATGATAAAAAGGTTATGTTAACCCTAACATCTAACCATGTAGAGGAAGACTCTTCCTCTCTCAAAAGAATGAAAAATAAATGGAATGGTGGTTATGATCTTTAATCCTTGTGCTTTGTTTATAAAAGTAAACACTAGCTAAATCTAGGTGAATGATACACCTTCTTGGATAGCTAGGTTACATTAAAAATTAACCATTTGATGTTTGTTGCCCTATTTTCAGGGATAACTACTTGTTAAGCCAAGTTAATAAACATCAATGCAAGCATGAGTTAATGAAGTTCTTAATATCAAATCAGATTAATTATGGATAAAGAACTTAATGAATGTTGGAATTAGGGTTAGGCATGGTTGCTACAATCTGAATCTTAATCCAATTAAATTATGAATTTAATGACCTCTAAGGGGTATGTACATCATGATGAATTAGTTTTAACAGATGTTGGAACACGCCAACTGTAGGACTATACCTTCAAGAAGTCCAGGGGTTTCTCGAGGATACAATGTTGCAGTCGACATGTGGCAACACCCTTCCATATTTTTTCATCTAGATCTACACACATCTAGACTTGAACTTAGTTTCTATCTAGGTAAAGTTAGTAGAATTTTTCGGATAGGGAATAGCTTTCTATGACTCAAGGTGCCTTGGCACATTTGGTTGACTTAGGTTGGCCAAGTATGAGCATATACTGTAAGTCATTGTGAGCATCTTCCTATAAAAAATTATATCGCTAACCTGGGCTAGGGTCAAACCTTGGGCAAGTGGACTAACAGAAGTTAGTAAAGACCATTCTAGATAATAGAAGAGTGAGGTGAAGGATGTATTCGAAATGATGAGTATGTCATCTAATAATAGTAACATGAACAGTATGTTGAAAATCTTTGGCCAAATTATCACAAGTTTCTGGTTGTGTTGTCCTATGTCACCTATTTCAAAGCAACGTGATGTTAGATGAATATTGGTAATAAATATTTAGATAGGTTCTTTAAAAAGATCTCTCAGTTCCCAGAATAGGGTAGGAAAAACTGAGTATACATAGTATACATAAAGTATTCTATACTTTAAGAACAACATGAGAGATCGGTTAGTAACCGAGTCATGGAATGAGATATCGGTAACATACTGAGTCATTACAGCTGCATATGGTTATCTTTTATGAGATTGATTGGCATGGAATGTGTATTCTAAATGATGTTTTATTTAGAATAGAGAACATTGTGTTTCAAAAAAAAAAAAATCCCTTGTTTCTAAAGTCTTAAAATGGGAATGTTACACCTTTAACAATGTTGTTGAGGAAGAGTCTTGCATTCAAATGGACAGCAAAATGAAAATAGAGTTTTGAGGCCATCAAGCACGCAATATCACAAGCTCCAACTCTTATCAACCAAAAATTTTCAAAGTAATTCATGTTGTATGCTTTTGGAGGATCAGACACAATCTCAGCTATCTTGGTGCAACTAAATAGAGAAGGTTTAGAACAGCCCATAGCGTTCTTCAGTAAGATCCTGGAAGATTATGAAGTAAATTATTATTTCATTAAGAACCACATCCTTATTATCATCAGGAGTTTGAAGAAGTTCAGACATTTGGTCTCGAACAACAAAATTCAACTACTAGTGTCTCATGTCGGTGTCAAGGATTTTCTCCTAAACAAGGATTTGAACGAGAAGAGAGAAAGTTGGGTCACTTAGGAAATGGAATATGATATCAAAATCAAAGTGACCAAGTTGGTTCTTGGCAAAGGTTTTTGTGAGCAGCTTGCTTCCAAAAAACAAGTTAATTCAATAGATGAAGAAGAATTTGTCCTGATACTACAGAATGAGCAAGAGTAGCCAACTGAAGACACTCCCATTCCATGTTGGACTCAAGACTTGATACACTATCTCTAAATAGGTTTGTGCCCTCCAAAATGGAACAAATCTAAGAGAAGGTATTTCAGATTGCAATCCATCCCATATGTGCTCATTGATGGCATCCTATTCAAGAAGGATGGGAACGGGGTGTTGTTGAGATGTGTCCCAAAAATTCAGGTTGGGAAGATATTACATGAGTTCCATGAGGGAAAGGAGGTCACTTTGCTCCACGAGTAACATCTCACAAGATCATGAAGGATGGTTACTATTGGCCTACGATGTTTAGTGATTACTACTCATGGATCAAGAAATGCAATAAGTGTGCATTATTCACAGGGAAAGAAAGGGTGGTAGCCCTACCCCTTCATCCAATTTTAGTAAAATAGCCATTCATGCAATGGGGATTGGACTTCATTGGAGTGATGAAACCAAATTCATGTCAAGGCCACAAGTGTATCCTTACGACAACAGACTATTTCACCAAGTAGACTGAAGTAGTGGCACTTAAGGAGGCAAATGAATCCAACATCTTGGACTTCTATGAAGGGATAGTCACAAGGTTTGGTGTCCCTACTATTATCATATCAGATAATGCATTGGAATTTCTTAGCAGAAAAATCACTGAATGGGATGTCAAGAATAGCATATACCTTAGCACCTCTTCAAACTATTACCCCGGGGTAATGGCCAAGTAGATTCTACAAACAAAAACTTATTGAGAATCATCAGAAGGAATCTTGATGAGAATCAGAGAACTTGGAACACAAAGCTCAAATCATCTCTATGGGCTGATAGGATCACACCCAAGAGGTCTACAAGAATCTCTCCATACAAGCTTGCATATGGAAAAGAAGCAGTACTTCCTATATCACTTGAGTTGTCAGCATTGGAACTCATAAAATAGTTAGAACTAGCAGAGTTTGAGCCCATGGAAATCACGTATGCAGAGCTAATAGAACTAGAAGAAGCAAGAGAACATGTAGTGTAGACCATGGAGAAGGATCAAGCATTGACCAAGAAGATATTTGAAAAGTGTTAGGAAATAAGGGATAAAATAAGTGGAATAGTCCCTCACAGAATCGCAACTGTAGAAACTAATATGTAGAAATTATTACAGATCTAAAATAAAATTACAGAATAGAATAACACAACACAAGGAGACAATATTTAACATGGTTCACCCAATTTGGGTTATGTCCACCAATAATCACTTGCTCAGATTTTATTTCAAGCCACCGCTCTCTCAATACAATACCCAGATCTGTTTGGAGCTATGCTCAACAAACTCTATAGAATTCACACCCAAATTCAAAACACATCTGCAATACATTTGCTTGTACATCTATCATATGCATAAGACCATATAAATAGACAACTGCTTAAGCAGTTTTACAAAACCGTGGGTATCAAAACCATGGGCAAAACCCGTCCCATAAACCTATGGGTCAAAAAACTCGCCCATATGAGAAAAGCACATTTCCTGATATGTCGGGTGTATTTTTCGAGGCCAAAAAAAATTTACGCCTAATTTTTTTTTTTCGGGGGCTACGCCCCTGAACCCTTGCTATCGGAGGCTACCACACTCGGACCCCTGCTCGGGGCCCGGCCCGCCCCAAACCCCGGTGAGGATACATGAAAAGTGTATAGTACTCTTAGTGTACATTCTTCAACACTTTAACACATGAAAACAGGCTCCACAACCTAACAATTTCCCACTTAGAGACTAGTTTTCCTCTAAGCAAGCTTCTCAACCCTTCACTAGTTTCTGTAAAGACCAACCAAAGCTGAACACAACTTTAGTTTTTCCCTTATGACTACCTTGGTCATCATATCTGCAGGATTCTGACTGGTATGAATCTTCTCCAACTTCAACTTCTCTTCCTCCAAAGTTGTTCTAATGAAATGGTACCTTAACTGTATATGCTTCATCCTGGAGTGGAAAGCAGAGTTATTAGCTAGGTGTATAACACTCTGACTATCACTATGTAGCTTACATTCCTCCTGCTTATGCTCCAACTCCTCAAGAAATTTTTGTAACCAAATCATCTCTTTGCTTGCCTCTGTTGTAGCAACATACTCAGCCTCTATGGTTGACAAAGCCACCAGCTTCTATAGTCATGAAATCCAACTCACTACTATACCACCTACAGTGTAAATATAACCTGTCATGCTCCTCCTGTTGTCTACATCTCCAGCCATGTCTGAATCTACATAACCACGTAAAGTGGTGTCTGATCCACTGTAGCAAAAAACTGCCCCCATGGTTCCTCTCAAATACCGAAGGATCCACTTTACTGCTTTCCAATGCTCTTTACCTGGATCACTCATAAATCTACTCACAGCTCCCACTGCATGGGCGATATCAGGCCTAGTGCACACCTTAGTATACATCAAACTTCCAACTACTGATGAGTAAGGTACCTTGGACATCTGGTTTCTTACCTGCTCTGTCTTGGGACACTGCTCCTTTGATAACTTAAAATGGCCTACCAAAGGAGCCCCAACCGGTTTAGCATCCTGCATGTTAAACCTATCCAATACCTTCTTAATGTACTCTTCCTGAGATAAAGTCAGCTTTCGTTCCTTCCTATCCCAAGTTATCCTCATACCAATAATTTGTCTCGCTACCCCCAAATCCTTCATATCAAAGGATTCACTTAGCTATTTCTTGAGTACTTTTATTTCCTACATGTTTTTACCTGCAACCAACATGTCATCTACATACAAACACAGGATAATATAACTTCCATCCTCAAATTTCTTTGTATACACGCAATGGTCAGAATGACATCTAATATAACCTTGCTCCATTATGAAGCTATCAAACTTCTTATACCATTGACGTGGAGCTTGTTTCAGGCCATACAAGTTCTTCTTCAGTTTGCACACCATCTCCTCTTTACCTTTGACTTCATATCCTTCTAGCTGCTGCATAGATAGCTCCTCCAAATCACCATGGAGAAATGTAGTCTTTACATCTAATTGTTCTAAGTGCAAGTCTTCTGCTACCACTATTCCAAGAACAATTCTGATATAAGTCATTTTTACTACAGGAGAAAAAATCTCATCAAAATCTATACCTTGTTTCTGTGCAAACCCCTTGACCATCAATAGGGGCTTATATCCTTTCTTTCCTCCTTCATCTTTAACTCTGTACACCCACTTGTTCTGCAATGCTCTTTAGCCTTCCGGTAGCTTCACCAAATCCCAAGTCTAGTTCTCCATGAGAGACTTATGCTCCTCATCCATGGCTTGCTCCCACTTCTTACTAGCATCTACCTGCATTGCTTCATCAAAGCTCTCTGGTTCTCCACTATCAGTGAGTAATAAATAATCAAGAGAAGGAGAAAAATGTTCATGTTATTTTCTTACCCTAGAAGACCTCCTCACTGTAGGATTTTGGGGTTCCTGTTGAGTAGGTTCCTAAACTGATTCATGGGTCACTTTCCCATCCGGAAGATCCTCTACCACTGCATATTATTTCTTGGATTCTTCCCTATTTTCCTGCAACTATTGCTTATACATGACTTTCTCATTAAAGACCACATCCCTAGACCGAATGATTTTCTTGTCCTTAATACTCCAACATTTAAATCCAAAGTCATCACCGCCATAACCAATGAAAGTACATTTTTCTGATTTAGCCTCTAGCTTGGTCCTATCATCCTTGTCTATATGAACAAACACCTCACATCCAAAGACTCTAAGAAATGAATAATCAACTTTCTTACCATACCAAGCCTCCTCAGGTATGCCTCCATCCAAGGCACTTAAGGGTCCTCTGTTTATCAAGTACACAATTGTGCTCACCGCTTCTACCCAAAAAGAAAGAGGTAGTCCTGCATGTATCCTCATGCTCCTAGCATGTTCCATTATTGTTCGGTTCATCCTTTCTAATACCCCATTTTCTGCTGCGGAGTTCTTGGAACCGTCTTTTGCCTGCGGATTCCATTCTTAGAACAGTAATCATCAAATTTATTGCTGCAATACTCCCCTCCATTATCTGACATGAGACATTTTAACTTAAGACCTGTTTGATTCTCTACCAAGGCTTTCCATTTAATAAAATATCAAATACATCATATTTGTTTCTAATACAATAAACCCAAACTTTCCTTGTTGCATCATCAATAAAAGTCACATAATAACTTGAACCCCCAAGAGATGATACCTGAGCCAGCCCCCACACATCAGAATGTACCAGCTCTAACTTAATCTCTTTCTTCGTAGGTCCAACCTTGAGAAATCTTACTTGCTTCTGTTTCCCATATATTCAGTTCTCACAGAAATACAAACCTATTTCTGTATATCCAGGAAAATTCTTCTTTATGATATTCATGCCCTTATGGCTCATATGACTGAGCCTATAGTGCCATAATGTTGTATCTGCATCTGAAGCCACAAGATTACAATCATTAGTACTATCAGTGGTTAAATACAAGGTTCTAACCTTCTTACCTCTTACCACCACAAGAGCACCCTTGGTAACCTTCCAAGAGTCCGCTGTAAATATCACAGTACAACCATCACTTCCCAACTGCCCTGCCAATATCAAATTTCATCTTAATGTAGGCACATGTCTAACATTCTTCAATAGCCAAGTATTCCCATTCTGCATCTTAACCTGAAATGAACCTTTTCCAACTATGCTGCAAGGCTCATCATCACCAAGAAAAACATGCCCAAAATCTCCTTGAACATAATCAACAAAATAATGCCTATGTGGAGAAGCATGGAAAGAAGCCCCTGAATCTAAAACCCAAGATTCAATAATATTGTGCAAAGAAAGAATCAAAGCATCTTGACATACATTACCTGTTGCCACATTTTCCTCCTTGTCTTCTTCCTGTTGTTTCTTCTTATCCCGAAGCTCCAAACAGTCCTCCTTTGCATGCCTAGGCTTTCCATAATTCCAGCATACAATCTTGTTCTTGGATTTTGACCTTGCCCGATCTTTTGATTTTCCACGGTTTCCTCTATTCTTCTGTCTCCCTCTAGTTTCCACTGTCAAAGCATTCCCTAAAGTAGAAGATTCCTCAGAGCTTTTTCTTCGCATTTCCTTGCTTAGAATCACCCCTACAACATCCTCAAACTTCAACTTCGAGTTAGCTGGAACCGAGTTACTTATCACCATTACCAGGCTATTCCAACTCTCAGGAAAAGAGCACAAAATTAATAAAGCCCTAACTTCTTCATCAAATTCTATTGTAACTGAAGCTAGCATATTCACAACCGTATTGAAATCATTTAAATGATCTGCTACTAAACTATTCTTAGACATCTTCATATTAAACAACTTTTTCATTAAAAATATCTTGTTAGAGGAAGAGGGTTTTTCATACAACTTCCCTAATGCATCCATTAGATCTTTTGTAGTCTTTTCCTTTGAAACATTAAATAATACCGAAGATGCAAGACACATCTGGATTGTTCCAAGTGCCTTTCGATCCAACAAATCCCATTCTGCATCTGTCATACTCGAGGGTTTGTTCACCTTCTCAAACAGTGGAGTATAAAGATCCTTCTGATAAAGGTAATCTTCCATCTGCATCTTCCAAAGATTGAAATTCTGCCCGTTGAATTTATCAACCCTAGATCTTCCATCATCTGCCATAGCTCCCACTCAAGATAAAACTTTCCCTATGATTCAACACTTCAGCAAACCAAACCAGCTCTGATACTAATTGTTAGGAAATAAGGGATAAAATAAGCGGAATAATCCCTCACAGAATCGCAACTATAGAAACTAATATGCAGAAATTATTACAGATCTGAAATAAAATTGTAGAATAGAATAACACAACACAAGGAGACAATATTTAACATGGTTCACCCAATTTGGGCTACGTCCACCAAGAATCACTTGCTCAGATTTTATTGCAAGCCACCACTCTCTCAATACAATATCCAGATCTGTTTGGAGCTATGCTCAACAAACTCTACAGAATTCACACCCGAATTCAAAACACATCTGCAATACATTTGCTTGTACATCTATCATATGCATAAGACCATATAAATAGACAACTACTTAAGCAATTTTACAAAACCAAAAACCATGGGAAAAACCCGTCCCATAAACCTATGGGTCAAAAAACTCACCCATATGAGAAGAGCACGTTTCGATATGTCGGGTGCATTTTTCGAGGCCAAAAAAATTTACGCCTAAATTTTTTTTTTTCGGGGGCCGCCCCAACCCCAGTGAGGATACATAAAAAGTGTATAGTACTCTTAGTGTACATTTTTCAACACTTTCACACATGAAAACAGGCTCCACAACCTAACAACAAGAAAGCTAAAGCCAAGACATTCCAAGTTGGAGACTTAGTGCTGAAGTGGGACGCTGATCGTGCAAAGCTAGGCAAGCATTCCAAGTTTGATGCCATATAGAGTGGCCCATATATGATCACTGAATGCAAAGGTATAAATGTCTTCCGGCTAGCTAAGATGGATGGTGAAAAATTACATATTCCAGTCAATGGAATCTATCTCAAACATTGCTACTAGAAGGAGAACTTCTCAACCTTGTACATATTAGTTTATAATTTCTGATTCCTCCAAGTGCTTGTGCACATTGTTGATTTTGTTAGAATAGGTTTCATTTCCCTAAGTTTCGGTGCAAATATTCTATTACATCTAGTGTATGCTTGTATATAGTTCATCTCACCCCGGAAGAGAATTAAATCCATAAGAGGATCGAATCAATAGGGTATCAATATTGGGGTAGGTCCAAGTGTTGTCATTGCACTCCAATAGACCATATTTGTAAGAATTCATGTAAGGTAAAATATTATCAGTTTCAAACAATTTTCTACTCTAACGAACCTTGACTTCAAGATTTTCTTGCAAATGATGAGAATGCAAGAAGCGAAAGGCAGTACCAGGTCCAAAACAACAGTGCTTCAATGACTCAAGGGTGTGGGTCTTCAATTTCTAGATTAGATTTGAGATTACCAAGTAGACTCCATGCCTAATGGATTGTTATAGGAAGCTAGCCATACTTAATCTAGCAAGTAGATAACCCTACTGAGTCGCCAAATTGTTAACCCAATTCACCCCTTAACGTAAATTTGGATAACCTTCATAATTCCATTAGGCTTGAGCAAGTAGAATTGGTGAAAAGACAAAAATAAATTTTTGAGGTCCCTTTGGCTCTTTTTTATATCCCCCATCTAAGAAAAAAATCCAAGTTAGAAAAATTTGAGAAAATCTGAAAAAATGGCTTCAAACAGTGTATTGCGGAAAACGTGGAAGTTTGTGTCCCAGGCTACACAAGTTCAATAGGGACAGTTGGGACCCAAAAAGTTGAAATGGCGAAACTTAGTTCAAATTGGAAAATTCAGAAAAAATCATCCCAGATAGTCTGTAGGACATCAGGACAGCTAGGATGTGCATCACCAAAATCGCCGCAGGCAAAGGAATGTGGATAAGTGAGATATTTTTAGCCTAGGCCGCACAAGTTCACACAAGATAGTTGGGCTCGAAATGCCAAAAAATCACATCACAGAGTACTACGGGTAATGCAGAGGTCAAAATCCCCAATGGCCCAGTCAACGGTGGGACATTTGGGAAAGGGAAGCCTGAATCGAGTGATGCGGAGAATGGAGGCTCGGATAGTCCAAGTACGCGTGGGACATGAGTTCCCCGAAAAGCTGACTTGTCCAATTTGCAAAGCGAGTCAAGAGTGGTGTGGATGAAGTGGAGGTTTTCGGACCAAGTCGCACAAGGGACATCCGGGACACCAAGACTCGATTTCACCGAAATAGCCGCATACAAAGGAAAATTCAATGTCTGACCCTCCTAAACTTCAAACGGCCATAACTTTTGACCCCGAGCTCCGATTTTCATGAAATTTGACTTTCTGGAATGAGCATGATGTCCTTTACACCAAAAAAATTTTATTTATTAATTTTTATGAGGGTAGATATGTTAAAATAAAGGAAATATATTCAACTCCATTATATCAAATGCTCATTCCCGTTAAATGATAGATATGCCTGCCATACCCAAAATAGATGCCCACACTTAGAAGGCCATAAATTTCACAATTCTCAACAAAAATGCACAAAATTAATACCATTGAATTGTGTTTCTGAGCCCGATTCACAGAAATCAAGAAATCCAGAATTTGATGAGGAGTTGGTAATTTTGTAGAAAATGTGTGCAATTCAGAACAATGATTTTAGTGGTGGTTGGGATCCATTCAATGAAGCGTAGGCTGACATATTTCACTGATGCAAGTTATGGGCCAATATGGGGGGCATTTTTCAAGTAACATACCATCATTTCACTCCATTTATGACATCTTGCAAGTGGTGAGAGGACAGATTTCAAGACTTCTATTTTCCCTCTCTCTTTCTCCTCTCAGAATTCTATAAATTGGAGTGCTCGGCTCATTATAAAGGGATATAGTTTTTATGTAGCAAAACTCTATAAAAATTGTTTTGTGAAGCCAATGTATTATAGGCCCTTATAGTGGAATCCTTGCATGATGATCCAGGCCCTTATTTTGTAACATTCGAACTATGCATATCAATGAAGCAATAGATACAAGTTTGTGGATACTTCTTTCCTGATGTGTTTATTTTATTTCTTCTTGCCCCTTCAACCTCATGCAAATATATTTTTTATATCTTATGCTATTACAGGGATTCATTATCATTGTGTATGCTTGAAACATTCTTGTGAATACATTTTTAACTATGGAGAACTATTATCACCCCTTCTAGTATGCACTTCACTTATACTTTTCACACATTGGAAGACTATCCTCATTCACTCCCTTTCTGGTGTATCACCACCTTACTGTAGGCTCCGCTTTTATGACCTTGGTCCATTGGAAGGTTATATTAGGATGGATAGTTTTGCCTACATTAGAATAGATTGTGGCAAGTAGTTTAGGAGAAAGAACCAACTTTCTTTGGAAGTCTATCTCAAGTAGCAAGTTCCACAACTTGGAGATAGCACCCATGTTATCCAATCACACTATGAGATCAAGCATACCCACTTGTGCAAACCAAAGGTTGTTATGATTCTGAGATAACAGAACCCTCATCACCCTCTTATGAGAGTGCACCAGCAGAGACAACTTGGGCTGCGGGTGTGCATCTGAATCTACCTGGCAACCTAGCCCTTTTGTTTGGTTTTCTAGTTTCTAGTACAACCAATAGTCAGCAAGCTAGTTTGGGTAGTAGAGTAGAAAGAGGTAGAGTTGACTTATCAGCAATTTTAGGAGTAAATCATATAGCAAGTGAATTTATGGTTGGGAAAACATCTTCCCTATTATTTGAAGGATTGGTTAGAGGAACCTTGTTAGGCACATCATTGGCACAAAACACAGGCATGCAGAACTTTGGACTCATATTGGGGATTAGCAAAACTTCACAGACTATAGGAGTTCAATTTAGCAGCATTGTTAGTGACACAAGGTAGTACATCCTCTGGTCTGATTCCTTCTAAAGGTGGAGAATCATGAGGAATATGTCACTTAGGATTTGGTGGATTTGGTGGATCAAGAGGCAAAGGTCACACAAGAGGTTTTGGATCTAGTGGGCATGGTCCTCACCAGCCCCAAAATATTTACATGGAGATGTCACTTTGTCTCCCATATTATAGGGGAATAGAATATGTTGTTGAGCATGTGCATATGTGTGAGATATTGTGGTGTGTGAAAGGAATTACAGCTTTAGAGTGCAAGGCCAGTCACTTTGCAACTATGTCGCAGAGACACACACACAGGTGGTACAAAAATTTTGAACTTGATCAGACACGTGTGGATTATACATCATTACAGGATACTTTCATTAAGGAATTTTATATACCTAAGTTTGAGTAGAAAAGTATAAGCACACTCAAGGACATCAAGCAAGGCACTATTAAGAGTGTCTGAGAATATGATGCTCATTTCAAAACACTCTTATCTAAACTATCATATGATATCCATGTCAATCAGCATGCACAGTGGTTCTTCGGAGGCATGATTAGGCCTTTTAGGAGGGAGCTCTCACATAAGACTTATATATACCTACACAAGGCACTTGAAGTAGCTATATGCATTGAGGCTATCAGGAGCATAGACACTACAGTGATCCCATTCTTGGAAGCTCAAATTACAACAATGGAAAAGTAGTTGGAGAAATTATCAGCCAATACAACACATGAGACATGTAGTGGAATTTGGTGCACAAATTGTGAAGTAGAGGGGCATACTAAGGATAGTTTCCCTCGTAGATCGGTGTGCTCCTTGTTACTGGAATGTGAGATATGTCATTTGGACCATGATGTAAGCTATTTTCCATTATTGCAATGCGCAGTAAGAAAGAACGTGTCTTGCTACTATAGAATTTTCTATTCCACGACTCACAATATTAAATATTGTATGTTGATTGACCAGATCCATGATGTCATTGATATTGGTGTACGATAAACAAGGGTTTTGAATAACTCTAAGGATAAATGTGAGAGACATGACCATGATCACACTCAAGGGTGCTTTGAGGGAGGCCATGTTATAGGTCGAGGATACCATGGTAGATTCAAAGACCGAGGCCGCGGAGGTTGACAAAGTGAGTTCCCTCATGGAACATACTATACATGCATATCCCCTGACCATTACAGGTGCGAATGTCCTCAGAACATTACTTATTCTTTTTGCAGGAAGAATCACAATTATGAAGAGTTTCTGGACTTATATGAACATCTGAGAAAGAAGAAAAAATGGGAGAACAAAGACACAAGGATGGTTAGGATACAACGTGCCGTGGAAAACCAATGGATGCCAAATTTAGCACCAGATCCTGAGGTAGTACCTATGAAGATTACTTCATGCACTGAGGCTGTGCGCACTAGAGAAATGCTACAATAGAATCCTACCATAACTAAGGAGGAGGTTTTACATGCAAAATACCCAGACCCTACACATCAGAAGGAGGTTTATCAGGAAACCATGGAGGTACTTAGAAATCTATAGGGTGAAATATAGTGTTTTAAGGAATAGTCAGGGAAGTTGGAAAAAATAAGGCGATTGAGACTTTCTAGTCAGACGTTGATGATATGAGGGAGGTATGCAAGATGTTGTGTTAGGAGAACATTATTCCACTACTAGGGACCTGGTTGAAGGGAAACACTCTGTGAGCTGCTATTGAGACCAGATAACATATTTTGCATGCTAATCTCCCTCCCCATAGCTTGGATTATGACAAGAAGATCATTCTAAATATTGTTGTAGATATATGGATTTTGAGCAATATTTTGATTGACACAGGAACGAAAGTAAATGTACTTACCTTAGATGCATGGGTTTAGATGGGCAGACCTCCATTGCATCCATCTTCTAATGTATTGTATATGGCAAATTGGACTAAGGCCATGCCAATTGGAGTATTAAAGGATGCATCTATTACTATACAGGGGGAAAGTTCACTAGGGACTTTGAGGTATTAGTGCTTGCATAAGCAGACAACTTCCTAGCTCTACTTGGGCACCCTTGGTGTTATGCAAATAATGTTGATCTATGGTTCAATAAGGGATATATTAGTTTCAAGAACAAGGAAGAATGGGTTATTATCCCTTTGATAGACATGAAATATACACCTTATGTTGAGCCCTTAAGTGAAGAAGACCTGAACAAAATTTATGTGTGCACCATTCGAGATCCGGAACTCTTGAGCCATCTAAGGAAGGAATCCTCCAGTGGGATGATGCTTAGTTCATCAATGATACTATAAGTATTTCCTATCATAATTGGTCACATGACACTTATGAGATAGTTGGGAGTGAAGTAAGAAGTGAAGCTACATGTGTAAGTAGGCCACGTTGTGTTAGGAGTTTAGGCAACAACCCTGTACCTCAGTACACTAGTGAAGGAAACCCTAAGGTATTCTTGTGACCCATGAAAGTACATTAAAAGGATCAAGTGGATAGAAGGAATATGTTAGTGTATACCATGTGCAGGACAACAATGCGTTGGTGGAAAATTCATATGGATAATCTTATAGAATGGAGAGAATTGATAATTACTCTATTATCCCAATTTTTCAGGAGTAATGCACCTACTCAAATATGTAAATATCATGGTAGTAATCATGTTCAGCACCATGTTTAGAAGTGAGAGAGACTCTGGACAGAGAGGTAGGAAGATTTACCACCTTCATTTTGGTGCACAAACTTTATTTCACCTTGCAAGGTTGCACACACACTTGGTATGTTTATGTGGATCTGCATAGGGATACTGGAAATTAACAAGACATGACTGCAAGGATGATCCATAATTTTGACTACTTCTCCACTAAACCTCTAGTGAAAGAGTCATTACAAGTTATGAAGTGATTGACTATGGGAGATAGTGGAAAGGTTGAAGAACTCATTCAGAAGTTATTTGGTGAGTCATATTTAGAAGTGTGTTTTGATGAAGTAGATGAGACAGATGCAGAATTGCTTGTGTGCACTTTCCTAGAGAAGGAGAAAGGAAAGATGGTCTATATGGTGGATGATGAAGAAGTGGAATAGTTGGACATAGATGATTCAGTGGGTACAAGTGAGGTCTTAGATAGTATGGATGAGAAAACTTTTTCCTACCATGAACTAATGAAAATAAAGAAAGTGAACATTGGCATGGATGTTGAACCTAAGGAGGCCATAATTGGAGATTATTGGTCTAACTCTAAAGTGGCTAAGATAATTGATCTACTACGTGATTTCCAAGACTTGTTTCTTAGGGGCTACCATGAGTTGAAAGGGGTGCATGAATCTTTAGGCAAGATGAAAATCAAGTTAAAGGAAGGTTCGAGCCCGGTTAGGAAAAAATCTTATAGGATGAACCTTAACCTAGGCGTCAAAGTTAAACAAGAAATAGACAAGATGTTAGAATATGGAATTATTGAGCCCATAGAGGAATCAGAGTGGGTCAGCCCTATTGTAATCAACATAAAGAAATGTGGAATAATTAGGATTTGTGTGTACTACAGGGAGCTGAATGTTGCATGTGTGATTGATCCTTTCCCTACACCATTCACTGAGGAAATATTGGAAGGTGTTGTAGGGTGCAAAATTTACTCTTTTATAGATGGATTCTCTATGTATCATCAAGTAAGAATTGCTAAAGAGGATCAAGAGAAGACAAATTTCACCACTGAATGGGGAAGTTTTGCATACACAATGATTCCCTTTGGATTGAAAAATGCGCCTGCAGTATTTTCGTGCATTGTAGTTCAAGCATTGTAGGATTTTATTCAAAAATTCTTACAGGTTTACTTGGATTATTAGACCGTGTATGGGCTTATCAAGGATCATTGTGACAATTTTTGGTTAATGTTTGAGAGGTGTAGATAATTAAGAATCTCTTTAAATATCAAGAAGTGCATGTTTACTACACCTTTTGGAACTCTACTCGGGCATATCATCAACAAGGAGGGTTTGTTAGTAGACCTGGCTAAGGTTGCAGTTAATTTAGGCTTAGAGGAACCCACTAGTAAAAGTGAGGTGCCTAGATTCTTGGTCCACATAGGGTATTATAGAAAATTTATGAAAGGATATGCTAAGATTGTCGTGCCCTTGGATGATTTATTGATAGGTAAAGGGAAGTTCTATTGGGGATAATCGCAGCAGCGTGCATTGAAGTGCTGAAGGAGAGGCTTACTACGGTGCCTATTTTACATTTCCCTTCATGGAATCTACTCTTTCACGTACATGTGGATACCTCTGGCATGGCCATTGGTGTAGTTATAGCTCAGTCTGGAGATGGTATTATATATCATCCTATCTATTTTGCTAGTAGAAAGTTGAATCCTGCATAATAGAATTATACAACTACAGAGCGTTGCATAAGTTCAGATAGTGCTTGTTAGCAACACCTTTTGTGTTCTATACAGATCATATGGCATTGAAATAATTTGTAAATAAGCTTGTTTACAGGGCGTATATGCCGATGGGTTTTATTATTTCATGAGTTTGACTTTACAGTTGTGGTAAAGCCAGGTAAAAGAAATTTTGGCCCAGACCACTTATCAAGGATTCAATCAAGAGAGGACACACAAAGTATTGAAGATACAATGTCATATACAAAGTTATACAAGTTAAACTGCGTGCCCTTGGAATTAGAGGATATAGTTGTCTTTTTATGCATAGGTATAGCACCAGAAGGAATCAAAGCCTTGGAAAAGAAACAACTTGTAACTCGTGCCACACCTTTCATGTTGATAAGTGGTGACTTATACAAACTAGGATGAGATGAAGTATTGTGTTGGTGTGTATTGGAGCATGATCGCATATCAATCATGGAGGAGGCTCATGGAGGTATTGTAAGTGGACACTATGCAGGTGATGCCACCACACACAAGATTATACTTGTTGGTTTATGGTGGGAAACCTTATATAAGGATTGCAAGGAGTATTATAAGGCATGTGATTACTGTTAGTGCCTTGGAAAACATGAGTAGATAGATGAAACTCCTTTGAGGCCTATTACTAGTGCAAAAATTTTTGAAAAATGGGCAATAGAATTTGTGGGCCCTATTTCCCTGGCTGCATGCTAAATTGGATCGTGCTACATCATCAGTTGTACATATTACCTTACAAGGTGGGTGGAGGCAGCACCTACAAAGGATTATACAATGGCTACAGTAGCAAGGTTCTTATGGAAAAATATTCTTACCAGGTATGAAAGCCCTTTGAGTTTGACAAGTCATAGGGGAACTCACTTCTTGAATGCAACAGTCAGGATATGATTAGATGAATTTATGGTCACAAACCACAAGACAACACCTTATCACCCTTCGCAAAATGGGATGGCTGAGGCATTCAATAAGATATTGAGCTAGACTTTGACAATGATTTGTGATGTTGGAAGGACAAAATAGGATGATAAAGTTTCTATTGTACTTTGGGTATATCAAACAACCTACAAATGGATGAATAGGAAAACACCCTTTCAATTGGTGTATAGCGCAGAAGCAGTTCTTCCAATGGAATTCATGTTACCTTATTTGCATATTGTGCGGTGGGAGGTCTAGTTGATGAGCAAGCATTGTAAGAAATAATTGACAAGATGATATAGCTAGATGAGAGGAGTGTCATAGCACATTGGAGTCATAAACAAGAGAAATCTAGATAGAAGGCATGACACGATAGACATATCAAGGAAAAGAAGCTTGAGGTTGGGAAGATGGTATTTATTTATGATTCAAATTTTATGCACCACCCAGGGAAGCTTAAGGTGCATTGGTTGGGACCGTATGTTATCACTCACATACTTGAATCAGGCGATTGACAATTAGAGGTTTTTGATGGAACACGGTTACTCGATTACTTCAATGGGAGTACAATGAAGCCTTACTATAAATAAGCCTTCTTGGTGTTTGTAATAAGGCATTATTTCCATTTAGATTAGATTTCCCTTACTGTATTTCCTTTAATTTTTTTCCTTCCTCGTCACTATGCTTTATCAATTTAGTTCGGTGTCATATGTAACAAGCACGTTTGTGTGCCAAAAGCTGATTACTATCTCAAGTGTTTTTATGTGTAGATTACTACACATACCCTTAGTGTGGGGTGGATAAAATAAGGTTAGTCTGGTATAGAAAAGAAATAAACTCATGGGTGTCCATAAAGGGAACATGTTTTGAAAGGTGATGAAAAATTCAAGAGGATTTCTCAAAGGTAAAGACCATGTATAGGGTAGAAAGCTCTTAGTATAACTCAAGGAGGCTACAACATTTGAGACTACATATATTTCACATTGGATAACTAATTTGGCATTAGGAAGCACGGGTAGAGAAGATCTGTGACAAATAAGTACAGATGCACCAGAAATTTATGACTGAGGCACTAAAGTTTGAGGCGTGAGATATTGGGACGTGGGATAAGGAGGCGTGACACTCGCTCAATAGTAGTTAATACCATATATGGTGGTAGGTGGAGCAATTAATGAAGGGAATTTTTGAAATTTGTTTTAAAGCGACATTTGCAATGGCATTTGTTAGCTTACAAGTTCAAAGAAAATTGAGAAGGGTGAAGAAGAGTTGAAGATGACAAGTACTCTGCAGAGTGATTAAACCTGTCACATTTTAAGCACGCTATTGATCATCTAGGTATGAAAGAAGGATTCAAGTGGTGGTGCATGTGTGCAATGAGAGGGTGAATTATGTTTTGTTTGTACAGAAGCTAGGGTTTTCATTTTACCATCTAGGGTTTTCATTTTGCACTTGCAAAATCGAGAGGAGCAATGGCACCATGGAGGGCTCCCATTGTAGCAAAGGAGGTTGAAGACCCAATAGAGGAATGACTAGTAGAGATGTTATATCTGTAAGAATTTATTAAGGGGTGGCCTTGGACAACAAAGATTACAAAGTGTAGGATTTCAAAGATCAACCACCGCATTGAGAAATGCCTGAAGGACGTCATAACAGAAGTTTACAAGAGGATAAATCGATGATTAGTGGATGCCACTATGGTCTTGGATGACTTTGTGAAGAAATTACTAGAAAATGTGTGGGTCATGCAAATTCTGTAGTTTCCCTATTTTGGGAAGCCCAAGAAATTATACTTGTGGCTTATGTCATGTGTCCATGAAGACCTTTTCTACTTCACGGGCAGAAGAATGAGGATCACTACCAAGTTGATTGGGAAGGTGATGGGGCTATATGACTCGGGATCAAAGATCGTAAGAGACCTATTAGGTGAGGAGGGCACTGATGCCACAGTAGCCCTAAATCAGTATAAGAAAGGGGGTCGAGCCTTCAAAGTAACCAATATTATAAACATGGCCACCAGAGTTGCAGCATATTTAATAGGGAGAAATCTGGGTGCCACTGAGTGGTGGAATGAGGTAAATATGCGTTGGTTGCATATAACACACAAAATGGTCAATAAGACATACTACAACATTATCAAGTATGTTGCAGAAAGCTTGGTGAATGAGGCGTGCATCCAAGAAGATAAAGGTGAGAAGATTACCTAGGGAACAATTTTATTATTGATTATATTTAGTGAAATTGGAGTACCCAACGGACCTAGGGAGAACATCATGGAGTTTTGTTAGAGAATAAATCCCTAGCAAAAAATATGCCAAGAGCACTCTGCAGGGAACTACTTCAATACATAGAAGGAGCTCCTAGACAAGTGGTTTAGGAGATCTGCAGGGAATTTGAGGGAGAATGGTACATTTCACGTGAATTTCCAAAGGTGTTGGAAGGAGAAGATGAATTTTTGGTTTACTAGCATTTCAGCTTGGGGTGCTTCCATATGAAGTCTGGAGAGAAGATCCCCTGGTGTAAGTTGCCCTTTGCATTTACCACAAGATACTTTAAAGATTCTGTAAACAGATTCCATGACGCATGCCAACTCTAGTTTGACGTAGACAAGGTGGATGCAGATGTTCACATTCTACACAAAACATATGTATGGTCGGGGAAAGAGGCCTATGTGGAAACCATAGAATTAGGAAATTTGGACATCACACTGGAGATTTTGGTCATAGGGCAGATTGAACTAGCAATAAAAAGATTCCATGATGTGCTCCAACCCCAGTTTGAAGCAGATAAGGTGGATGCAAATGTTCACATTCTACACAAAACATATGTATGGTCGAGGAAAGAGGCCTATGTGGAAACCATAGAATTAGGAAATGTGTACATCACATCAGAGAGTTTGGTCGTGGGGTAGATTAAACCAACACGTGTATGTATATGTATATATATACACACACACACACACACACACACACATATATGAGGCCAAGGTTCAAGGATGGAAAATTTGTGAAGGGCACAGATATGGTAGTACCATCACATCCGAAGAAGGGGTAGACATTAGGGACTTTAAGGCATGTTACATCTACACCCCTACTTAAGATGTCCCAGTGCCTGCAGGACTAGAAAACATCCTCAAGCAAGAAGAACCAGAAGACAACATCAGACTGTATACCAAGAGAGTTCTATGGGAAAGGCACACATCCAAAGACACTGACATAGGGACTTCACAGACAGTAAGGAGATCACCACATGTGACTCCTGTGAAGGACGTGGGGGAAGAAAGGAGAAAGTGTAGGAAGTATGTTCCTATTAAAGATAGTGAGGAGGAATCCCCACAACCAAGCGCGTAGGAAGAAGAGGAAACTCCAAGTATGGGTGGGCATAGAGTAGAGGCCACCCCAGTGTGGAAATGCAGGAAGATGAAAATATTAGTGAGTGTGTAGTCTACGAGACTATAGACCCAAGCATAAGTATTTATGAACCACGCTCTAGTGAAGGAGAGAGTAGTTCTAATAGAGACAGAGGTCATAGTATGCCCCGCAGAGAAGGAAGGAGAGGATGAAGGGGAAGTGAATCAGGATTTCGAGAGGCAATATATAGAAGGATTTAGGCATGGAAATACCACAATATGAGGGTGCATCTGCTCGCGTCTGCTCATGAAGATGTTGGCGAGCATGTAGGTGGGCATGATGAGGAAGAGGTAGTAGGTACTCGAAACTTAGGTTATATGAATGACCCTTTCAAAATTATTTGTGCCCACTTCAAGATTAATCTTCTAGACAAGCAATTATATGGCTAGGATTGGATGGACCCAAAAATGGAAAACACGCACACTCACAAACAACTATCCTAGAGTATGCAGACTCACATGGATGAGCTTGATTTTGATGTCTACGAGGAGGTGTGTAGTTTGAAGAAGATGAGGAAGGCACCTTACACACGTCATATGACTATTAAGCCAATATATGTTTAGACAAATAGGTGGGTAACGCATTGGTCAAAGTGTTAATAGAAGTAGTGCACCAAAATATTGATAAGGCGAGAAAAAATATGGGTTTTATTAGAAGATAAGGAGGATAAGGAAAACGAGATCAAGCAGCTTGCTTAGGAGTGAGACAATGCAATATCGAGGCCCAAAATATTAAAAAGATGGTGGAGCAGATCGCAGATGATATTTTGTAGAAGAGACCCAATTTTCAAGAGAAGGTTCCTCAGGACTTCAAGTTTGAGTTACACTATCTGCACACATAAATTCACCCACTTCTCGAGGAAGGATCAACGTGCCTCCCTAAGAAAAATGGTGTTGTGTAAGAATCATCAAGGGTCCATGATGAAATTGTAAGAAATATATCCAACTACGAGGTAGTTTTACAAGCCTTAAAAGATGAAATGAATAAAGTAGATACAATATTGGCCATGTGTACAGCGCCTGATAACTTAATTCGGGAAAGAAAAAGGTAGATGAGAATGAAGTTCTACAGGTGGCAAAGGATGAAACACTCATGTGTATAGAACATGTTACCCTTGTAGAAATAAAGTGTGACGTGCTAGATGCTGTGAGGAAACAACATATGGATCGGATCAAGGGCATCGGGAAGCTCATTTCCGCAAAGGTGGATGTCATGGAAGGGATGGTCTCAGGTATGGCCAACATCCTTAGAATTTTGAAAAGTGAAGGTGGAAGCATGACTATGGATGAGTTATATGACATCGTTGTGGACATCCCTGACAAGACCAATGCAACACTTAAGGACTAGTATGAGTTTGAGGGAGAAATACAAAGTGAATATCCAGAATTCATTCTACCAGAAGATGAGAAGGGTACACAATAAAATGGCTCACCATATTCTTTATTCCTTGATTCTTTCTTTCATTTATCCTATATTATTTGGAGTGACAAGGTGATTACCCATTGCCGGGATGACAATGTACTCTAGTGTGGGGTAATGTCGAGCGAGAAAAATATGGCCTAAGTAATAAGCACACAAATTTAGGGCACTAGAAGAGTGTGCGGAGCTATGATAGGATTGGAGCACCCAAGATCAAGACTTAGTTTTTTTGGATAAGGGATATTTTGGAGATAGCGTGTGGAGCACACAAAGACAAGAAGACTTGTGGTCCACACAATGATATTTTGGGAACAAGAAACATCGAGCGCCATGCATAGTTTAGGCTAATAATAGGATTTCTACTCAGAGTTAACTATAAGAAGTCTATTGTTAGAGCACTTGCATGTTTTGCATCCTTTGTAAAGGTGGATGGCTATTATTTAGCATGTGACCTATTCTTAGAAGTGCATGGGGGGTGAAGGGAAAGTCCCCACCCCTATATATATGTATTGATTTGTATGATTTGGAGTGTGAAAACTATGGTATAGTTATGCTACTAGTTTTGTCGAGCGCATGCTCATGGAGATATGTAATGTAAGAAGCTTATGTGTTTTATAGTACTTAATACAATGGTTCATATTGGCTAGATAATGGTGTTAAACATGACTGAATCTAGTTCTTGCATGGTAAATCTTGTTATAGTCATTGTTTAGTTCATTCTAGATCTATTCTAAGAACTAGATTTGGTTTATGCACTATGTGTTGTTTACTATTGATAATAAATTTGGATATCTATATGCACCATCATGCTAACATTCTATACAAGCAACTCTAAAGAGGGACTGGTGCCTTTGTGTGCTTTGGGTGAGCACTTAGATCTCACTGAGTGATGTGCCAATGCACCTGGGTTATTCACAGTAAGTTCTAGGCTACATCAATAAGATATTTTGGCCGACGAAGCACATACTTTCATTTGCCATTCAAGTGAAAGGCAATGGTTGGAGAGTGACTGTGATGCGGGAGCATAACTTGCAGAGACCATAACTTTTGATCCAATTGTTGGATCATCTTAAAATTTTAAAGGGTGGTATATATACATTATTATTATACTAGGGTCAATTTTGCGTGTAAGGTTGTGTTCATTACGACACATTTTCAGGCTAGATTCCTTCATCTAGTAGCCTAAAATTTTCTCCGAACGTTTTTTTTGCTTTTGACTAGGTCTTAGAACTTTAATAACTTTTTTTTATATAATAAGTCTAAATTCTGTTTGAGCCTTAATTTATGAAGGCATATTTGACACACAAATTTTGGGGCCCATCCGAGTTGTTTTGCTAGTAGGTAATTTTTGGCATTTTAGTTTTTTGGCATTTTAGGGTTTTTAGAGTAGACGTGAAATAAAAGGAGGATTGTAATGATGCAAACAATTACTGTGGATTCCATGATGAGAAGATATCTATTTTGAAACTTCTTTTTTAATTTGTAAAGTTGTTTATGTGTGTTTTGGAGGTATTTCAACCTCTTGCAGCTGGATTCACATCAATTGGTATTAGAGCCAGATTTTGATCTTGTGGAAATAGTTAAGGTAACATATTACATTTTTCTGTGTAAAGTTTTCATCTATTTTATATAATTATGGGTAGATGCGAGAGAGGAGGTTATGCCCAGATGAATAGGCATATGTAGGAGCTACATAGACAAGTTGTTGAGCTCACTGGATAAGTTACCCACCTTAGAAGGAGACATGCAAATGGGGATATTGACCCAAATAACGATATTGAAGAAGTACCTCCATTAATGAATGAAGGAGGATATGAAGAAGAAAATGAGAGAGATGAAGAAACCTTAAATGAGAAACCATTTGAGGGGAGATTGATTCAGGATTTAGAGGGAAAGAATGATGACATCAAGATTAATGTTCCTTATTATGGTGGAGGGTTATGACTAGAGGACTTGATTGACTGGTTGAATCATATGGAAAAATTCTTTGAGTGGAAAACCCTTTCAGAGGAAAATAAGGTTAAGTTTGCATGCACTAAGTTGGTTGGACATACATTGATCTGGTAGGATCACCTACGAAATGAAAGACAAAGGAATGGAAAGGGAAAGATCCGAAACTAGAATAAAATGGTAAAGAAGATGAAAGAAAAGTTTCTATTAGGAATTAGAGAACAAATATACGGAAAAAATTCCTCAAACCACAGCAGTAGGAAACTATATAGCATAATTATACTTGTAGAAATATAATAGCATAAATGAATAATGCACAAAGAAAGACAAGACAAGATTTAACGTGGTTCACCCAATGTGGGCTACGTCCACCAAGAACTTTCTCAGATTTTATTATCAACAAGATTAAAACAACTCTCACAGTCTTCTCTCAGTTATGAACTCACAACAGAATTCTAAAGATGTTAAACCACATCTAAACCACAATTGACAATCAATTGCATAACCTTGATCACTCTTGATCACCTCTTAATCATTAAGACTCAAGACCTCTTGAACACTCAAGATATATTTAAGATACCCTAACACCTCTATTTATATGATTACAATCCTTCTAAGAATCCATAAAGCTGACCCTAGAAGATTGAAAGTAACGATCTTTCAACTTCCCACAGCTGGAAAAAACAGTCCCAACGTTGACAGCCAGTTAACAACAACAACAACACAACAAACTACTGTAGAATGCTCCTAAAGTCTCCAAACTTAACTATTCGAGCTCCAGCACTTCAAAATTGATTCAAGAAGACCAAAAATAGGCTCCACACCCCAACAATCTCTAACTTGGAGACTGTTTCCACTTAGCAAAGTTCTTAAACCTTCATTATCAACCATGAAGGCCAATAAAAGTTGAACACAACTTCAATTTCTCCCTTGTGACTGCCTTGGTCATCATATCCACAGGATTCTAACTGGTATGAATATTTTCTAGCTTCAACTTATCTTCTTCCAAAGTTGTCTGATGATATGATATATCAAGCTGAATGTGTTTCATCCTAGAGTGGAAAGTGGAGTTCTTCGCTAAATGAATAGTGCTCTGATTATCACTGTGTAGTCTCCCAACTTCTTGCTTATGACCCAACTCATCAAGCAATGGTTGTAGCCAAATCATCTCCTTGCTTGCCTCTGTGGAAGTAACATACTCAGCCTCTGTGGTTGACAAAGCCACAACCTTTTGTAACCATGAAATCCAACTCACCGTTGTATCACTAACTGTAAATACATAACTTGTTGTGCTCCTCCTGTTGTCCAAATCTCCTTGCCATGTCCGAATCTACATATCCACGTAATGTAGTGTCTGATCCACCAAAACACAATGCTTCTCCCATGGTCCCTCTCAAATACTGAAGGACCCACTTTACTGCCTGTCAGTGCTCTCTACCTGGATCACTCATAAACCTACTCACTGCTCCCACTGCATGGGAAATGTCAGGCCTAGTGCATACCATAGCATACATCAAGCTACTAACTACTGATGAGTACGATACCTTGGACATCTGGATTCTATCCTCCTCAATCTTAGGACTCTACTCCTTTGATAATTTAAAGTGACCTACCAAAGGAGAACCAACTGGTTTAGCATCTTGCATACTAAACCTCTCCAAGACCTTCTTTATGTACTCTTCTTAAGATAATACCAGCTTCCTCTCCTTCCTATTCTGAGTTATTCTCATACCAAGGATTTGTTTTACTACCCCAAATCCTTCATATCAAAGGAATCACCTAGTTGTTTCTTGAGTACCTTTATTTCCTGCATATTCTTCCCTGCAACAAGCATATCTTCTACATACAGGCATAGAATAATATAACTACCATCAAGAAACTTCTTGATGTACACGCAATTGTTTGAGTGACACTTGGAGTAACCCTTCTCCTGCATAAAACTATCAAACTTCATGTACCCATTGTTGTGGAGCTTGTTTCAGGCCCTACAAGCTCTTCTTCAACTTGCACACTAACCTCTCCTTCCCTTTGACCTCATAACCTTGTGGCTGCTACATGTACAATTCCTCCTCCAACTCACCATGAAGGAATGCAGTCTTCACATCCAACTATTCTAAGTGCAGGTCTTCTACTGCAACTAAACCAAGAACAATCCTAATAGAAGTCATTTTAACAACTGGAGAAAAAATTTCATCAAAGTCTATACCTTTCTTCTATGTAAATCCTTTGACCACCAACTAGGCCTTGTATATTTTCCTACCTCCATCTTCCTCTTTGATTCTATACACCCACTTGTTCTGCAATGCTCTCTTGCCCTCGGGTAGCTCCACCAGATCCCAAGTCTAGTTTTCCATAAGAGATCTATGCTCTTCATCCATGGCCTACTCCCACTTCTTCCTAGCATCCACCTGCACTGCTTCCTCAAAGCACTCTAGCTCTCCACTATCAGTGAGCAATAAATAATTCAAAGATGGAGTAAATTGCTCAGGTTCCCTTCTTACCCTAAAAGACCTTCTCACCTCAAGAGTTTGGGGTTCCTGATGAGTAGGTACTTGAACTGGTTGTGCTGGAACATGCTGAACCTGAACTAGCCCCTTGGACATGTTGTTGTCTGCAATGTCCTCTAACATTGTGTATTCTTTCTTTGATTCCTCTTTCTGTTCCTACAACTAATCTTTATACATGACTTTTTCATTAAATACAATATCTCTAGACCGAAATATTTTCTTGTCTTTAAGACTCCAAACACGGAAACCAAAATCATCTTCACCATATCCAACAAAGGTGCATTTCTCAGACTTAGCCTCTAACTTGGTCCTATCATCTTTATCAATGTGAACAAATACCTCACATCCAAATACTCTAAGAAATGAGTAATCAATTTTCTTACCAGACCAAGCCTCCTCAGGTATACCTCCATCCAAGGCCATAAAGGGTCCTCTGTTAATTAGATAAATAGTTGTGCTTACCACTTCCACCCAAAACATGAGTGGCAGCCCCGCATGTAACCTCATGCACCTAGCACGCTCCATGATTTTCCTATTCATTCTCTCTGACACTCCATTTTCCTATGGAGTATTTGGAACCGTTCTTTGCCTGCGGATCCCATTTACCAAACAAGTAATCAAGAAATTCATTACTGCAATATTCCCCTCCATTATCCAACCTGAGACATTTCAACTTGAGACTTGTTTCATTCTCAACCAAGGCTTTCCATCTTTTGAAAGTTTCAAACACATCAGATTTCTTTCTAATGCAATATACCCAAACTTTTCTAGTTGCATCATCAATGAAAGTGACGTAATAACATGAACCACTAATAGAGTTTACCTTAGCTGGCCCCATACATCTGTATGCACTAACTCCAACTTACCCTCCTTCCTGGTAGGTCCAACCTTGAGGAATCTCACCCACTTCTATTTCCCATAAACATAGTCCTCACAAAAGTCCAAATCTAACTCCTTTAATCCGGACAACCTATCCTTTATAATCTGCATGCCCTTATGACTCATATGACCAAGTATCTGGTGCCACAAAGTTGCATCTCCATCTGCAGCAACTAAATTGCAATGATCAGCACCACTGGTTAAATACAAAGTACCATTGTTCTTACCTCTTGCAACCACAAGAGCTCCTTTGGTAACCTTCCAAGAGTCTGATGTAAAACTAACCGTACAACCATCACTTCCCAGTTATCCCACTGATATCAAGTTTCACCTCAACTTAGGCACATGCCTGACGTCCTTAAGCAACCATGTGTTCACATTCTGCATCTTCACCCGAACACAACCTTTCCCTACTATGTTGTATGGTTCATCATCACCAAGATATACATGTCCAAAATCACCTTGAACAAAATCAGTAAAGTAATGTCTATGTGGGGTGGCATGGAAAGAAGCCCCTAAATCTAACACCCAAGATTCAACAATATTATCTAAAGAAAGAATTAAGGTATCTTGACAAACATCACATGTTGCCACATTTACCTCTTTAGTTTCCTCCTTTTTCTTCTTATCCCGAAGAGCCCAACAATATTTCTTAGCATGACCAACCTTCCCACAGTGCTAACATTCTAACTTACTCTTCGAATTTGACCTTCCATGATCATTCGACTTCCGACGGTTACCTTTCCCTTTGTTCTTTTGTCTCCCTCTGCTCTCCACCGTCAAAGAGTTTCCAAAAGTAGAAGAATCTCCGGTGCTCTTCCTTCACATTTCCTCACTTAGGATCACACCTATTACATCCTCAAACTTCAGCTTTGAGATATTAGAGACTGAATTACTTACAGCCATAACCAAGTTGTCCCAGCTATCTGGTAAGGAGCAAAAAATCAGCAAAGCCCTGACCTCATCATCAAAGTCAATTTTTTACCGAGTTTAGCATACTCACAACCGTATTAAATTCATTCAAATGATCAGCAACATAACCATTCTCAGAAATCTTCATATTAAATAACTTTTTCATCAAAAATATTTTATTAGAGGTAGAGGGTTTTTCATATAACTTCCCTAATGCACTCATGAGACCTTCCATGGTCTTCTCCTGTGATATGTTGAAAGCAACCAAAGATGCAAGGCATAAACGAATTGCCCCGAGCACCTTTCTATCCAATAACTCCTAATCCTCATCCGACATGGCTATAGGTTTCTTTGCTTTTCCAGCCAAAGGAACATGGAGGTCCTTCTGATATAAGTAATCCTCCATTTGCATCTTCCACAAACCAAAGTTCTACCCATTGAACTTCTCAACCCTCGATCTACCCTCATCTGCCATAGCTCCCACTCAAGATAAACTTTCCTTGTGATTTACAACTTCAGAAAAAAACCACCAAAGCTCTGATACCAATTGTTAGGAATTAGAGAACAAATATGCGGAAACAATTCCTCAAACCACAACAGTAGGAAACTATATAGCAAAATTATACTTGCAGAAATATAACAACATAAATGAATAATGCACAAAAGAAAACAAGACAAGATTTAACGTGGTTCACCCAATGTGAGCTACGTCCACCAAGAACTTGCTCAGATTTTATTATCAATAAGAGTAAAACAACTCTCACAATATTCTCCAGTTATGAACTCACAATAGAATTCCAAAGATGCTAAACCACATCTAAACAACAATTGACACCCAATTGCATAACCTTGATCACTCTTGATCATTAAGACTCAAGACCTCTTGAACACTCAATATATCTTCAAGATACCCTAACACCTCTATTTATAGGATTACAATCCTTCTAAGAATCCATAAAGCCGACCCTAGAAGATTGAAAGTCATGATCTTTCAACTTCCCATGGCTGGAAAAAATAGTCCTGACGTTGACAATCAGTTCACAGTATGTTAACAGCAATGTCACAACAACGTCACAACAAACGACTATAGAATGCTCCTAAAGTCTCCAAACTAAACAATTTGAGCTCCAGCACTTCAACACTAATTTAAGAAGATCAAAAATAGGATCCACACCCCAACAGTTCTTCCTGTAGATTATGCTCATAAACTCTTTCAAAGGGTCCAAAACCTAAGATAGAAGGATCTCAGCATTGAGGAGTATACCAATGAATTTTACAAGTTATCAATTAGGGTGGAATAGGGAGAGTCTGAAGAATAAAAGGCTACACGATATATAAATGGGTTGAGTTACGCCATACAAGATGAGTTGTGTATGCTTAGGATCCATAGCCTATATGATGTTTATCAACTCACATTAAGGGTAGAATAAAAGAACAAGAGGAATAATTTTAGAAGAGGTTTGAAGAGAGGGCCATCATCAACTCCAATGAGAGGTAGGGGTAGATTTGAATCTACAAAAGGTGAATCCTCTAATGTAGAAGGGCATGAATATTTTGGTCAAAGCTGTGGTAATTACCAAAGAGGCAGGGGATTTCATAGGGGAAGAAGTTCTAATGGATGACGAGTCTGGAATGTCCCCCAAAGGCCATATACATGTTATAGATGTGGTAAAGATGGGCACAGGGTATTTGAGTGTCGTACTATCCTACACAAGATATATGGCAAGGAGAATAACCACGAGTAAATCTGGTTGAAGATGAAGAGGAAGAAGAAATGAAAGTTTCTACATACTTGGCTGAAACCCTCATGATAAGGAGAACGATGATTACCCCAAGGAAGGAGAAAGAACAAGATGATGCTAGTGTTGATTTGTGGCTATGAAGAAATATATTTGGAACAAGATGCACCTCTTGAGGAAAGGTATGTAACATTATTATTGATGGTGGTAGTTGTGAAAATATGGTTTCAACTGTCATGGTTGATAAACTCAATCTGAAATGTGAGAAGCACCCATATCCCTATCGTATATCATGGTTCAAGAAAGGGAATGAGGTAACCATAGATAAAATATGCCTTATAAAGTTTTTGATTGGGAATACCTACAAGGATGACGTGTGGTGTGATTTTATCCCAATGGATGCATGTCATATATTACTAGGGAGGCATTGGCAATACAATATAAAGGTTACACATGATGGAGGGAAAAATACATAGGAAAATCTTTATCCTTAGCCCTTGTTCATATGGTATGGTCATATGAGAGCTTAAATCTTGTGATTCCTACTAGCATGTGCTTAACTCTAGCCCCCTTTCATTTTATTTGTGTGGGGAAGACAAGAGCATTTTATTTTGTTTTAGTGGCACCTAAAATAAATAGCATAGTATAAATTTGTAAAGCTTGTCTCCATAGGGGAGCAAATTTTTGTGTCCCCCATGTCCCAAGATGTTGGTAAAAAGGGACAAAGGCACATTAGACCTCCAAAAGTCCTCAGTTGACATGAACAATTGGTCAAAATTCAAGTTATTGTGAATTTATAACATGTTTCTAACACATTAAGTTGTCACTTAAGTGAAAAAAACATAACACTCAGTAGAGGAGAATGCTTTGGTATCCCCCATGTCCCCTTTCACCAAGAGAAAAAAGGAAAAGGGGACGTGTTCCAAAACTCCACTCAGAGCTGATTGATTGTGTTGTTGCCATCAAACTCAACGTGAAATAGACCCAAGAGTGGATTTTTAATCCTGAGAGAAAGACATGGAGTTCGATAGAGAAACCTTATATGATTTTGACTCCAAAAGACACAATGCATTCATTCCCACTATTTTTAAGATATGAATCCACTTGAAATTTTCCTTTTGAGTCAATTTTCCACTTTTTTTCTACGCGTGTGCGCTAATAAGCTGAGTTTTCACATTGGAGTCCAGAATGGGTATGAAAAAATAAAACACAAGGAACATGATGAGGTTCTAATGTAATCCAATTTGACATTTGGTAAGGCTCCTAAATCTTCCTAAGGTGTCTGAAAGCCTTATAGAAAATTTCAGCTTGTAGAAAGACTTTTATGTTGCACTAATGCATATGTTTCTACATTTTTTATATTCCCTAAATTTTATCTTGATTATTGCACCATGAATTAGACTTTATCATATTTCTAGTGCCTATGATATGGATTCAAAATACCTCTCGAGTCTGCCAAAACAATTTTAATAAGGTGACTAGTTGCTTTGAAACATGTTATTCCCAAAAAGACCTAATTTCAGGGATTTGTTTTGTGGTGAATATTTGTAATTTGGAAAATATTCCATTTTAGGAAAATTTGAAAAGGTGAATTTTTCAAAATAGGTCAATGACCTGTTCACCTAAAATTTACAATATATATATTTTTAGGGTTGACTTTTGCCTACATTTGAAAAAATCTCCTATAAAAACCTAGGTGATTTGGGTACTATATTACTAACTTACTACTATTTTATTGACGTATTAGTATACAAAGTAATATGAACTTGCAGGGTAGGTTTTTGATGCATGACAAGACGTTTTCTATGCATGGAAGGAATTTTTTGACGCACGACATGAGGTTGTTGATGTGTAAAATTCCTATGTTGTTAACGCACGATAGGAGGGCGGAGGCTATAGATGCACAATAGGAAATTTACAATCATATGACAACAAGGTTGTTGTTATGCGACAATAAATCTCCTATCGTGTAAAAGTAAGGTTTTTTTGCATGAAAAAAAATGTGCTATTGCGCAACAACAACCTTACCATCGTGCATCAATGAGAATGTTGTGACACATAATAGGAGGGTGAAGGCTGCAGATGTAGACAACACCCTCATTGATGCGCAACAACAAGGTTATTTTCACATGAAAATTTTTACAAGTTTTTATCAAATCACTATGACATAAACTATACTTCAACTATCTACATGACATGAGGTTTTATGTCACATGAACAACAACTTTTTTTGAAAAAAATTTGTACACAAACCCCATAAAATTTGCCATGTTCACAAAATGGTTTCAGGGATATTCGCCAGGAATATTCCACCTTCGATTTCCCGTAGGTTTCTTAAAATCTATCGCCTAACTTTTCTTGAAAGTTTTTCAAACCTCTCAATAATCGAAAAAAATACTTGGAAAATAACTACTACTCTCCTTTATAACCTCTATAATTTTTGTTCCCTTTTACTTAGCTTATGGGGAATGTCTTCCGTGATAAAAAACCTTAAAAATATCCATTTTGAAGCCTAATTGAGAGCATTGTTCTTTTTTAGATATCAAATATGACAAAAATGCACTTGAAAATATGTTGACATGAATGCTCCTCTCATCCAAAATAGGATGACATTAGTCCATGTTCACAAAAGTGGTTTCAGGTTTGGATATGCAAAAAAATTCGCTAAAATAAACATGTTACCTTTTGGATTTCCCATAGGTTTCTTAAAATGAACCCTTCCTAACTTTTCTTGAAAGTTTTTCAAACTCTCAATAATCGAAAAAAAATACTTGGATAATATAACTACTCTCCTTTATAACCTCTATAATTTTTGTTCCCTTTCAGTTAGCTTATGGGGAATGTCTTCCCGTGATAAAAAGACCAAAAAATAGCCATTTTGAAGCCTTTGAGAGCATTGTTCTTTTTTAGATATCACTGCGCTCATGAATCAAGATAGGTACAATTATATGCATGTAAAATGCACTTGAAAATCATGTTAGAATGCTCCTCTCATCCAAAATGAGGATGACATATAGTCAAAATGTTAGCTGGAAGAAAGGTTAATATTTACCTAGAAAAGGGATTTACAAGTGTGGGTTTGATTTTCATGCAAAATTTTTAAATTTCACATGCTATAAATTTAGCATGAAAACATGTGGCTCTTACTCGAGGACATGTTTTGGATTGGATAAAGGAAAATTGGAGCAAGCATATACCTCATCTATCTCATGGGGGAGCAGACTATTGCCTTATCCATTGAGAAATTAGAGTCACATAACACATAAACAAGAACAACCAAATCAAACACATGACAGAATGTGAAAAACACAATAGAAATGGAAACACACCACACAATAAGGAAAAGAAAAAATGAAAGGGAAACACAACCTAAATCACCTATGGTACATGTATGGGACAACCCACTTTTAGTGTATTACTTTTTATTTTTTGGATGTTACCCGTGTATGACCCCTATCTTAAATTCTTGAGAAATACAAGTGTTGCAGGAGGTCTTCGGGTACTTGAAAATAAGAATATTGCATGATTATTCTTGATAAAGTCAATGACTCCTCTTGCAACCAAATATTAATATGGATAGCTCACTTTTCTCACTGCCCTGAAATTCCATTTCAAGTTTCCAATCCATTTTTACATTCACTTGTGCTTGTGGTTTCACATTCTTCATTTTCGCATTACCATGATATCTATTCTTGATCATACCAGGATCTCCATGTTAATAACTAGCCCTGTGCTCTCTGACAAGAGATTTATCCTTACTTGTCATGTTCTTCATGACCATTATTTTTGTAGAACTATTCTTTGTATATATTTTGAAATTTTCAACATCATCATATACCTCTTGTTGATTTGTGTTCAATAGTTTCTCCAGATGTTTATCTTTCACACATACTAACTCATTATTGACCTCGATATCACTCTTTATGATGGATGTACTATCCTCTTGAATGAAGACATCTATAGGAGATTCAAGCATTTCATTTTCATTGCATTCAACATGAATATAATATTCTTCACAAAACGGGAAAGAGAAGGAATCATATTCACATTCATACTCATCAACAAATGGTTCAAGAGGGACATTGAGCTCTTTCATTTGTTCTATTTCATTTGAACATTTGTGCATCAAATGAAAAATCAAAATTAGAATCATACTTATCTTGCATAGGTCAAGATTTCAAGACTGAGTTAAGGGTCTTCAGTTCCTTTTACAACCTTTAAAATCTTTTTCACATATTCCTTCTTTTAAGCTGCCCCATACTCACCTTCACATTCATTTGAAAAACCTTCACATTGGGTTTCGGGAGATGATTGGAAACCTAGAAATCATATGGCCAGAACTCATTTAAAGCATCCTCTTTATCGTGATCCACATTTCTTATCTTTACGAGGTTTCCTTCTTGCAAGTCAAGACATACTTGATCTTCATAATTTTCAAATAGGGAAACAATATCCATTTTGAATGGGAAGGCCACATTATCCAGTCTAGGATCTACCATATCATCCTCGTTGGTTCCATCACCTTCGGAAATTCTTCCATCAAGATAGGAAGTTTAGCATTTTCTTCTAAAGTTATGAAATAGTTACAACCTCTTGAATATTGATACACAATGTCCGCCCTCGGGTCATTTTCCCTTTGAACAATATATTTCATCTTTCTTATCGGAAGAAAATTCTTCATGGTACCTTTGATTGGTATGGTGACATATGACCAATCCATATTTATATCTCCACCAATGTCTCTGCAGAAACTTTGTCTCAATAACATCATGTATGCAATTGTAATTTTTGACACTAGTATTTTGGCATTGACCTTCTTATCAGGAAAGTCCAAAAGTTCTACGTGAGCATTATTAACTTGACCAACGAGAGGTACTTATTTGATCTCCATGGAATAACAGTGACCAACCATATGGACAAGGGTAAGACCAAGAGTGTGTGCAACTTTTGCAGGCATGATGTTATCCAAGGCACCATAGTCAACTATAAAGTTATTCAGTTTGTATCCATTGACTAGCAACGAGAGGTAGAAGAGTTCAATTTTTCTAGAAGAGGAAGATGTGGATGCAAGAAGGTTCTCAGATGTAACATTGTCAAGAGCGAGGAGTGACTCTTTTTAGCAAGGTTTGTAGAACATGAATTTTAATTACTTACTTTGATAAACTATAAAATTCAATCAAATTTCATGGGATGAGTTCTCAAATACTCAAAATTGGAAATATGGAACTTGGACTTCTTAACATGTTCAATTATGTCAAAATGAGACTCAGAGGTGGGTGAAGGTGTAGAAGTAGTAGCAAGAGGTTGACTACTTCTTAGAATGTCATTGATACTATTTTTATTTATATCATTACATGTGAATGTATAAATGGGGGGAAAGCTTTGACAAGGAGAGGTAGACTTATCCGCATTGGAATATGTAGAGACAATTGTGAATACTTTGGGATTCTTTTTCATTGATTGCATGGGAGAGGGAAGCAATGATGATTCTTTTGCTATTATTTTTTTTAGTTGCCAATTGAGGATATTTAATTTTACGAATTATCCTTCTCTTGAGCCTTCGAATGGTTGAACACCATATAAGAATGACTATTCATATCAACAACTATTTAGAAAACTATAGTTAGTGTTCCACATGTGTGTATTGGTAAATAATAATTACATGAATAATTATTATTATGTAATTAGAAGTTAGTAATTTGTTATAAGTTATTTTATATAAAACAACTATAACAAATATATTTGTTGGGTGAGTTTCAACAACTCACTTAAATAGTTTGAGGGAGCTAGAGTAATTGTAGCTACTTCCTAAAATATAGGAATTCCATTTCCTATATATTTGTAAGCTTCATATTCCGGTTAATGATGCATATTGAATATTATTCATTGTCATTTTGTTTCTTATCTTCATCTGATCTCTCTGCAAATCTGTTGTATACTTTTGATTTGGTATCAGAGCAATATCTTCATCTGATCTCATCCAAAATTTTATTGAATCTTAATTAATTAATCGGGGAAAGGATATTGTTATTTTCCCCTGTGCATGTTATTGAATGTTATAAAGTAATTGAAGGATAATTACGTGTACTCGGTTTTCTATCCAATCCAGTCAGCACCATCATCATCAGGCCCATGTTGTCACCATCCAATTCAAATCCATCACTTGTGGAAGAGTGCTATTAGGTGGGAGATTAGATTTTGCAAAGAATTTAGTTTTTGAATCTGAGTGTGTACAGATTCTGAGACTGTTTTTCTAATGCATGTTATTCACAACTCCTTCACATTTCTAGATCTGATATTCTTATGCTTTCCCAAGTCTTGAGCTACCACTGTGCCACCTGGTTTGATTCGTGCTTTGCATGCTTTGATTGGTATGTGTTTTTGACCTGAACGTGGGATTGATCACCCAATTTTGAAGGCATTTTCGCATCCATTTTAGAGGAGAAATATGTCATACCGTAATTCTTTTAGTTGTCATTAAGCCCACATTCCATTATTAATTAAGTGTATGGTTGTAATACTGAAACTGTTAGTCGATTTGCAATACATTAACTCCTTTGGTAAGCGAATTTCGACTCCATGTTCATAAGTAGCCATTTGCTCTCGACAAGAGATTTATCATTACTTGTCATGTTCTTCATGACCATTATTTTTGTAGAACTATTCTTTGTATATATTTTGGTTTTCAACATCATCCACCACTTGTTGATTTATGCACGAGTCTCAGTGCATCTTTGATACATCTAACTCATTAGGTCGATATGTTTTATGATGGATTTACTATCCTATTGAATAATACATTTTAGGAATTAAAGGATTTCAACAAGAGACATCAAAGCGGAAAGAGAAGGAATCATATTCACATTCATATCAACAAATGGTTCAAGAGGGACATTGAACCACTACTGAACAATGTCAATGTGAAAAGACTCATTTCTTGATATCGGAGAATACTGAGTTAAGGGTGTTCCTTTTACAACCTTTAAAATCTTTTTCACATATTCCTTCACTGCAATCTATTTACATTAACTCCTTTGGTATAAAACAAAGTCTAAATTTCAAATGTGTCTTCATTTCCCAAGTGGTGTCTCCTTATTCTAGTAGCATTTTTGGTCAAAAGGTCGTGTTTTAGTTTTTATATTTATTTATTTATTTTAAATAAAGGGATCAAGAGACATCATCAATTATTCATAATTTGTGTGAACCATAGTATTGGAAAAGACTCATTTAGAATTTTTTTAAAACTCTAAATTTGAAAGTTTGCTTTTGGGAATTGATAATAAAATATCATCTCAAATCTCCCACCATAGTATTTAGACTTTAGAAGTTTACTCAAATTAGTTTTATTAAGTAGTGTGTCACCAAGGAGTCAAAATCTAAAATGATTCATTGTGTCAAGTGTCATCATTGTAAAAGTTTCGTCATCAATGTAAAATTTGTGAAAATAAAAAAATTTGCCTCACTTTTAGCCGGATGCACTATCGGTAGAATCTGATGTCTGAGTTGTAATTGACCTCCATAATCAAATGAAGCTGAGTTAGTATCCTTTCACCGGAGGATGGAGGAAAATTGAGGTTGGAGGTCAATCAGTGACATCTCATTTGTCACCAACGATGGGGCCACACAATGGTTTAGTAAAATGTGTGTTTGCAGTTTGCTTTCAGTTTGAGTAGTGTGCTTTCCAATGTGTTTTTCAGAGTTACCATTTCAATGTGCTTCATATTTCAGTGTTCTTGTTGTTCCTATGTGATGTGAATAAGTGGAAATTTCACATTGAGGGGGGAACATGATCCAATGTTCCATTTCCCATTTTTTAGTTTGTGTGAATGAGAAGAAGAATTTCCTATGTTATTCCCTACAGTGAAATGTGATGAGGGATGATAATAGTACTTGGCACATCATGATGTGGTTGTAGGTAAACAACTTGAAAACCTTCATTTGTGGTTTGTGGTAAACCAATTGTAAATACACCATTTTCGGTTTGTGGTCAACCGTTTGCAAAACCATCCTTGAGGTTTGTGATCATCCTGTGAAAATCACCTGATCATGAGTAGGTTCAAGTACAAAGGCATGTTTTCCCCATGTTCACACTAAGGGTGGGAATGTTAGGAAAACTATAGTTAGTGCTCCACATGTGTGTATTCATAAATAATAAGTACACGAGTAATTATTATTATGTAATTAGAAGTTAGTAATTTGTTATTAGTTGTTTTATATAAAACACCTATAACAAATATAGTTTTTGGGTGAGTTTCAACAACTCACGTAATAGTTTGAGGGAGTTAGAGGAGTTGTAGCTATTTCTAAAATATAAGAAGTCCATTTCCTATATATTTGTAAGCTTCATATTAGATTAATGATCAAAGCATATTGAATATTATTCATTTTCATTTTGTTTCTTCTCTACATCTGATCTCTCTGCAAATCTGTTTTATACTTTTGAGCAATGGTTTCATCATCTGAAGAAGGGGTATATCCACAAAAACTATTTTTTCCATTAGCATCAATCTCATCAATGGAAAAAATTACCTCATCATTTTCATATTCAATTTGAACTTCATCATACTCTTCTTCGATTCTTGCTTCACATGTGGCATTAATAGATCTCAAACCAGGGCACCCACAGGCACCCTGAACCTTTCCAGGCACCCCAGTCCAATCAAAGAACTCGTATATGTACTTTCTCATGCTTCTGTGTGGTCATTTTCTCCTCCTATTCACCTGGTTCACACTGCAACACAATCCGGCACCTTCATCGAATCAGCTAAGGACTTCTTAACCCTCTCTTTCACATTAGGGTTTCACATTTTTATTTACTTAGTTGTTTGGTTCATTTCCTTCATTTATTCAACTATTATTTACTTTTTTGCATATCATCTAAATTACATTAGGATATCACATTTTAGTTTAATCACTCATCTTGGCTTCAAAATTCACCTCTGTGACACATATGTTTCCTTTTTGAATGGAATCAACCCCAAGATTCTCAAACACTTTCTTTCTCATCTATTATTCATTAGAAAATGTCCTTTCCTCCAAATAGAATAATTTATCCTTGATTCAATTGAGAATACGTAGTGTGGAATCATGAATCTAGAAATTCACTCAGGTGTTATGCATTGTTTCAAACTTATCCAAGTTCTCTTTCTTTAGCATGAGAGGCTCAACATCCTTGTTTATTTATCAATATGCTGAAAACTTGCTATTTTTAGTAATCCTAATTTTGAGAAGTTCTTTTTAATTTCCAATTACTAAATTTGGACCTTTTGAGTTTCCCTAATTTGTAAGTGGCAATGGTAACTCTGATAATGAACTATTTGTAGCACTTACTATTTTATAGACAATGATGCTTAGGAAGGCTTACTATTTTTATAAGTGGGTCTTCCCAGTTTTGGAATAGAATAAAATTGGTATCAAAATTTTTCTTAATTCACAAGGATGCTTTGCTCTAAGTTTTGAAGGATTTCAATCGCGTAACTTCGTAGATCTAAAAATGAGTTTTTATTTAGGTAAAAATTGCTCGAATGTTAAAAATGATTTATAAAACCAATACATACAATGTTGGTTTCATTTGAAAGGCATTTTTGCAAGGAAGCTACGGTCAAATTTTCATGGCAAATGGACATGGGCTTTGGAAGATATGAGCAAAAAGGGTTTTTCAGCATGGACGATGTCTATTGAAATTTTGGCAACATAAAAGTATACTTGTAGCAATGGATGAGATAAAATAACACAAATGATGCTCAACATGGTTAAGTGTTGTATTTAAATGATTTTCCATCATTCAAATTTGTTTTACCTCTCATTTACACACCTTAACTCACATTAAACTCAAACAAGCTCAACCTAGGTCAGGTGAAGGTTAGAGGTGTAGTTGCACCATAAACTCTCTAAAATGTTTTGTGGGTGAGGTTCTCATGAGGAGGGGGCCAGATTTTATGAAAAGAGTGAGTTGTTAACACCTTTATAACACCCATGTTGTCACTTTTAAGTGACGAAAAGAGCACACTTTTGTGTCCCACATGTCCCCTTAACTATTTGGACAAAGGATAAATGGGACATAAGACCTCCAAAAGGCCACCATGGGTACATTTGTCATGAAAAAGTGGTCAAAATCCAACTTATGGTGAGTTTATAACATGTTTCTAACACCTTAAGTTGTCACTTAAGTGAAGAAACATAACACTCAATGGGGGAGAGAACTTTGTTGTCCCCCATGTCCCCTTACACCAAGGGACAAAGGTACAAGGGATATCCATGCTCCAAAACTCCACTCAAAGTTGATTGGTTGTGTTGATGTCATCAAACTCAACATGCAAATAGACCAAGGACTTGGAGTGGATTTTTAGGCCTGAGATCAAGACATGGATTTCAAGGAGCCAACCTTATATGATTTTGAATCCAAAGAACCCAATTCATTCATTCCCACTATTTTTAATACATGATGCAACTTGAAATTTTCCTTTTGGTCCATTTTCCACTTTTTCCTATGCGCGTGTGCCAGTGAGCTGAGTTGTCACTAGAGTCCAGAATGGGAATTAAAAAATCCAACACATGGACCATAAGGAAGGTGAACTTTAATCCAATTTTGACCTTTATTAGGATCCTAAATCTTCCTAAGGTATCTGAAACCCTTTGAACAAGTTCCACCTTGTAGAAAGACTCTTGTGTTGCATTGATTGACAAGTTCCCACTTTTTTACACTCCCATAATTATATCTTGATTATCACAACAAGAAGTAAAATATTTCATTTTTTCAAATCACGTGATATGGCTTCCAAAGACCTTCCAAGGCTTACAAAACCTTCAAAAAAGGTGACTAGATCCTTTAAAACATGTTTTTCCCAGTACCTTGTGAAAAAGACCCGGTTTTTCTAGAATTTTTTTACCTCTCATGACTCCACATAAACTTCCTAAACTACCTTGGAGCATCTCATTACTCTCCTTCAAAACCTCCAAATGGGTTTTTCCCTTGTATTTAGCTTCCAAGCGATGTCCTCCCATGACAAAAACACCAAAAATAGCTATTTTGAAGCCTTTGGGAGCATATTCTTTCTAACATCTCATTACCCTCATGAATCAGGCTAGGTTCACTTATCTTCAAAGGAAACACACTTAAAAATCATTTTATCACGTTCCTTTCATCTAAAATTAGGATGAAACAATCAAAATTCTAGTCGAAGCAAAGATTTAAATTGGCCACATAAGGGAATTTCAAGTGTGGGTTTGGTTGTCATGACCAAAATTTTAAAATTTTCATGCTAGAAATTTATCATGACAATAAGAACCCTTCACCCACATTTTCTATATCAAACATATGTAGAGGTTGGGATTCAAATATATCCAAGTTTTCCTTAGAGGTATTCATCGAATATGACTTTGTTTCTGAGATATCTCTAATGTATGTAGCCTCAATGATCTAAACACCACACCCCTTTCTCTTTATTTGAAAAAATGATATGTGTTTCATATGCTTCTCGTCGTAAGAAATAAGAGATTTACATTGGTTCCCCCGACATTTTTTGCACTCACGGACTTCTCCTCCCTCCAACCCCTTCTTCATTACCCTTCTTTCCTCCTCTGATGTTCTACTCCCTCAAGTTTAACTTCTTTAATACATCCCCTTCAGCATTTCCATCGCAAATTTCACATGTTATTTCTAGTGAAGTAGTAGATTTCACATATCTCTTTTAAACATTAAAATTTTGAAATGGTTTGATTATCCTATCTAGCCATTAAAGACTCTTGACTAAAAATATGATTGCACAATTCACGTGCATATGTCCCCAACAAAAGATATTTAATTATCTTCTGAATAATAGGAAACATTGATTAGAATTAGAAATATAATTATCATATACTCTATCCTCTAGAATTTGTGTCAATATTGATAACTACTGCAAATTTTAGGCACAATTTTTTGTCCCATGGGGTACCGATTTTTCATGATTTTAACTATAAAATACTTTCAAATATCTAAAATAACCATCTCAAATAACTTGTGTGTGTGTGTGTGTGTGTGTGTATGTATGTATGTATGTATAGACACACACACACATTAAAAACTAGTTATATAAACATAGAATATTCATGTATATTTGATTAGAAATGTATAAATAATTTTTTTTTACAATTTTGAAAGATAACATTGAAAAAATACAATTATATAAAAATTGTTTGATAAACATAAGTGATTGTCAAATTTAAATCCTAATATTAAGTAATGGACAATAACTTTTTTTCATAGTTTATTCATATAATATTGAGAAATCGATATTTGTGACCATGCTTCATTTCTACACTTTGAGTCCACTCATCCATGAGGATGGACAAAATGGTCAATCTCCTAATTGTTTGTGAAAATGTTATTATTAAATATTTTGTTTAGTTGATATCAAATAATGTTAATAGGTTATGAATATTCATTTTTGATATAAAGCTAGTATAAATTCTAAATATATTAACAATCTAGTTAAGTTGTTTATAAAAACGTACCAACCTAAATATAAATATATAATGGGTGGTATTTGGGTTATTCTTATATTAATAATATTTTAATAAATTTTAGTTTTAGTGTACTTCCGTAGTGGTAGGCATTACACCTATTATACAGAGTTATACATGTTAATTTATTTGTTTTCTTTATATTTTTTTTTTTTCTTAATTCGCCATTTCACAATATTTGTGGTATCATGTGATTCTCCAACATTTATTAAGAAAATAATTTTTATCATTCACATTTTTAATATAAATAAAAATCACACATGAATTATGCAATCGAGATGTCGAAGGGGTTACATCGAAGTATTTAAAATTGAGGGAGTGAAACATTGATTGAGTGAGAGGGGTGATGATGAAGGGGTTTGAGGGAGGATAAAGTCCATGTAGCATACCAATACAATATTTTTTTCTCACAACAATGAGCCATTTTTGCTAATCATTTGAAGTAGGAAGGTGGTGTATTTTTTTAGTTGTATAGGCAATGTACTATGGAGATATCTCAAAACGCGTTAAGAGGTCAATCAACACTACTATAGGTGTTGTTTGCAATGCCAACTCTTATGATTTATGGATTGTTAGAACACATGTCAATTAAAGGGGAATTGGATTGCAAGTTGCACGAGACATTAAAGGAATGGATATGTGGAGTGGACATGATGTCTCACGGTGGTGATTTCATGCACATTTATGAAAATGGTTTATCTCTAGCTATTAGGGTAGTGATTAGAGTTTCCCTCATCAACAGTCTCCGATGATTGCATGTAGTCCATTAATGACCAATGACATAAAATGATATTTGTTATTTTTATATTTTACTTTTTAATGCCATCAAGGTTTTCAATTGGATGACGTTTAATTTGTTATCTAAGATGAAGAAATGAATGAAAAGTTGGAAATAAAAAGGTAAGAATTAAATTCCTGCATGTCCCACACTTATTCCATGGCTGATATTTTTCCTACTCAAATAATATATGTTATATGTGTGTCACTTTATCATCTCAATAACTCTCGCATTATTTATGTGAGGGAAATTGAGCACCTATAGTAGTTGGTCATATGAGGGACATGTAGTTTTTATCTGCCAATCAAGATTTTTCATTTTAGTTTTTATTTTCTAATGGCATCAAGGTTTTTGATTGGACTTCATTTAATTTTTAGATAAGATGAGGACATGAACAAAAATTTGGAGATTAAAAAGTGGGAATTAAATTTCTACATGTCCCACACCTATTCCACGGCTCAGATTGTTTTTACCCAAATAATATCTTCTATCTGTGCTCCACTTTATTGTCTCGATATCACTCACATTATTCAAATGAGTGTAATTTGAGCTTAAAGGTGCCAAAATAGAAAAACAAGAAAAAATCAATATGTTCCAACTGTGAAACCCAATTGTATTGCTTGCTTCTTGTAGTACCTTATAGTCTCCTTTCCAATTTTAAGTTTGAGTAATTGCAAGAAAATAGGAGCCCCTCCCATGGTTGGTTGTATGAGCGACATGTGGATTTTTTCATCTAATGGATCTTTGCTAGGTCTATTTTATTTTATAGCATCATTTTTTTCAATTAGATGACATTTAATTTTTAGATAAGTCAAAGACACAAACACAAACACAAAAATAAAAAAGGTGGAATCAAAGACTTGCATTTCCCACACCTATTCCGTAGCTCAAATTGTTTCTTCCTAAATCATATGTTTTGTATGTGCTCCACTTTCTCATCTTGATCTTGTTCACATTTTCCAAGTGAGTAAAATTTGCAATTAAACTAGTGAAAATAAAAAAAATGGGGAAAATTCAATAGGATCTGAATTGAAAACCCATACAAAATGCTTTCTTCTTGTATCACTTTGTAGCCTCTCAGTCCAGTTGTAACCTCAAGTATTTTTCAGGAAAATAGGCGATGTGCGAACAATCATCATTAAGACCCTCAAGTGGTTGGTCATATGTGTGACATGTAGATTTTATCTACCAATCAAGATTTGCTAATTTATTATTGCAAGGTATCAAGAGTTTCTATTGGATGATTTTTAATTTGATACATAATAAACATACATGAATATAATTTGGAATAACAAGGTAGGTATTAAATACATCTATGTCCCACAAATATTCTATAGATCATAATATTCTTACCTAAATAATATTTGTTATGTGTGCTCCACTTTATCATCTCAATGTTGTGCACACTATTCACATAAGTGCAATTTGAGATTTTAATGGATCAAAATAAATAATGGTGAAAATTCAATAGATTCAAAGTTCAAAATCCAACAACACTTGTTGATTCTTGTATTACTTTGTAGGATTGAATTTTAGTTTTAAGCTTTAGTAATTGTAGCAAAACAAGAAATGCAAGAATAATTATTTATAGTTGAGCCCCTCTAGTGGATGGTCATATAAGAGAAAGTAGTTTGTATCTTCCAATGGAGATTTAATATTTTTCTATCTTACTTTTTATAGTTTCAAGGTTTTTGGTTAGGTGGAATTTAACTTGTTAGATAAGATGAAGACGTGAATGGAAAGTTGTAAAAAAACCCATGGGAATCAAAATGATGCATGTCTCGCACCTATTCCACATATGAGATTGTTCCTAACAAAATAATATTTGTTATCTATGCTCCACTTTATCATCTCCATCTTGCTCACATTATTCCCATGAGTGAAACTTGTGCTTAAAGGGGCCAAAATATTTTTTTTAAAAATCAAACGGGTTCCATGTTTGAAACAAAATCATAATTATTGTTTCTTGTAGAATTTTTGTAGCCCCACTTTTCAATTTTGAGCTCAAATAGATGTGGGAAAACATAAATGGAAATTTGGAAATAAAGAAGTGAAAATTAAACACGTACATTTTTAACACCTTTTCTTGTGGCACTAATTATAAAGAACGATGTCTCAAAGAGATGAAAAATAGAGAAATGTGGCAAGTTGAAATCAAATAGATTGTCTTGATTAATTTTATCAACGACCATATAGATGATCAACTCACAATCATTGATCTCCACTACATTTTAAATATTCAAGAGGCTTCGTCTCACATATAAAAATGTCTTTAGTGTAATGATGATACATCCCTTTTCTTCATTTCACATGATAAGGTTTGAGTCATGAAATTACATCAAGTCACTTGTACATTTTTTTATTAGGATCCCAGAAAAAAAAATGTAGTGGGAAAACCATCACCACCAGTACAACTTGTGAGTGTTTATAACTTAGTAAGATAATTAGGTTATGTTTGATCGACTACGATTATAATTATAGTTAAATTTAGTGCCTGAAGTATGATATGATTTTGGTTTTAGATTATAGTTATGGGTGGGAGCTCAAACATTGAGGAAATATTTTCATATTAGAGGTTCAATGCAAAGATTAACGCCTTTTGGTCCCAAAACCATATGCAAATGTAATACAGATCAAAATCTAGGGAATAAGTTGAGCTTGGGGAAAGTACAATCTTTGATGCTAGCTTTAAAGTAAGATAAACATAAGGGGGAGATGGGAAATTGAATTTACAAGGGTCTAAGGAAGAGAATGAGTTAGGGAAGATAATTATAAGTGAATACCAAGATGGAAGGAGGAATGTGGGACCATTTCATGGGACCTCCTATCTTAAATGACAAGCTCTCTAAACTCGCTAATGAAAAATCTTCAATAATGACCGCTCATTGCATTGGAACACAAAGTGACACATATCGACATGGAAATTAAAATAAGAAAGTTTCTTCTTATGTTTGACATGTTTTTGGCTAGGCATATAATTTGACACAATCTTTGATACCTTTCACATGCCACATGTATTTTAAATTTTAAATCTTCACGACTCTGTAGAGGGGTACATGTATCCTCTTCCTTAATTCAATCATTTAACAACCAATTATTAGATAAAAAGTGGGGCAAGATGACCTATGTTGTTTGAGTGGTAGACCCCACCTTCCTTGACTTGTTTTTCCTTCAAAATATTGGATGAGCATGTTATGTTCACATCAATACTTTTGATTGTATTTCATTGCTTTGTTAATAACAATACTTTTGAATAAACATGAAATTTTGGTTACATAGATATGGATTTTGATGTTATCATTAAGAATTAAGTGTTTAGAAAAGCATGGTGTTAGGAATTATAATATTTAGTAATCACGTATTTGATGTTATTACTATGAGTTGGCTAAGATATAATTATATTTGTAGTAGGATAACTTACGTAGATAAACTTGGTCAAGATATCTTAAAGATATAAAAGAAATTACAGGTAATTGTGGGAGAATATGTCGAGATTATAAATAATATGAAATTTCTTGATAATAGGAATATATCTACCTATATTTGTAGCTTCCTTATTGAAGGATATACATAAAAGTGTCGTTGAATTTTTATATTTTAATTGTGTTTTCTCTAACAAATTTAAAATTTGGTATGAAATTAGGTTGTTTTGGTGGTGTAATTAATACGTAGGAGAATATCTAACAAAATTTCTCTACTAGATGTGAGTTTAATAGGTGTTTTGTGAAAATTTTAGTATCGGTACATGACTATGAAAAGAATTAGTGGGGCCCTAGGAGAAACAAACTCATATGAAAAAATAGATATGGCCCTATGGCAACAACTAAATAACCTAGAGCCATCTAGTATTTGTGTGTTGTCAATATTTTCTCACATTGGTCTAATTTGGAAAATGGATGTCTACCTAATTACTTATTAACATTAAAAATTTGAAAATCGACATCATGCAGTTTTGTTTGTGGAGAATTGGTTGCTTTCCTATATATTTTGTGTATAAATATGTGATGATGTCTTCTTTTACAATTTTCATTTTTTCGCTCTATGATGGAGGATTTATGAATTATGGGTTCTTTTCTATTATTTTATGGAAAGTGATAGGATGTGGAAAAAAAATATTTACACTAGGGGTATTTCCACCCCAATGCTCGCAAAAAACATTAAAAGTCCACCTTCAATTAAGCTTCTATGGTTTTATAAATTCCTTTCTTGGAACACACTTTCTTTGTGATTAACGTGTGAAAATACTAACATGAAATTGTTGTATCCAATGGTCGCTCAACAGAAATAACAAATTATAACAATATATAAAAAAATATGATGTTCAAACTAACATGTTTTATACGATTCATTATCTTTCTTAGTGTAAAATATTAAGTTTTATTTTTCCATTCCACCTGGTACAAATGATTTGTAAGTGTAATTATTGAATTTCTAAGTGAGATTTTTGTTAAATAATGGATAACTTGCATAGATATACATGGTCAATATATCTTAGGGATATAAGAGAAATTATATGGTTGTGGGAGAATATGTTGGGATTAATGATAAATTGATTTTTTTAATAATAGGAATATATGTCTATATATATGTAGCCCCCTCATTGAATGATATATAGAAAAGTATTTTTGAAATTTTAATATTATAATTGTGTGATTGCTCTTCCAAATTTAACATTTGGTATCAAAATAAGTTGTTTTGATGTTGTAATGAATTTGTAAAGGGAACTCTTACAAAATTGCTCCAGTAGATGTGAGCTTGAAAGGTCTTTTGTGAATATTTTATTCTAGATACATGACTGTGAGAAGAACTGGTGGGGCCTTAGGAAAACCAAACTCACATGGACAACACATATAAGGTCGTACAAAAATGAATAAAGAATCCAAAGCCATCTGATATCTTTATATTATTAAGATTTTCTTGCATTGGTCTAGTTCTAAAAAATGGTTATCCTATCATTTTTGTGTATAATTCGTGACTTGCCTATATTTTTTGTGTATATATAAGTGATGGTGTTTACTTTTACAATATGTGTTTTGTTGGTCCACAATGGAGGAATTTTAAATTGTGTGTTCTTTTCTATTATTCTATGACAAGCAATAGATTATAGAACAAAATATTGACACCTGATGTATTTCCATACCAATAATGTTAAAAACATATAAAATATACACCTTTCGTTAAACTTCAATGGTTACCAATGCCCTATTTTTAGCAGGAACTTGAAAATGTCATAACTTATGTCATAATTTTAGTATAGGTACATGACTATGAAAATAGTTGGTGGGGCCCTAGGAGAAACAAACTCATATGAAAAAGTAGATATTACCCTATGCCAACAACTAAATAACCTAGTGCCATTGAGCATTTGTGTGTTGTCAAGATTTTCTCACATCAGTGTAATTTGGAAAATGGATGTCTACCTAATTACTTATTAACATTAAAAATTCAACAATCGACATCATGTAGTATTGTTTGTGGATAATTGGTTGCTTTCCTATATATTTTGGGTATATATATGTGATGATGTCTTATTTTACAATTTTCATTTTTTTCACTCTATGATGGAGGATTTATGAATTATGGGTTCTTTTCTATTATTTTATGGCAAGTGATAGGTTGTGGAAAAAAATATTGACGCTAGGGGTATTTCCACCCCAATGCTGGAAAAAAATAAATAAAAATTCAACCTTCAATTACGCTTCGATGGTTTCATAAATTCCTTTCTTGGAACACACTTTCTTTGTAATTAACGTGTGAAAATACTAACGTGAAATTGTTGTATCCAATGGTCATTCAACATAAATACAAAATTATAACAATATATAAAAAAATATGATGTTCAAAATAACATGTTTTATACGACTCATTATCTTTCTTTGTGTAAAATATTAAGTTTTATTTTTCCATTCCACCTAGTACAAATGATTTGTAAGAGTAATTCTTGAATTTCTAAGTGATTTTTTTGTTAAATAATGGATAAATTGCATAGATATACATGGTCAATATATCTTAGGGATAAAAGAGAAATTATATGGTTGTGGGAGAATATGTTGGGATTAATGATAACATGATTTTTTTAATAATAGGAATATATGTCTGTATATATGTAGCCCCCTCATTGAATGATATATAGAAAAGTATTTTTGAAATTTTAATATTATAATTGTGTGATTGCTCTTCCAAATTTAACATTTGGTATCAAAATAAGTCTTTTTGATGTTGTAATGAATGTGTAAAGGTGACTCTTACAAAATTGCTCCAGTGGATGTGAGTTTGAAAGGTGTTTTGTGAATATTTTATTTTAGATACATGACTGCGAGAAGCACTGGTGAGGCTTTAAAAAAACCAAACTCACATGGACAACACATATAAGGTCGTATGGAACCGAATAAAGAATCCAAAGCCATCCGATATCTTTGCATTATTAGGATTTTCTCGCATCAGTCTAGTTTTAAAAAATGGTTATCCTATTATTTTTGTGTATAATTTGTGACTTGCCTATATTTTTTGTGCATATATAAGTGATGGTGTTTACTTTTACAATATGTGTTTTGTTGGTCCGTAATGGAGGATTTTTAAATTGTGTGTTCTTTTCTATTATTCTATGGCAAACAATAAATTATAGAACAACATATTGACACTGACGTATTTTCCTACCAATAATGTCATTTACATACAAAATAATATAAAAAATGATTCTATATGTACTTAATTATTTTAATATAATTTACATATAAATTTATTTTTAAAAATAATTACTACATTTTAAATATATAAATCGTATGTGATAATTATATTAAATATTTATAATTTTTTACATCTAAAATAAATTAAAAACATCTAAAGGATCATCAATTTTTTTTATTGAAAGCACACTTTTATATTGATATAATTGTTAAAAGTACATTGCGGATTCACATCAAAAAATGGGTGGATATGACACACCCTAGAAGATATCACACCTGGCACAAGTGCCACGAAAACCAAGTCCAGATGAAAATATTACAAAAAGTCATAAGCGTGACACACTAAGTTGTAGAAGTAAACATGGCGTTTGGAGGAGGGGGAGGAGAAGGTGGCCTGCGTGGAACAACTCCCTAGCCTATTATAGGGGGTCGAGAGAGGTTGGCATAGGATCCCAACCATCGCCCTACTCAAGGGTCGGAGCATCCTATCGGTCAAGAGAGATTGCCAAAGCTAGGCATGAAAAATTGTCTGGGGGATGAGCACCTCGTCTGGAACAAGAATCATGAGTATAAGAAGGCCAACCAGAGCCACTACCACTGCTCTGGCTGAGGGAAGGAGCCCCCCAGCCAGATCCGCCACCATTGTGAGTGTGGGAAGGATCCCCCCACCTGTCGCCACCTCCAAGCCACTGGAAAACACCACCATCATGAGAAAAATGTCACCAAGGGGGGAGGAGCTTCGTTGTACTCGTGAGCGTTGTCATTGTTGGGTGCCTTGTCCATGAGGAAGAGGCCTTTGTTGAGGCAGAGATTGACATCAAGGTGATGAATGATGACGCAGCGAAGACAGAACCTGACTGACCACACATGGGGCACTTCCATAGTGGGCGAGGAGATCCTACAAATGCTCCACCTCCAAGCGGACTTTCTCTTCCTAGACTTGGGTTTGAAGCAAGACATGAGAAAAATTATAGTCTTAGCAGACACAAAAAATTCCATGCTAAGAATACTTTGATTAAAAATATAATCATTTCTAATCTTCTAAATTTGAAAAAGAATTTCTACACGAAATATTTTCCAAAACTTATATTTTGTAGGAAGTAAGGATGAGTCCCCCAACAAGACAATTTTCCAGGTGAAGGGTTCAGGATGAAAGGGTTGGAAGATGGAGTGAATCCACTTCTAGGATGACTGCGTGAGAGGATAGTGCAAAAAAAATGCAAAAGAGACTCATGTTGTTGGAAAACAGGACACAAATGGTTAACAATCCCCAGTTATTGAAAACATTTTCCAACATGCAGCCCCTGCTATAAAATGCACTAGAGAAAATGAGATTTTTAGGTTCAATGTGTGCCTTCCAAATGATATTGAACATGTGCTTCCAAACACTATGTGGGGACTTAAGCTTCCAAGTAATTGTTCAAATTTTCATAAGGAATGTGAGTATGCTCCAAGAGCTAATAACCAAGTCAGGATTTATACCAACTGAAGGGTGTCGTCATAGGCCAATGTCGATCACGCAACCATTGGACATGATAAGAGACCCCAATCTTATGGTGTTAGGAAATAAGAGATAAAATATGCGGAATAAACCCTTACAACATCGTAACAGTAGAAACTAATATGCAGAAAATATTACAGATCTCAAATAAAAGTGTAGAATAAATAACACAACACAGAGAGACAAGATTTAACGTGGTTCACCCAATTTGGGCTACGTCCACCAAGAATAACTTGCTCATATTTTATTACAAGCATGCACTCTCTCAATACAATACCCAGATCCATTTGGAGCTATGCTCAAAAACTCTACAAAATTCACACCCAAATTCAAAACACATCTGCAATACATTTGCTTGTCTATGTATCATATGCATAAGACCATATAAATAGACAATTACTTAAGTAGTTTGATACAAAACCATGGGTATCAAAACCATGGGAAAAAACCATGGGTATCAAAACCACAAAAAACCGTGGGTATCAAAACAATGGGTACCGAAAAAACCATGGGCCCAAAAACAACCCATAATGGTTACCCATTACCCATGGGTTAATAAACCACCCATGAAAATTTTCTTTGGGGGCTTCGCACCCCAAACCCCCATCGATGGGGGCTTCACCCCCTGACCCACTCACCGGTGAGCGGGACCACCATAAAAATACCCGAGTGTAACACATAGAAGGTGTACCACACTCTAACATGAAAATAGGCTCCACAAACATAACATATGGAGCATTTCATAGGTATGGCATTCTAAATTTCTTGAATAGATTCTTTATCCACATTATTGAGATTAAATTGAGCTTTGATAAGAACTTAGGGTTTCCAAGAACTGGGTATCCTTGCAAAACAAATCACCTATTAGCGTGATGTCATGCTTAAAAATCATAATACTTTTGATCCATGGCACCAGAGTGAAAAGAACATTGTGAAAGTTAATAACATGAGAGACCACCATAAGGAATGTGAATTTATGGATAGCCCCATTTTGAAACCATCTCCAACCCAGAGGAGGTGAGATCTGACCAACTCCCACTCCTTTCAGATACTCTTCATAAAAAAGTTCCTCCAATTTTAACTAGCACAGATGAGAGCGGTAGAATTTGTAATGCCAAATTCTTCTAGGTTGTTTTCCAAAAGGAGTGCCTTGACAAATGCAATGATAAAGAAATATTTTCCAAGTCTCAGATCCTTCTAAACCCATGATGATCCACTTGATACTTAGGGAAATATCTTGTAGCTGAATCAATAAGCCCTAAGCCCCTAGCATCTTTGGGAGTACAACAAATATCCCATGCCACTCTATGAAAACCTTTGTTCCCATTGTTGTTGGCCCAAAACAGTGTCTAATTGATTTCTCCAGCTTGGCATATGAAGCCTTAGAAGGTTCCAAGTAGGAGGATTAATACACATGAGTGACAACTAACACCTTGGAAAAAACCTGAAATTTACTTGCAAGAGAGAGGGGTTTAGTAATCCAATAAGTAATCTTTTGCTCAAATCGTTGAACAACATAAGACCAAATAGTAGTAGGAGTAGCTTGAAAGGAAAAGGGGATGTCGATGCACTATTTTTAGTAGGAACTTTAAAATGTCATAACTTATGCTCAGAGTGTCTATTTTTGTTTGAAACCACCTATTTTGACGAGATGAACACACCAGTCAACCATCCCTATTGGTTGAGGCACTACAACACATTTTTGGGCCCAAATTCTACCATCTGAAGGCTGAAAATTAGGATCTAAGTTGTAATTTAGTTTTTTCCTATTTTAGGGCATTAGTAAATTTTAGTCTCTTGAATGCATAGTAGGTTAGAAAGTTGGAAATTCCTCTAATTTAGGCATGTAGAAGATGCGTGGCAATTTTTGTGCCCGTATGAATAAGCATGCGAACTTACTAAGAATAACAAGTTCTAGTAAATTGCTAAAAATAGTAAATTCTGCCACCTAGAGTAGATTTAGTCAAAGTTAGTTAGATTTTGCTTGACAACTCAAGTTGGGAGTTATTTTCCTATTTATGAAGCATTGTAATTCATGATTCAATAACAAAGAAGAAGATTTATTTTCTTTGAGTTCAAGATATTTAGTGTATTGAGTTTGTGTTAAAGTTGGCTACATTATCTAGTATTAGAGCAAGTTTGAGTCTTGGTGAAGAAAAAAATAATGGGAAGGAAGAGGAAGAGGAAGAGGGGGGCAGAATTTTCCAGATGAATAGAAACATGCAAGATCTGTAGAGGCAAGTTGTTGCGCTTGCTGCAACTATAGCCTAGAGAGGAAATCAAGGTGGAGATGACACAGATGAAGATGAAGTTTGTGAAGAGGAGGAAGCACAAGGACCACCCTTAGATTTTGAAGAAAGGATGCTTCAAGCATTAGAAGGAAAGAATGATGTGATAAGAGTTGATGTTTCAGAATATGGAGGTAGCCTAAAACCATAGGAGTTGATCATCCGGTTAACTAGCATGGGAATGTTTTTTGAGTGGACGGATATGTCAGAGGAAAAGATGATAAAATTTGCATGCACGAAATTAAAATGCTATGTTATGATGGGATCATCTACAAAAAAGAAGTCAAGAAAGGGGAAAGAAAGGATTAGGACATGAAGTAATATGGATAAGAAGCTAAAATAAAAATTTCTCCCTGTGGATTATGCACAAACCCTTTTCAGGAGGTTTCAGAATCTCAAACATAACTTACAAACCGTGCAAGAATACATACATGAGTTTTACAAGGTGTCCATTCATGTAGAGCATGAATAAATTGAGGAAAAAATGGCTGTAAGGTATGTAAATGTATTTAAAAAATTATTCAAGATGAGCTCAGAATGCACAAGATCAAGAGCATGGATGATGCCTATCAACTAGATTTAAAGGATTAAGAAAAAAAAACCATCAAATTTTTAGGAGATCACCTAGGATAAATATGGGGCCTCATCCTCCTTTTGGGGAAGAGCTAATTTTAGCCAAGAAAGAAGATACAAGACAAGATCTCCCAACCTCGTGGAGTGGAAAAGAAAGAAGATACAAGACAAGATCTCCCAAATCAGCAAAGAGTTAGATGATTTCCTAGGGGCAAAGGATATGTTGGCGAAACCAGAGGATGGGAGGCTCCACGAAGAACATTTGTGTGCTACAGATGTGGTGAAGAGGGGAATAAAGCATTTGAATGCATGCCTTATTATATGCATGACAAGAGGAAAGCAAACCCTCCGAGAGCAAATATTGTTTAAGTTGAACGAGAAGAAGATGATCAGGACCTAAAAATTCCACCAGATGTGGGAGAAATTTTGATGATCAAAAGGACGATGATTGCTCCAAGAAAGGAGATCAAGGGGGATGCATGACTAGGTACAAATATTTTAGAACAAGATTCACTTTAGGAGGAAAGGTATATAATATTATTATTGATGGTGGTAGTTGTGAGAACATGGTTTCAAATGAGATGGTTGAGAAACTAGGTCTGCATTGTGAGAAGAATCCTAACCCTTACCGTATTGCATGGTTTAAGAAGGGTAATGAATTTATTGTTGATAAGAGATGTTTAATAAATTTTTCTATTGGGAAAAGTTATAAGGATGAGATTTGGTGTGATGTTATTCTTATGGATGCATGTCATATGCTACTAGGCAAACCATGGCAATTTGATAGAAAAGTTATTCATGATGGGGGAAGAATATGTATAATTTTTGGAAGGATGACACAAAAATAGTTTTTCTACCTCTTAAGGAAGAGGGAAAGGTTGAAAATATGTTTTCTGCAAAAATAATTTTGAAGGAGGCAAAGGAAACTAGGTTTTGTTATGTGTTGGTCACAAATAAGGATGAACCTACAAGTGCACAAATACCAGTAGAAGTAGCAAAATTAATAGAAGAATTTTCTGATGTTATTCCTAATGAGCTACCATATGGGTTACCACCCAAAAGAGATATCCAACACCATATTGATTTGATCCCAAGGTCTTCACTCCCAAATCAAGCGGCTTATAGGATGAGCCAAAATTGCATACATATTTGAATAAGCAAGTGACAAAGCTCATGAGAAAGGGTGTAGTAAGGGAGAGCATGAGTCATGTGCAACTCCAGCTTTATTAACTCTAAAGAAAGATGGAACATGGAGAATGTCCATGGATAACAGAGCAATCAATAAAATTACAATCAAGTATATGTTCCTAATACCTTGCCTTGATGATATGATGGATGTGCTTGCTAGATCTAAATATTTCACCGAGATTGATCTTCGAAGTGGTTACCATTAGATTCATATCAGAGAAGGAAATGAGTGGAAAACAACATTCAAGATAGGGGATGTATTATATGAGTTGTTGGTGATTCATTTCAGTCATCTAATACACCTAGCACTTTTATGTGGTTGATGAACACTGTGTTGCGAGAGTACAATGGTAAGTTTGTTGTGGTTTATTTTGATGATATCTTGATGTTTCAGTAAAACTAAAGAAGAACATTTTAGGAATTTGAGGGTGATATTTGAAGTGTTAAGTAAAGAGAATCTTTATGAAAATTTGAAGAATTACATGTTTATGTAAGAGATTTTGGTATTTTTGAGTTTTATTATTTCAGCAGATGGGGTACAAATGGACTCAAAAAGATAAAGGCAATTATTGAATGGCCTACTCCATGAAGTATAATAGAGGTACAAATATTTCATGGTTTAGAAACATTTTACAAAAAGTTTATTAAAAAAATTAGCATTATTATTGATCCTATAACAGATTGCACAAAGGGAAGGGAGTTTTTGTGGACAAAGGAAGCTAAGGATAGCTTTAGTTCTTGAAGAAGAAGGTGACAGAAGCACCTATTTTGGCACTACCATATTTTGATAAAGTGTTCAAGGTTGATTGTGACACCTCACATGTGGGTGTTTGTGTTGTCTTAAGTCAAGGAGGGAAACCAATAGCTTTTTTTAGTGAGAAATTGAATGAGGTAAGAAAAAACTACTCTATTGATGATGTGGAATTTTATGTAATTGTACAAGCACTGGGGCATTGGAGGCATTACTTAATGCCTAAGGAGTTTGTGTTATTTATAGACCACATAGCCCTGAAGTATGTGAATACAAAAAATAAGTTAAATAGTAGAGATGCAAAGTGGGTATCATTTTTGCATGTTTTTTTTTCTCTAAAGCATAAATCAAGAAAACAGAACCAAGTTGTGGATGTATTGAGTAGGTGTGTGACTCTATTTACAACTATGGAGAATGAGGTGGTTGGTTTTGAAGCAATAAAGGATTTGTATTTTTCTGATTCTGATTTTAAGGATATTGTTGAAAGGTTAAGTAGATCATTTTCATACGATGCAAGAGATTTTCGGGATGAGTACCTTTTACAGGATGGCTATTTATTTAAGGGACGATAACTATATATTCTAGTTGGGTCTATGAGAGATGATATAGTGAAAGAGCTGCATTGTGGAGGATTGGCTAGGCACTTTGGTAAGGATAAGATGATAGGCTTGGTAGCAGAGAAATAATATTGGCCAACATTGAAAAGAGATATGGTAAGATATGTGGAGAGGTGTCAAATTTTCCAAGTATTGAAAGGTCATGCACATAATATAGGGTTGTATATGCCATTTCCTATTCCCAAAGGGTCGTGGAAAGATTTAAGTATGGATTTTGTTTTGGGATTGCCAATAACACAATGAGGTATGACTAAATTTTTGTGGTTGTTGATAGGTTTTCTAAGATGGTTCATTTTATTGCCTGCAAGAAAACTAGTGACGTGATAAGAGTAGAAAATTTATTTTTCAGAGAAGTTGTTCGCTTGCATGGTGTTCCAAAAACCATTACTTTAAATAGGGACACAAGGTTCTTAAGTCATTTATGGAGGAGATTATGAAATAAGTTGGGAACTAAACTATAGTTCAAAAATGCCTATCATCCTTAGACCCATGGGTAAATAAAGGTGGTAAATAGGAGTTTGGGAAACTTGTTAAGGTGCAAAGTTGGGGAAAAGCCAAAACAATGGGACTTAGCATTACCGCAAGTTAAGTTTTCTTATAATAGCTTCGTAAATAAATCCATAACAAATTCCCCATTTTATATTGTGTATGGGAGTAATCCAACAGGGGTGTTATATTTGGTACAGCTACCAATGGATGGCAGAGTCAATGATGATGCATAAGCATTTGTTGAACATATACAACAATTGCAAGAAGAAGTGTAGAAGGAGTTACAGACTAGTAGTGATCAATATAAGGAAATAACAGATGTGCATAGAAGGAGGAAAGTGTTTATAGTGGGTGATTTGGTTATGGTATACCTTTGGAAGGCAAGGTTTCCAAAAGGAACCTATAACAATCTGAAGTACAAAAATATTGGTCCCTACAAAATTGTAAATAAGATAAATGATAATGCTTATGAGGTAGTGATGAAGGGGATTTTATTGAATAAGTAGTAGATTAGAGGCAACAGGTTTCGATGAAAAGAAAGAAGAAGTGGATCAGATTTTGGACAAAACAATAGTGACCACGTGACATGGACAATACAAAAATATTTGGTGCATTGGAAAGGATTGGCACAAGAGGACAACACATGAGTCACAAAGTGGGAGATTAAGAAGTTATATAAAGATAAATGGCAGAAATTTGAAGAAGACAACTTGCAAGAGTTGTATTTTTTTCAAGTTGTTGGGTTTAAGATTTGCACTTGGAATGATACCATATTTAGGGGACAAGCAAGTCCCTCCTCTTTAATGGGAGAGGTTCCCTTATTGAAATCAGGGGGAGAACCTATGTACAAATGCCAGTCTTTCATTCAATGGTGGTTTCTGGATACCCCGAAATGTGTTTTAAGCTTGGAAAGTTATCAATACATGAGGATAGAAGACTTTGAAGAGAGGAGGGAGGTAGAAGAAGACAATACATTTAGGGAAAAGAGATGGCAGAGAAGACCCTTATATGTATTGTGCAAATAAGATGCAGAATGGAACCATCCACGTTTATAATAGACACAATTCACAAACTCAAAGTTCTGGAGATTGTACAAACTAGAACACAAATTTTCCAAGCACGCAAGGATTAGATGATTCATAGATCGGAACCAGAAGGAAAGAGAAAGCATAAGAAAAAGGGAAAAACCTTTGTATTGATTTCTTCCAATTGAAATCACAGTTTCAGAATAATCAAAATTCTAACTTTGACAATGGCTTTGAAAGATCATGATATAGCTCGCAAGAGGCAGTTACAACTTCCTCGAGGCCAACAAGAAATAATTACAACTTCCTCAAGCAAGCAAGAAACAATTACAAATTATTCCAACCACTCGTGCACTTTCGAATTCTTGATTCGCAAAGAAACATTAATGGAGGAAACGCTAGATTCAAATATACAGCCATTACATTATTTTGCTAGTTAAAACATGGGCCATTCGATTTTGCTTTTACAACCTTAAATCTGGGCCGCCCATGTGAAAGGAATTGATTGGAGTGGGCCTGAGAATGCCTTTTACATTTTTTTCCTTTGAAGCTATGCCGGTGACACATGGAGAGCTCCGTCGGTTCATTTATACTTAGCCAAATCAGGCTAATTTCTTGTTTGACCCATGTTGACCCCTAGACATGTGGAGGGCTGGCGCTCATTCGAGTTTCCATTTAGGAAACGCCTCTTAAAATTGTGTTGAGCTGATGTGTGTCTCCTTCTACTAGTCTTGGAATTTTCAACGGCCAACTCTGTCTTCCCATTGACTTCAACCACGTGGCGAGTTAGCACTTATTTGAGTTTCCACTTTGGAAACACCTCCTGAAATTACGTCGTGATGATGTGTGTCTCCTTCCATCGGTCCTGACGTGGTGAGATGGCGCTCATTTTGGGATTGGTCCTTTGGTTTCATTTCCGAAATGCGCCATTGAGGCATGTGGAGACTTCTGCCAACCCACCCATACTTAGTCAATTTTAACGATCAGCTCCGTCTCTTTTTTAGACCTGGGACACATGGAGGATTGGTGCAAGTTTGAGAATTGCCCCCATCTTTGACTCTTGAAGCTACGCCGATGAGGCACGTGGCCCCATCTGCTGATCCTTCCATACTTAGCTGATTTTAGCTTGTTGCCTTCATTTTGTACTTGGGACACCCAGAAAGCTTGCTTGTTTGAGGACTGTCTCTTAGACCCTACCCATGGAGTTGCGTCATTTGGACGCGTGGAGGCCTTCATTTTTTCTTGAAACATGACCAATCTGCATCCAATAGAGATGCCCACGCACTACTTGTGGATGTTGAGGCCAAAATTGACGGGGAAGAAACACCCGTCATTCCCGACTATGGGAAGAAAATAAAAAGAAGGGAAAGACTCCATTGTTACGCTTGAATTTTAAACTGTTCTCCATGAATGGGAAAAACTGTAAACAAGGCTAGGCCCAATGTAGATCCAATACCCCAAGGAACAGACTCAAATTTTTCAAAACTTGACTCCAAAAGAGGGGAATTTTGAGGGTGAAAACAACTGTCTCTTTCTGGGGATGACTTGGCTTAGAACAAAAACACAAGGCAAGATCAAGAACTGCAGGTAACTCTGCAAAAGAGGACCAGTGCCTTACCATTGGGCAATAAATTTGAAAGTAAAACCAATACAAAGAAACACACACAAGATGAGAAAATAAACAAAACAAACCAAAAGGCAAAAACATAAATGAAACACAAAGGAGCGACCCAAAACCAAAACACTCTACAGAATATACAGAAGGACCACCTAGTCACCTAGGACTTAAACAACTTCAGATACTGCCCACTATAAGGAAGTGGGAGAGGAGATCCATCCATGTAATCCATATAAAAAGAGTTCTCTCCAGCAAAATGTTTGATTCTAAAAGGACCAAGCCAAAGAGAATCAAACTTACCATGACTTCCTCTTGGCTCATGTCTTTTGTCCCAAAGCAGCACAATGTCTCCCACCTGGAAAACTCTAGGTTTGGATTTTTTGTCAAAAAAATCCTTTGCTTTCAATTGATGAGCTGTTATCCTGTCAACCACCTGTAATCTGTCCTCATCAAGCTTATGAAGGTACAAAATTCTCTTGTCCAAAGAGCTACTGAAACTTGAATCTTCAATAGTTTTCATCCGATGCAAGGCTCGCAATTCCACTATAACTGGTAGTTGAGCTTCCACACCATACACCACTTGGAAAGGGGACATTCCAATTGCTCTCTTGGGTGTAATTCTATCAGCCCAAATTACATCATATAGCTTCTTATGTCAATTCTTCTGAGAATCACTCACAAGCTTTCTAACTATGTTCACCAAGTTCTTGCTTTTTGATTCTGCCTATCCATTCCATTGGGGGTAGTAATCTAAATAATGAGCAAGGGAGATCCCATGCCCATAGCAAAATTCCATCACCTTAGTAGAAGAAAAATTGGAAGCATTGTCACTCACAATTTTGTTCGAGGTCCCAAACCTGATCAATATGTTCTCCTTAATGAAGTTATAAACTACTTCAGAAGTAGTGCTCTTAACTGAGATGGCCTCCACCCACTTGGTGAAGTAATCTATGGCAGTCAACACATGGGTATGTCCAGCACTAGAAGGTGGGTTAAGAGTTCCAATGAAATCCAATCCCCATTGTTGAAATGGCTCTTCAATCACTACAAGCTTGAGAGGAAAAGCAACCAACTTAGGTCTTCCAACAAATGTTTGGCATGCTTCACATTTACCAACCCATTTTGATGCATCTTTGAATAGAGTGGGCCAATAATAACCAGCATGAAGTATTTTATGAGTTGTTATAGCAGAGGAGAAATGACCTCCACAAGCCTAGTCATGAAAAGAAAAGAACAACTTCTTTTGTTGCTCCTTGTCTACACACTTCAAAAACCTTCCATCTATGCCTCGTTTGAACAAAGCATTCTCCCATAGCACATATTGTGCAGACCTCAGTTTGATAGCTCTCTTCTCTTTGGCACTCAAGTGAGAAGAACACTCTCCATAGGTCAGAAAGTGAGCAATGTCAGCATACCATACATCTGTCGAGCTAAGGAATAGAACAACAGGGACATCAACTCCATCTTTGGACAACTCCTTGGCAGCTCCCTCAGCAATGAGTTCGCATAGGCCCTTACCCCGAACCAGCTTTGTTGTTGGATGATGTCAAGATCATACTCTTGCACCTTTGATACCCAATTACCTATCTTGGTTCCAAATTTTTGTTGAGTAAGAATGGATTTAGTTGTTGTATCACACACCAACACCATAGAATGAGAATTAAGGATGTAAAAACTAAACTGCTTGACAACTTTGACAACTGCAAAATCATGTTTTTCCATCATGGTGTATTTAAGATCATGATTTTTTAATACATAACTCATAAATGCAATTGGGAGCTCATGATCTTCAGCATTCTTCTGGGCTAACACAACAGCTAAGGTATTTTTAGTGGAAATGAAATATTTGCTAAAGTAAGGGCACGCCAAGATTGGAGTCTTTGCAATATCTTGTTTAATGTCCTCAAATGATCTCTTCCCTTCAGAGGACTAACCAAAATTTTGCTTCCCTTTCATCATGTGAGTGATGCTCATAGTAAGGTCTGCAAAATCAGGGATGAATCTTCTTCAGAAATTGATATTACCAAAGAAAGAATGGACACCTTTCTTACTTAATGGAAGAGGAATTTGATGGATGGTCTAAACTCCCTCTAGATCAATCTTGATCCCTTCCTTTGAAACAACGTGTCCCAAAGCTTTCCTTCTGTGAAAAAAACACAAAATTCTTAGGGTTTAAAGAAATTCCATGCTCTCTACACTTCTACAATACTATTTAAAGGTGTTGGAAGTGATCTTTTGTTGCTTTATAAAACATTGTCAAGTCATCCCAATATACAACAATGCATTTCCCTTTCAAACTACCAAAATCCAAGTCCATGGCCCTCTAGAAAGTAGCACCAGCATTGATGAGACCAAATGGAATCTTTGTTGTATGCAAAGGTGCCCCAAGGAGTAGTAAAGGTAGTCTTATGTTGATATGCAGTATTCACCTCTACTTGATTGTACCCCGAGAATCCATCTAACATAGATAGCATCTCTAAGCCTGTGACAACTTGCAATACTTGGTCCATCATGGGGAGAGGGTAGTTGTCCTTCAAAGAACCCTGATTTAGATTTCTAAAGTCCACACAAATCAGATCTCACCATTCTTCTTCCTAACATGCACTATATTAGCAATCCATGTTGAATGGTGGATGGGGAAGATGATCTTAGCCTTCAAAAGCTTTTGTATTTCTTGGAAAATTGTATCAGCTATATTTGGATTATATTGCCTTTGATTTTGTTTGAAGGGTTTGATCCCAGGCTTAAGAGGAATGAAATGTTGCATTTATTTAGGCTAAAAATCCTTAAGATCATCATAAGAGTAAGCAGAACATCAACATACCTCTTTAGAAAATTCACCACCTTATTTTTCTCTTCCTGAGTGCAACATTTTCCAATGTTGACCTTTTTGGGATCATCAAGACTCCCAATATTTACTTTCTCAGTCTCAGCAGATTATCGGGCTCCTTAGGAAACTTTAGACTTCATATATCTATCATGTTTATCAAAAATATCCTCCAAACTCACCAGTCCTTTAGGGATTTTGTTGCCTTTCAATTTGATGCATCCATCTTGATCCATATCTTCTTTGGCACCCTCTTCATTTGATGACACACACTCTCTAGGTAGATTGTCACTTCCTTCAAAGTATAGTTGATCAAAGTTGTCTCTGAGCTCCAAGAAAGAAATCAAATGCTGGTCATCATTGAAAACTTGCCAATTATTTGCATTATCAGGCACATTGGGTCTGTGGATCATCTAAATGGTGAATTTATCTTGAGGGAAACTAGGATGAGGAATCAACAAGGACCCCGAAATAGCTAGAGGATCATCCCTAGTGTTCCTTTCCCTTGGCACAACTTCAATGGAAAAAGCATCAAGGAATTCAATGGAATCCAAGACCAGATTCCTATAGTGTTTCAACCTTTTGTTCTTTACCTGATAAAGGTCTCTATCTTGTTTTACAATTATCTCTACATCTCCATGAGCAAGAAAGTTCTTCACTCCCATCTCCTTTGCCATGCTCAACCCAAGAATGAGGGCCTCATACTCAGTAGTATTGTTGGTATTTTCAATTTGAAATTTGAAGGAGAAAGGATGAACCTTACCCCCAAGAGAAATGAACACTACACCAGCTCCGGAACCAGCTAAAGAGCAGCTTCCATCAAACTCCAAATTCCACACATCATTAGGATCAAGTAACACTCCCTTTGGCAAACTTGTCTCCTCTTGTGACATGATCATATAGTTCCCATGCCAAATGTCTGCATAGAATAATTGTGCTTTAGGATCATCTATCTTTTTCACAATATACTCTTCTTGTTCTCATGCAACAACTTCTTCATCTTCCCATTGACAAGGATCAAGGCATTTGACCAATCCATTTGGATTTTCCCTCCTACCTCTTACATAAATTTCTACTCAGCAACATCCCATATGAAGGAGGAATATCAGCTACCAAAATGGTGGCTAAGACCCTTTTCTATGGGAAATTATCAAAAGCTACTTGTGCATCTTTAAGTTGGAAAACCAAAGGTAATTTCTTACTCTCCATGGAATAACAGGAACCAATGGTATGTGCTAGGGTCAAACCCAAAGCATGGGCTACCTTTGCAAGTGTTGGTCGTCAAATAAGGACTTTATTGAGAACAATAGTTAGGGGACAGAAAGTCCCTCCTCTTTAATGGGAGAGGTTCCCTTATTTAAAGAAAAACTTATTTACACATGTACAGTGTATAGTTTTAATGAGGAACTCGGATATCATGAAAGTGTTAAAATAGAACAGATCATCAATATAAAAGGATAGAGGAATTAAATAGTGGGAAAGTGCATAAAGGCACTCTCAAGAAATATAGATAACAAAATAATTCTTTACGCATTCTAGAATGAAATTATTTGGAACAGAACCATTTGCATTTGAGAAAATAAGATGTTATTTCAAAGACACAAATTTCTAGAAATTACATCTACATGAATACAAAGCTTCTTGAAGTAACACAAATAAATGATTCAATAACATTTAATAGATAGTAATGAAAGAACAAGACTAGATAGACATAGAAAGAAAGATCTTTTTGTATTGATTGTTTTTTTACTCCTTAACACTTTAAAAAATAAACAGAGTTCCAACCCTGAAGAATGGCGTAGAGAGCCCATTATATAACTTAAAAATTAGTTACACTTGGTAACTACTTCTTTTAACTAAAATGTTAATTAAGGAGATGCTTGACACAAAACCCTTAACCAATTACAATAAGCTCAATTTGAGAAAAAGAAGGAAGGGAGAAGCTGGAAGGGAAAACAACTACTTATTGTTGAGGAGGGCCCACCGACTTGAGGATTCGTTGCCTAAACTTTTTAATGCTTCCGCTATGTCTCTGCCTCATGGGACTGATGTGTTGGTAGTAGCTTGAGTCCAAGTACCTAGGCATTTCTCCATCTCCTTATCAAACTCAGTGTGTGCATGGTATTCTTTATTAGCCTCTTCAATAGTAGATTGAAGAGAGAAAATCTCCTTTATCTTCTCTTTATTAATTGATTCCTCCTTGAACAAGTTTTCTTTAACAAATGCCCTGAACTGAGTTTTAATTTTTTGGAGAGAGAAAGGAACACCTGAAGTTTCATCATGAAGATGATAGTGAATATCTTTGAAAGTAGATACAACATAAGTCTTGAAGGCCTTTCCCTTCTGCCAACTATTCCTCAACTCTCCTAAAGCTTCCTCCAAAAATTTTATTTTCCATTCAATGCTGAAAACCCATGACCTTGATAAATTGTCTTTGGCATCATCAAAAAACTTGTTGGCCATCAATATATTTTCATCAGCTTGTCCCATCAGGTGAAGATCCACTATGTAGCTACTCCAAAGTTTAAGTTCTTTATCCATGGTCCCAATTGCGGAGGAGAGATTTTGTTGTAGATTAGTCACCTTCTCATTGAGTTTGAAGGCTTCTACAATGAAATTCAAACCTGCAATGATCATGCCATCCACCATGGCTTACATAGCTCTCCCATAGATGGAATACCTATGTATGTCTTTAATTATTTGAACTTTAGCTTGACTAAGAATCATAGGTGGCGGAAGGGCAGACAGTGGAGTAGGATACAAAACCTTGTCCTTAGATAATAATGACTTGATGAAGCTAGAAAGAATTTGAGCTTGTTCCTCCAGTTGTTCTATAGTCTGTTTACCTTTTTCTACTCTCTCAATAACTCTGGTTATTATTTCTGAGGTTATGCACCTCACACTTAGGGGTAGATTCTCCCATTGGAATCCTAGAGAGCTCCAGATTAGAGGCTGATAGATCTTGTTCTGCTTTATCCACCTTAGGTTTTACAATCTCTAGAAATTGTTGGCCTTGGACATCTGTCACTATCCTCGAAGTTGTTTTAGCTCTCTTTGCTGGAATAGGAGGAGTAGTGCTCAACAAGGCTGCCACAACATCAAAATTTGGCCCTGTCAATTGAGAAGAAGGTTTCCTTTTCCTGCTATCAACCAAGGGTTGTAACCATGCAAAAGTGGAGGAAGAAGAAGGAGGAGCAAGAGATCCAAGAGCAAGAGAAATCATGGCAGTTAAAGTATTTACTACTATTGCTTCTAGTAGAGATGTGAGTGGAGTATCTAGAGCTTCTTGGGTAAAGGAATCAGTGGTACTTGGAGGTTCAGTGCTATGCACTTCCTTCTCTTTATCTATTGCAGCTTCTGAAGTTCCTGCAGGGACTGGTACTTCACTATCATCACTTTCACTAAGAACAATGACGTTCTCTAGCCCCGAAGGTAGTTATGAATGCTTTAACAGGGGATCTTCCTCAATCGGCTCTTGTTTAACCTCTTTCACCTTCTTTTGATATACTTGAGTAGATGAAGAAGGGGTGGATGATTCAGTTTCTTTATTTGAGGGAGGAGGAGGGGTTTGTACAGGTACCTCCAAGCTAGGTGTATGTGATTCCTTCCTTTGTGTTGAAGTATCTTTGGAGGAATATTCACCTGGATTCTTCTTAAGCTCTCAAACCTTTCTATCAAACCAAACCTTGGTTCTTATAAGGACAGGGGCCAGAATCTCATCCAAGTCATCCTTCTCCCTCTTGTACCAGTCCAAATCTTCTAAGGGAGTGTGCTTGATCAATGTCTCATATTCATAAGACCAAAAGTCTAAATTATCATCTTGAAGTCCTTCAAGAATTTGATATAGATTGAGCTCCTTTATCAGCTAGAGAGAGAATCTACCATAATGTCTCCACCTTGCTTCAAAGTCATCTACACAATCGGCCTAGTAGTCCTAGTATCTGATATGTGATGATAATTAATTCTGAGATTTAGCTCAATGAACTTCTTCAAATCAAAGCAAGTCCTGGGCCTGAAGAAGTGAACAGTGATGGGAGCAAGGGCCCTTTCTATGTTTTAAGCATCCAAAGTTGTTTTACATGTATAATTACCCAAGGATATGGGGAAATGTAGCCCAGATATTTTCTTATCTCTGCAAGTTCTATGTAACTTATTCAATTGCCTGCATACTTCAATCAAATCCATCTTATCATTACAAAACATGAGGAGTTTGAGAAGTGTGTTCTCATAACCGGCTAACCTGATATATGAAAACCTTTTGAATTGAATGAAGAAAGCTCCATATTTTTCTATCAGGTTCATGGCCTCATCAGAAAATCTTTTGGCAGTATCACTTTCTAGAAGCCTCACAATGTACATGGTAAAAGCATCATTCACCCCCGAAGTTATGGTTGCTAGTTTAAAGGGTGAATTGAGGGTAGTATGCATAAATGGGTTCATCCTTTTGACCCTCGATGTATGTGAAACCAAACCATTACCGAGATGATGATAGGGTATACATATGATAAGAAGTCATATAGAACTTCTTTGTCTGTTGCACATTGGACAACTATTCTGTCAAATTCATGCAAATGATTTTTGCCCAATTTATGCTCTAGCTACCTTCGCAAAGATGATGTTGATGAGCGGGTACATCCAAAAGTGAAATTCATTGGTGGAAGGTAATCCCATGACACAAGCTAGCAAGATAATGAAATCCAATAGTTCTTCATTGAAATAAGCCTTGAATAATGCTTTGGAAAGTCGGGATGCTCCCTTTTTAGGGTTCTTCAACCAGGATTTTGCTATTCTCGCTTTGTATTTATCATTGTCTTGCTCGAAAAAGAGTTTGTGCTTGAGCTTGAGAGATAACAATGGAGTCTTCAACTTCTAGGATCTGCAGAGCAGCAACAATGGCAACAACATCTAGTTTGGCGATTAGTTCCTTGTGCACATTAGATAATTCATCATGTCAAGGTTAAAGTGAGCCCCACAGGTGAGCACAGTGTCGACACATTGTACCGAGATTGGGAAACCCATGCAGAAATGCAAGGCCACTATCGTTGATCATTTGTGCCATGGGAGAAGGATTAGGGTTAGTTAACCTACTCCATAAATCACCAAAATCAGGTGGCGAACCTCACTATCCCCGATATCGAGAACAGAGGATTCAAGTGGTGAAACATGTTCTGACCTTGAAATTTGATCTTCATGTTGGCAGTGTACAGAGAAACAACCTTCACAGCTTGAATTCGCAATGAAAATGCAAAGGGAATGGGAGCACAAGCAGACGGTCTTAATTACAAGGATTTGAGCAAATGGTAGCAAGTAAGCAAGTGTGTAAAATGTGTAGAGGGTGGTCCCATTAAATAGTTCATTTTAGAGAGAGAAGGTTATAAATGTGCATTAAATTCATATGCACCGACTCAAAAAGGAAAGCATCGAGAAGAGCGAAAAAAACTAGCTCGTATGGTCTTTGGAACATTTGGGACATGAGGGATGTGAAGACGCGATCCGGCTGACACGGGCGATGTGGGTAATGCAGGCAAAAGAGCACGGGAAGTCCAGGAACTTAGAAATGCAAGGGACGCACGAGGGATGCGAAGAAGCGATTCGGCCGATGAACGATGCAGGAAAATTAGGGATGGAATGCACAAATGCTTTTGGGACAGATAAGACAAAAGTACGCGAAGGGCCCGATGTAGCCAACGTGGGTGATTGGGGAACAAAAGCCGGGTGAACTTAGAACATTTGGAACAAAAAGTTCCGAAAGACCCAAAAGTTAATATATTTTAGGGAAAGTGGTCGATCGGTGAACAGAGGGTCCTACAAAACTTGGGACATACGGGAAAAAATGTTTGACAGACCCGTAAATCACTAAAATGACTCAAAAACGTGAATTTTCCCTAACTCCTCAACTTTTCTCTTCACTAGAACATCATAAAAGGTGTTAACTCAAAATTTTCAACTTTTTGACTTTTGAAAGAGGGGAAATTTTGAGAGGACAATAGCTAGCTCTTTCTAGGGATGACTTGGCTAGATTAAAAGAATGAGACAAGGCAAGAACTCTCTGAAAGCTAGGGGAAGAAGACCAGTGCCTTATCCATTGGGCCATAGAGTAAAATTGCAAACCAATAGAAGACAACACCCAAACAAGGAAAGGAAACACACCAAAAGTAAGGGAAAGAAAACACACCCTATACATAATATACAAAAAGACTTCCTATTCACCTAGGACTTGAACAATTTCAGGTATTGCCCACTATAAGGAAGTGGGAGAGAAGAACCATCCATGTAATCAAGATAGAAAGAATTCTCACCAACAAAGTGCCTGATTTTGAAAGGATCGAGCCAAAGAGAATCAAACTTACCATGGCTTCCACGAGGCTCATGTCTTTTATCCCACAACAAAACAATGTCTCTAACTTTGAAATCCCTGGACTTGGCCTTCTTATCAAACAAAGATTTTATTTTTTGCTGGTGAGCAGATAATCTATCAGCAACTTGCAACCTATCTTCATTCAACTTATGAAGATACATGATCCTTTTATCTAAAGAATCATTGAAGCTGGTGTCTTCAATGGCCTTCATTAAATACAAAGGCAGGTAGCTCCACTGTTATAGGTAATTGAGCTTCCACACCATACACCACTTGAAAAGGGGACATCCCAATAGCTCTTTTAGGTGTAATCCTATCTTACCCAAAGAGCATCATAAAGTTTCTTGTACCATTTCCTCTGAGATTCATTAACCAGTTTCCTTACTATAGCCACCAGGTTTTTGTTTGTTGATTCTACCTGTCCATTCCCTTGAGGATAATAATCTAAAGAGTGAGCTAGGTAAATGCCATATCCATAACATAAATCCATCATCTCAGTGAAGAAAAATTTGAAGCATTATCAGTCACAATCTTGTTTGGCACACCAAACCTCACCAAGATGTTTTCTTTGATAAAATTACATACTACTTCAGAAGTAGTACTCTTTACTGGGATGGATTCTACCCACTTAGTAAAATAATATGTGGCAGTCAACACATGAGTGTGTCCAGCACTTGAATATGGATTAAGTGTTCCAATAAAATCTAAACCCCATTGTTGAAAGGGATCTTCAATCACAACTGGTTTAAGTGGCAAGGCAACCAACTTGGGTCTGTCCCACAAAGGTCTAACAAGCTTCACATTTATCAATCCACTTTGATGCATATTTGAACAAGGTAGGCCAATAGTATCCTGCATGAAGAATCTTGTGAGCAGTGACAGTAGATGAGTAATGGCCTGCATGCTTGATCATGGAAATTTGAAAGAAGCGTCTTTTGTTGCTCTTTATCAACGCATTTAAGAAATCTCCCATCCATCCCACGTTTGAACAAAGCATTCTCCCACAACACATATTGGGTTGATCTTAACTTGATAGCTCTTTTCTCCTTGGCAGTTAATTGAGAGGGACATTCTCCATAGGTGAGAAAATGTGTGATATCACATACCATTCATAAATTGAGCTGAGAAACAGAACAGTGGGAACATCAACTTCATCCTTAGGTAACTCATGACCAACTCCTTCAGTAATGAGTTCACACAAGCCTTTACCATGGACTAGTTTGGTTGGTCTGATGTCAATATCATATTCTTGAACCTTCGCCACCTAGTTCCCTCTCTTAGTTCCAAATTCTTTCCTATGTAAGAATTGACTTGATGGTTGTATCAAGCACAAGTATTGTGGAGTGAGAGTTAAGAATATAGAAACAAAAATGCTTGACATCTTTAACCATTGTAAACATGTGTTTCTCCATCATTGTGTATTTCAACTCATGATTTTTAAGAATGTAGCTCATGAACAAAATTGGGAGTTCATGATCATCAGAATCTTTCTAAGTCAAGACAACAACCAAGGTGTTTTCTGTGGCATAACAATAGATAATAAAATCTTTGGTAAAATATGGACATGCTAAGATAGGAGTTCTAGCAATAGCCTTTTTAATACCTTTAAAGGCTTCTTTCCCTTCAGAAGACCAGCCAAACGTTTGTTTTCCTTTCATCATTTGGGAGATATTCAAAGTTAGCTCTACAAAATCAAGGATGAATCTTCTTAGAAAGTTGATCTTACCGAAGAAAGAATGCACTCCCTTCTTGCTGGTTGGAAGAGGAATCTATTGAATAGCTTAAACTCATTCAGGATCAATTTTGATTCCATCCTTAGAGACAACATGCCCTAATAATTTTCCCTTTGTGACACAAAAGACATATTTCTTGGGATTCAAAGAGATTCCATGTTCTCTGCATTTCAAGATAATTGTTTCTAGATGCTGAAAATGATCTGCTCTAGTTTTGGAAAACATGGTCAGGTCATCTAAATACACAACAATACATTTCCCTTTCAAGCTTCCAAAATCCAAGTCCATAGCCCTTTGAAAAGTGGCACCGGCATTAATGAGTCCAAAAGGCATCCTCTTGTAGGAAAAATTACCCTAGGGGGTGGTGAAGGCCATCTTGTGCCGATCTGTGGTATTGAATTCTACTTGATTATACCCCGAGAAGCCATCAAACATGGACAAAATTTCAGATCCCGTAACATCTTGAAAGACTTGATCCATCATGGGTAGAGGATAGTTATCCTTCAAAGAAGCTTGATTCATATTCTGAAGTCAACATAGATACGAATCTCACCATTTTTCTTCCTGACAAGCACAATGTTGGCAATCCATGTCGAATGGTGAATAGGGAAGATGATTTTGGCTTTCAACAACTTTTGGATTTCCTGAAAAATAGTGTCAACTATCTTTGGATTGTATTGCCTTTGCTTCTACTTGAAAGGTTTAATTCCAGGTTTGAGAGGGATGAAATGCTGCATTTCCTTTGGTTGAAAATCCTTTAGATCCTCATATGAATATGCAAGGACATCCCTATACTTCTTTAGGAGGTTCACCACCTTCTTCTTTTCTTCTGGTGTACAACATTTTCCAATGTTCACCATCTTGGGGTCAGCAGAGCTCCCAATATTAATATTTTCATACTCAACAGATTGTTGTACTCCTGCAAAAGCTTTAGACTTAACATACCTGTCATGTTTATCAAATAATTCCTCCAAACTCACTAGCCCTTTAGGAATCTTGTTACCTTTGATTTTGATGCACCCATCTTGATCTATTTCCTCTTTGACACACTCTTCGTTGGAAGATACACTCTCACGAGGAAAATTGTCACTCCCTTCGAAGTACAATTGTGCAAAGTTATCCCTGAGCTCCAAGAAAGAAAGAAAATGCTGATCATCTTTGAAAACTTTCAATTACTTGCATTATCAGGCACACTGGGCCTATGAATCATCTCAATGGTAAACTTATCTTGAGAGAAGTTAGGATGAAGTATTAGCAATGACCTTGAGAAGGCTAGTGAATCAGCCCTGGTGTTCTTTTCTCTGGCACCGCTTCAATGGAGAAGGAGTCAAGAAATTCAATAAAATCCCAAACTTGATTCCTGTAATGCTTCAACCTTCTATTTTTAACTTGAAAAAGGTTTCTTACTTGTTTAACAACTAGTTATGCATCTCCACAAGCCATAAGATTCTTGACACCTTTTTCTTTTGCTACATAAAGTCAAGAATGAGAGCTTCATACTCTGTTGTATTATTGGTATTCTCAAATTGTAGCTTGAATGAGAAAGGATGGACCTTTCCCTCAGGAGATATCAACACTACGCCAGCTCTAGAACTAGCCGAGGAACAACTTCCATCAAATTCCAAATTCCAAACACTATTATGATCATGAAGTACTTCTTTGGGAAGTTGAGTTTCTTTTGGAGACATAATCATATAGTTACCATGCCCAATATCCTCATAAAGTATTTGTGCTTTGGGATCATCCGTCTTTTGTACAATATACTCAGATTGCTTCTCGGGCAAAGCAGCTTCTTCATTTTTCCATTAACTGGTATGAGGGCATGTGACCAATCCATTTGAATTTCTCCTCCCACATCCTTACAGAAGTTCCTACTTAATAACATACCATATGAAGGAGGGATATCTGCTACTAGAATAGTAGCCAAGACTTTTTCTCAAGTAAAGTAGAAAAAGCTACTTGTGCATCTTTAATCCTTCCAACCAAGGGCACCTCCTTACTTTCCATAGAATAACATGATCCATAGGTGCGGGTAAGGGTAAGACCTAAAGCATGAGCCACCTTGGTAGGCATTACATTATCTGATGCTCCTGAATCTATGACACAATTGCTTAGTCTATGGCCTGCTATAAGGAGAGTTACATAAAATGGTTTGATTTTCTCATTATGTGAGGTGACTGTAGCACTACCAGATTGGGTTGGGGTGTGGAGGATGGAGTAGGTAGAAGGCCTTTAGAGGTAGTTTTGGAGTGAGAATTGACAAAGTGAACCATTTTGGCAAAAGCTTTAGGATGAGTTTGATAATACTCAACCTCTGAAATTTGAACCTTTGTCTTTTTAAGGTGATCAATGATATCGAAAGATCTAGAGGTGGATGGGCTATCATCACTAGGAATCTTAGGTTTATCAGATTTAGGAGTTGTAGAAGAAAAAACTTTAGCAGTAGAATTAGGAAGAGCAGAATTGGCAGAACTCACCTTTTGTGTGGACGTAGTGGGGATAGGAGATCCTCTTTTTGCAACAACGGGGATAGTCGTGAGATGCTCCTTGGATCTTTTAACAGGATGCATCACTTTCTCCCTTTTATTTGTCTACTCTTGAGTCATGACAACGTATGATTCACTATTCATATCTACTACTACTTCATCATAATCATCTTCTTCATCAACACCCTCTGTAGTGAAGAAATTAACTCAAGATCCCTCAAGTTCCTCTATCTCTTCATCAGCTTCTTCCTCAAGTTCTTCAAAATCTTCATTAACCTCTTCATCTTTAGGTTCTTCAACCTCACAAGTTGCATTAACAAGGACCTTGATGGGTGGCCCCTCAAGTGCTAGCCTTGTCTGAGAAGTAGGAAAATGATTTCTAGGCTGAAAATTCCTCCTTGGAACATCCATAGGGAGTGTGTTGAGCCAATTGTTTTTTTATGGCAATGAGGTCATTAGTAAGCTTTTGTACTAATGGATCAGTATTAGGTCAGGAGTGGAAGAGGAGGAAGAAGAAGCTCTAGATTTAGAAGGGTCTCTTTTCAACTTACTAGACATAATCAAATCATCTTCAACGCTAACAACTAGTCTCTGATCCTCAGCCAATGTTGCGAGATTGGCTCTTCTCAATGTGTAGCTAACTTCAGGTAATTGAGCATTCAGGAAGAAACATTTTTGAATTTGATCTATAGGTTGAGTGTCTGGTGGGATTTTGTTAATCAACTTGTTGAATCTAGCCACAAATTCCCTCATGGGTTCTTGTGATTCCTTCTTTATTTGAGAAATTTGGGCCAGCAAAGCATGTACATCCTCTGCAGGTTTGAAATGGTTCTCAAATCTTGTTCTCATCGTGGTCCAACTAGTAATGGCCCCAAAGTAGGAAGGTGATAGAACTAATCCATTTGCATTATCTTGTAAAGTCTCTACAAAAAGCCTCACCGAGACATCTTCATGTTCAACTCGAGGACTCCACATGCAACTATGAAGGTTGTGATATGTTCATCAGGATGCACCTTGCCATCACCTATGAACTTGGGGAAGTTCTTCCTATTACCCTGGGTAACTTATGCAAAGGCTTGAGGAAGGGCGAGAGGCCCAACATGATGACCCCAAGGTAATGGAACTGCCATCCTTGGAAAGACTACTTGAAGGGGAACTAAAACACTAGCAAGAATCAAAGTGCGGAGATTAGGGCTGAGTTGCTCTAGAGGGATACCACCTACAGGGGTTCTATCTTCAACAGGAGGAGTGCTTGTTGAACGAGCTCTTCTATTTCTTCCTGTTGAAGGAAAAGGGAAACCTTGCTGCTCCAAAAGCTGAAACTGAGAATCTTCAATACCAAGGGCCCTCCTTCCGCGAGTAAAACGTAGAGTCTCCAGATCAAAGAATGATCAAGAAATTGTTTATAGAAGCTAGAATATGTTAAAAAAATGAATCTCGAGTAGAGTTGCAATAAACTATTTGGTCGTTAAATAAGGACTTTATTGAGAACAACAGTCAGGGGATAGAAAGTCCCTCCTCTTTAATGGGAGAGGTTCCCTTATTTAAAGGAAAAACTTATTTACACATGTATAGTGTATAGTTTTAATGAGGAACTCGGATATCATGAAAGTGTTAAAATAGAATAGATCATCAATACAAAAGGATAGAGGAATTAAGTAGTGGGAAAGGGCAGAAAGGCACTCTCAAGAAATATAGATAACAAAATAATTCTTACGCATGCCAGAATGAAATTATTTAGAACATGACCATTTGCATTTGAGACAATAAGATGTTATTTCAAAGACACAAAGTTCTAGAAATTACATCTACAGGAATACAAAGCTTCTTGAAGTAACATAGATAAATGATTCAATAACATTTAATAGATAGTAATGAAAGAAAAAGACCAGATAGACATAGAAAGAAAGATATTTTTGTATTGATTGCTTTTTTAATCCTTAACACTTTAAAAAATAAACAGAGTTCCAACCCCAAAGAATGGCGTATAGAGCCCATTATATAACTTACAAATTAGTTACACTTGGTATCTACTTCTTTTAACTAAAATGTTAATTAAGGAGATGCTTGACACAAAACCCTTAACTAATTACAATAAGCCTAATTTGAGAAAAAGAAGGAAGGGAGAAGCTGGAAGGAAAACAACTACTTATTGCTGAGGAGGGCCCACCGACTTGAGGATTCGTTTCCTGAACTTTTTTAATGCTTCGCTATGTCTTTGCCTCATGGGATTGATGTGTTGGTAGTAGCTTGAGTCCAAGTACCTAGGCATTTCTCCATCTCCTTATCAAACTAGTGTGTGCATGGTATTCTTTATTAGCCTCTTCAATAGCAGATTGAAGAGAGAAAATCTCCTTTATCTTCTCTTTGGTAATTGATTCCTCCTTGAACAATTTTTCTTTAACAAATGCCCTGAACTGAGTTTTAATTTCTTGGAGAGAGAAAGGAACACCTGAAGTTTCATCGTGAAGATGATAGTGAATATCTTTGAAAGTGGATACAACACAAGTTTTGAAGGCTTCTCCCTTCTGCCAACTGTTCCTCAACTCTCCTAAAGCTTCCTCCAGAACTTTTATTTTCCATTCCACGCTGAAAACCCATGACCTTGATAAATTGTCTTTGGCATCATCAAAAACCTTGTTGGCCATCAATATATTTTCATCAGCCTGTCCCATCGGGAAAGATCCACTATGTAGTTACTCAAAAGTTTAAGTTCTTTATCCATGGTCCCAATTGTGGAGGAGAGATTTTGTTGCAGATTAGTCACCTTCTCATTGAGTTTGAAGGATTCTATAATGAAATTCAAACCTGCAATGATCATGTCATCCACCATGGCTTCCATAGCTCTCCCGTAGATGGAATACCTATGTATGTCTTTAATGCTTTGAACTTCATCTTGACTAAGAATCATAGGTGGCGGAAGGGAAGACAATGGAGTAGGATCCAAAACCTTGTCCTTAGATAATAACGACTTGATGAAGCTAGAAATAATTTGAGCTTGTTCCTCCAGCTGTTCTATAGTCTGTTTACCTTTTTCTACTCTCTCAATAACTTTGGTTACTATTTCCTAGAGGTTATGCACCTCACTCTCAGGGGTAGATTCTCCCATTGGAATCCTAGAGAGCTCCAGATCAGAGGCTGATAGATCTTGTTCTGCTTTATCCACCTTAGGTTTTGCAATCTCTAGAAATTGTTGGCCTTGGACATCTATCACTATCCTCGAAAGTTGTTTTAGCTCTCTTTGTTGGAATAGGAGGAGTAGTACTCAACAAGGCTGCCACAACATCAAAATTTGGCCCTGTCAATCGAGAAGAAGGTTTCCTCTCTTCTTCTGTCAACCAAGGGTTGCACCCATGCAAAAGTGGAGGAAGAAGGAGGAGCAAGAGATCCAAGAGCAAGAGAACTCATGGCACTTAAAGTATTTACTACTGTTGCTTCTAAGTAGAGATGTGAGTGAAGTATCTGGAGCTTCTTAGGTAGAGGAATCAGTGGTACTTGGAGGTTCAGTGTTATGCACTTCCTTCTCTTTATCTATTGCAGCTTCTGAAGTTCCTGTAGGGACTGGTACTTCACTATCATCACTTTCACTAAGAACAATGACATTCTCTGGCCCCGAAGGTAGTTCTGAATGCTTTAATAGGGGATCTTCCTCAATCGGCTCTGTTTAACCTCTTTCACCTTCTTTTGATATACTTGAGTAGATGAAGAAGGGGTGGATGATTCAGGTTCTTTATTTGAGGAAGGAGGAGGAGGGGTTTGTATAGGTACCTCCGAGCTAGGTGTATGTGATTCCTTCCTTGGTGTTGAAGTATCTTTGGAGGAAGATTCACCTGGATTCTTCTTAAGCTCTCGGACCTTTCTATCAAACCAGACCTTGGTTCTTACAAGGATAGGGGCCAAAATCTCAACCAAGTCATCCTTCTCCCTCTTGTACCAGTCCAAATCTTCCAAGGGAGTGTGCTTGATCAATGTCTCATATTCATAAGACCAAAAGTCTAAAGTATCATCTTGAAGTCCTTCAGGAATTTGATATAGATTGAGCTCCTTTATCAGCTAGAGAGAGAATCTGCCATAATGTCTCCACCTTGCTTCAAAGTCCTCTGCACAATCGGCCTAGTAGTCCTCAGTATCTTATCTGTGATGATAATTAATTTTGAGATTTAGCTAATGAATTTCTTCGAATCAAAGCAGGTCCTGGGCTTGAAAAAGTGAACAGTGATGGGAGCAAGGGCCCTTTCTATGTTTTGAGCATCCAAAGTATTTTTACATGTATAATTACCCAAGGATATGGGGAAATGTAGCCTAGAGATTTTCTTGTCTCTGCAGGTTCTATGTAACTTATCCAATTGTCTGCATACTTCAATCAAAGCCATCTTATCATTACAAAACATGGGGAGTTTGAGAGGTGTGTTCTCATAACCGGCTAACTTGATATATAAAAACCTTCTGAACTGAATGAAGAAAGCTCCATATTTTGCTATCAGGTTCATGGCCTCATCAGATAATCTTTTGGTAGTATCAATTTCTAGAAGCCTCACAATGTACATGATAAAAGCATCATTCACCCTCCTAAAGTTATGGTTGTTTGGTTTCAAGGGTGAACTAAGGGTAGTATGCATAAATGGGTTCATCCTTCTGACCCTCGATGTATGTGAAACCAAACCATTGCCGAGATGCTGCTAGGGTATACATAAGATAAGAAGTCATATAGAACTTCTTGGTATATTGCACATTGGACAATTGTTCTATCAAATTCATGCAAATGATTTCTACCCAATTTATGCTCTGGATACCTTTGTAGACGATGTTGATGAGCGGGCATATCCAAAATTTTAATTCATTGGTGGAAGGTAATCCCATGACACGAGCTAGAAAGATAATGAAATCCAACAGTTCTTCATTGAAATCAGCCCTGAATAATGCTTTGGAAAGTCGGGATGCTCCCTTTTTATGGTTCTTCAACTAGGATTTTGCTATTCTCGCTTTGTATTTATCACTGTCTTGCTCGAAAAGAGTCTATGCTTGAGCTTGAGAGATAACAATGGAGTCTTCAACTTCTGAGATCCATAGAGCATCAGCAATGGCGGCAACATCTAGTTTGGTGATTAGTTCCCCATGCACATTAGATAATTCATTCATGTCAGGGTTAAAGTGAGCCCCACAGGTGAGCACAAGTGTCGGCACATTGTACCAAGATCGGGAAACCCACAACAAATGCAAGGCCACTATCGTTGATCATTTGCGCCATGGGAGAAGGATTAGGGTTAGTTAACCTGCTCTAGAAATCACCAAAATCTAGGTGATGAACCTCACTATCCCCGATATCGGGAACAAAGGATTCAAGTGGTGAAACATGTTCTGACCTTGAAATTTGATCTTCATGTTGGCAAGTGTATAGAGAAACAACCTTCACAGCTTGAATTCGCAATGAAAAATGCAAAGGGAATGGGAGCACGAGCAAACGATCTTAATTGTAAGGATTTGAGCGAATGGTAAGCAAGTAAGTAGTGTGCAAAATGCGTAGAGGGTAGTCCCATTAAATAGCCATTTTAGGAGAGAGAAGGTTATAAATGTGCATTAAATTCATATGCACCAACTCAAAAAGGAAAGCATCGGAAGAGTGGAAAAAACTAGCCCGTATGGTCTTTGGAACATTTGGGACATGAGGGATGCGAAGACCCGATCCGATGCGGGCGATGTGGATAATGTGGGCCAAAAGAGCACGGGAAATCCATGAACTTAGAAACGTGAGGAACATGAGGGACACGAAGATGTGATTCGGATGATGTGCGTGTGATGCGGGAAAAGTAGGGATGGAATGCATAGATGCTTTTGGGATAGATAAGACAAAATTACGCGAAGGGCCGATGATGGCCGACGCAGGTGATCGGGGAATATAAAGCTCGGGTGAACTTAGAACATTTGGAACAAAAAGTTTCGACAGACCCGAAAGTTAACAGATTTTTGGGGAAAGCGGCCAATCGGTGAACAGAGGGTATGGAAAAACTTGGGACATATGGGACAAAAATGTCCAACAGACCCGCAAATCACTAAAATGACTCAAAAACGTGAATTTTCCCTAACTCCTCAACTTTTCTCTTCACTAGAACATCATAAAAAGGTGTTAACTCAAAATTTTCAACTTTTTAACTTTCAAAAGAGGGGAAATTTGAGAGGAAAATAGTAGGCATTACATTATCTGATGCTCCTAAATCTATGACACAGTTATTGAGTTTATGGCCAGCTATGAGAAGGGTCACATAGAATGGTTCAATTTTCTCATTGGGTGAAGTGACCATAGCCACAAGGCTTGATTGAGGTGAGGAAGATGGAGTGGGAAAAAGGCCTTTATAAGAATGGGTTGGGGTTTTAGATTTAGAATTTACAAAGTTAACCATTTTGGCAAAGGCTTTAGGATGGGTTTGATAGAACTCTACCTCAGAAATCTGAATCTTGGTCTTTTTAAGATGGTCTATAATGTCAAAAGATCCAGATGTGGATGGGGAATCACTACTAGGAGTAGGAGGAGCTTTTGATCTATCAACTTTATCATTTATTGGACAAGAATTCCTAGAAGAAAAAGTAGAGGGAGAAGGACTAGCAGAGCTTACCTTTTGAGTGGAAGTAGTAGGAATAGGATCTCCTCTTCTTGTAATCACCGGGATGGTGATGGGGGACTCCTTGGATCTTTTTGCAGGTTGCACCACTTTTTCCTTTTAGTTGGTCTACTCTCAAGTCATAACAACATATGACTCACTATTAATCTCAACCACTACATCATCATAATCATCTTCGTTATCCACACCTTCAGTGGTGAGGAAATGAACTCGAGAACGAACAGGCTCCTCTAGCTCTTCATCAACTTCCTCTTCTTATTTATGATAGAGCCCATTTTATTCCTCATCATCATTAGGCTCAAGAACTTCACAAGCAACATTGACAGGTACCTTGAGGGGTGGACCTTCAATGGCCAACCTGGTTTGAGAAGAAGGCAAGTGATTCCTAGGTTGAAATTTATTCCTTGGAACATCTTGATATGGAGCATGCTAAGCCAATTGTTTCTTAATGGCAATGAGGTCATTAGCCAAATTTTGCACCAAATGATCTACATTACCTCCAAGAGAAGGGGAAGAAGAAGATGCTTTGGATTTGAAAAATTCCTTTTCATCTTGCCAGACATGATCAAGTCATCTTCCACACTGACAGCCAATCTCTGATCAGCATCCAAAGTTACAAGATTTTCTCTCCTCAGGGATAGATTACTTCCAGAAATTGAGCATTCAAGAAGAAACACTTCTGAATATGATCAACATGCCTAGTATTTAGTAGAATCTTGTTAATCAATTTGTTAAACTTGCCACAAATTCTCTCATAGGTTCATGTGGCTCCTTCTTGATTTGAGAAATCTGACCTATTAAAGCATGCACATCTTCAACAGGTTTGAAACGTTGCTCAAATTTAGTTCTCATAGTAGTCCAATCGATGATGGTCCCAGTAGGAAGATGGTAAAGCCAATCTGCAACATTGTCTTGCAAGGTCTCCACAAACAAACTAACAGAGACATCCTCATGTTCAACTCTAAGGACCCCACATGCAACAATGAAGGCTGCAATGTGTTCATTAGGGTGTACTTTGCCATCACCTCTAAACTTGGGAAAATTCTTCTTATTACCCCTAGGTAACTCATGTAATGGTTGAGGAAGAGCCAGAGGCCCAACTCTTTGACCCCAAGGCCGAGGTGCTGCCATCATTGGAAAGATTGCTTGAAGTGGAACTGAAACACCGACAAGAATTAGGGCACGAAGATTAGGGATAAGTTGTGCTTGAGGAATGCTACTACTAGAAGCTCTATCTTCAACAGGAGGCATGCTTGTGGAATGAGCTCTTCTATTTCTTCCTCTTGGAGGAATTTGAACACCTTGTTGAGCCAGGAGTTGAAATTGGGGATCTTCAATTCCAAGAGCCCTTCTACGATAAGTGTATCTTAGAGTCGCTAGATCAAAGAAATGATCAAATTAGTTATTCTTTTGAGAAAGGAAATTTGTTGAACAAATGCCTAGTGAAGTCGCCAAAAATTGTTGTGTTTCATATTTACACTTGGAATGATACCATATTCAGGGGGCAAACAAGTCCCTCCTCTTTAATGGGAGAGGCTCCATGATTGAAATCAAGGGCATAACCTATGTACAAATGCTCAGTCTTTCATTCAATGGTGGTTTCCAGATACCCTGAAATGTGTTTTAAGCTTGGAAAGTTATCAATACATGAGGATAGAAGACTTTGAAGAGAGGAGGGAGGAAAAAGAAGACAATACTTTCAAGGAAAAGAGATGGCAGAGAAGACCCTTATATGTATTGTGCAAATAAGATACAGAATGGAACCATCCACGTTTATAATAGACACAATTCGTAGACTCAAAGTTCTGGAGATTGTACAAACTAGAACACAAAGTTTCCAAGCACGCAAGGATTAGATGATTCATAGATCAAAACTAGAAGGAAAGAGAAAGCAGAAGAAAAAGGGAAAAACCTTTGTATTGATTTCTTCCAATTCAAAATCATAGTTTCAAAATAATCAAAATTCTAACTTTGACAATGGCTTTGAAAGATCATGATATAGCTCGCAAGAGGCAGTTACAACTTCCTCGAGATCAACAAGAAACAATTACAACTTCCTCAAGCAAGCAAGAAATAGTTACAAATTATTCCAACCACTCGTGCACTTTCAAATTCTTGATTCACAAAGAAACATTAATGGCAGAAAAGCCAGGTTCAAATATATGGTTGTTCCATTATTTTGCTAGTTAAAATATGGGCCATTTGATTTGCTTTTACAACTTTAAATCTAGGCCGCCCATGTGAAAGGAATTGATTGGAGCGGGCCTACGAATGCCTTTTGCATTTTTTTCCTTTGAAGTTGTGCCAGGTTGACACGTGGAGAGCTCTGCCGGTTCATTTATACTTAGCCGAATCGGGCTAATTTCTTGTTTGACCCATGTTGACCCCTAGACACGTGGAGGGTGGAACTCATTCGAGTTTCCATTTTGGAAATGCCTCTTATAACTACACTGAGTTGACACGTGTCTCCTTCCGCCGGTCTTGGACTTTTCAATGGCCAACTCTGTCTTCCCATTGACTTCAACCACGTGGCGAGTTGGCACTTATTTGAGTTTCCACTTTGGAAATGCCTCCTGAAATTACATCGTGCTGACGTGTGTCTCCTTCTATCGGTCTGACGTGGCGAACTAGCGCTCATTTGGAGATTGGTCCTTTGGTTTCATTTCCAAAATGCGTCGTTGAGGCATATCGAGACTTCCGCTAACCCGCCCATACTTAGTCAATTTTAATGATGGCTCCATCTCTTTTTGGACCTAGGACACGTGGAGGACTAGCACAAGTTTGAGAACCGCCCCCATCTTTGACTCTTGGAGCTGCGCCGATGAGGCACATGGCGCCATCTCATTGAGCCTTCCACACTTAGCTGATTTTAGCTTGTTTTGCCTTCATTTTGTACCTGGGACACGCAGAAATCCTACGCTTGTTTGAGGACTATCTCTTAGACCCTACCCCTGGAGTTGCATCGTTTGGACGCGTGGATGCCTCCACTATCACTTGAAACATGACCAAACCACATCCAATCAAAGATGCCCATGCACTACTGTGGATGCTGAGGCCAAACTTGATGGGGAAGAAACACCCGTCATTCCCAACTATGGGAAGAAAATAAAAAGAAGGGGAAAGAATCCACTGTTATGCTTGACTTTTAAACTGTTCTCCACGAATGGGAAAAACTACAAACAAGGCTAGGCCGACGAGATCCAATACCCCAAGAAAAAGACTCAAAATTTTCAAAACTTGACTCTAAAAGAAGGGAATTTTGAGGGCAAAAACACAAGCTAGGGGAGAATGATGTACTATTTTTAGTAGGAACTTGAAAATGTCATAACTTGTGCTCCAGGTGTCCATTTGAGTCTGTTTTTTTAAACCACCTATTTCAACGAGACGAACAAACCAGTTAACGTACCTTATCGGTTGGAGCGCGTTTCAACACATTTTTGGGCCGAAATCCGCCATATGAAGGCCGAAAATTAGGATTTATGTTGTAATTTGGTTATTTCCTATTTTAGGGCATTGGTAAGTTTTAGGCTCTTGAATGCATAGTAGGTTAGAAATTTGGTAATTCCTCTAATTCAAGCATGTAGAAGATGTGTGGATTTTTCTGTGCACGTACGAGTAAGTATGTGAACTTACTAAGAATAACAAGTTCTAGTAAACTGCTAAAACTAGTAAATTTTGCCGCCTAGAGTAGATTTAGTCAAAGTTAGTTAGAGTTTACTTGAAAACTTGAGTTGGGAGTTGTTTTCCTATTTATGAAGCATTATAATTTATGATACAATAACGAAGAAGAAGATTTATTTTCTTTGAGTTCAAAATATTTGCAATGTATTGAGTTTGTGTTAAAGTTGGCTACATTAGATGCCAAGGAACTTAAATGGCTCCCCAGGTTGAATCCACTGCCAAGAAAATCCTTTTAGCCATGGAGGTTTGAGAACCAGAGATACCTGTAGCATTGAGTTTTCTTCCATTGAATGAAAGACCCTGAAGCCAAGAAAAAATATATCTAGACAATGGAAAGCATTATCAACAGACTCTTCATCTTCTTCGAGAGTTAAAAAAGAATCATCAACAAAGTGACCATTAATAAGTTGTTCATAATTGGGAAGAGAAATGCCCTTGACCAACCCTCGAGAAGCACTCCTGGCAAGAAGGTAGTTGTTGCGAAGCACATAAAGTGCCAGTCCTAAGGGGCATCCTTGCCAAAAGTACCTAAGAAGCTCAGACATATTGTACTGAACTCTATTAATGGTGAGCAAAGCAGTAACATCTTGGAATAACATAATAACAGAGTGGATGAATCTAGGGCCAAACACAAGAGCTTGAAGTATGGTAATGATATAAAAGGTGGGTATGTCAATGGAAACATGACATCCATATCTCTCTTCCTTTTGCCAACCCTAATCACCATTATGAACGAATTCATTATGTTGTTCCTCTACAACTGAATTGTTTATCAATTCCATGTTATCTGCTTTTTCTTCCATAACTGAAACATCCACTTCTCTGTGACCAGATTTCACAGACTGATCAGATAAATGGGCCTCCTTAATGTTGGCTTTGAACAAAAGGCATAATGACTACGAATAAAATCACATATCTATACAATCTACGTGAAAACTATGATTACATTCTGGTAGCATTCTAGCCTTGTCGTTCTCCTTGAATTCACACAGGCAAACAATGCAACACAAATAATCTTTGAAACTTTCAATCTTATAGACGAAAATAGGGAGTGCATCTACCATGGCCCTGCCCAACCCCTCTCTTCGCGACGTCGATAAATTATCTCCCCTACACGTGGAGACAATTCACGAGCTTGCGAGATTCCGATCCTCCTCCTCCAATTGAAAATTAGGAGCCCTCATTGCAATTCAATCACCGTTGTCCATTGTTTTCCATGTGTCTTCAAATTGCATCATTAGATATGTGACTAAAATTGTGTGCGGCAGTTGTCAGAAGCTACCGTTCCCCTCCCTTTAATATGAATTGGAGAATGCCTTCGACGTAATTAAAATTATTCACGTTAATTAAAAATGACGTTGTGATTATGGTCTTGAATATTTTTGAGGTGTGATGAACATGTTATTAATATTTTGAGTGATTCTCCATCCACGAAGCTCCAATGACATTTCTCTTTCACATTGCAATGATAATGTTTCAAATGATTAGTTGGAGAAAAAATACTAGAGATGATGTAATATTAACAATGAATTAAGTATTCTTCTCTACTTGTACGCTAAATTATTAACCGGTGGATATGGCAGGAATTTATTTGATAGCTTATGAACACATGTGACAGAGCTATCAGAGTAGCTGCAGATGGTCCCATTTTAATTACAGACTGAAAATGGTGGGAAGATTGTCACATCTCTTTTAATATAAAATGGTCCAATCCTAGGTATTTTGACCCACATGCGTATGGCCCCAACAGAACATATTTTCTTCTCCTAAAATATAGAAAATGTTGATTAGAATTTTATTTATACAAATAATTATATAATGACAAACTATCCTCTAAAGTTTGTGTGGACAATATTACTAACCACTACGAGTGTCAGGCGCGCAGTCAATATCATTTTTAATATTTGGAGTGATTCCCCGTCCAGGAAGCTGCAACGATATTTCCGTTTCATATTAATGCACTGATAATGTTTCTCACGTTTGATTGAAAATAAATACAGGAGAAGATGTAATATTGACAAGGAATTATTAACAGGCGGATATGGCAGCAAATTATTTGATAGCTTACCCTGAGAGGTGCTGTTTGTGGAAGCTGTTTCTCAGTCTAATCCTGATGCATAATGGATTAACACACCAGGGCATTGAATGTTCAGAATCAGTCACATTACAACTTAGCAACTGGAAAATAAGGCTCTCGCTTATATTAATGAAAATTGTAAAGAATGTTGCACTACCCATGGCAGCACTGGGGGTACTCATAGAATTTCTTTTGAACCTGTTTCTGCATAATGGAGGGTTGTTACAAACGCTGTCCAAGCTATTAAATGGTACTTATATTTCATATATTTTTAGTTTTGTTTTGTTTCAAATCTATATTGGTACTCGTGAAATCTCATTCTACAAAAATCATCACACCATTTTATTCACTGCAAACATCACTTGTAAAATTATTTTTCTTTAGTTAATAAACCTTTTTACCATCAGGCATGTTAGGAAATTATAGACTTTGCAACAGTGAAGTTGGGTGCTTACAGAAACATGCACAGTGAAAAATATCAAACTTCTATTAATTTAAGATGAATAAATTACAAAAATAAATACACCTAATTAACAAAGTACAGTTAGGATTTCTTGGCCTAAAAATAGAGTGGAAAAACACCATTAGAATTTTTCTTTTTAAAAATAGAATTTGATTGAATTCATCTTTTTAGAAACAAGGGATTGACTCTTTCATTTTTGCTTCAGGAGCTCTATTCCAGAGCTCCCCCAGGAGAGGCTCCATAATATATCACTGCCCCCTCTGGACTCCCCTACATCAAGAGTAGGGGGGTAAGCCACCCCACATGCGTCCCCTCCCCTCCCACTTGAAAAAGTGAGTTACAAACTGCACTACAAAATAATCCAAATTTAACTTTATTGTCACATATCTAACAAAATAAAATCTAAAATTATATTTACAACTAAAATTAATTAATTTAACTTCAAATTATTATCCAACTACAACAAATTATCGGTAAACTGACAATAATTTATTTGGAAAAGATGAAATAAACATTTGTCCTATTTCATCCAAGTAAAAGGGCACCACAATAACAACCTGCTTTAAATTTTATTTTTTTTTTTTTCTCACATAACACAGCTATTCAAGTTTTTGTCCAAAATTTTCTGTGCGAAAACTTCTTATAAAAAAATTTAATAATGCATAGAACCATATTAGTATTAAAAAACATCATATTTTTTCAAGGAGCACCTGCCAAGTTAATTTAACTTTTTCCCCCACATGGGACCACAGTAGGTTTGAGTTGTCACTTGAAATATATATTATTTTTTCTCAAATTAAAGTTTTGTTTTCCTTTCTATTTTTTAAATTTTTGTGGGATCTTTACAATTGCAAGGAGATGATAACTGGAGCAATGCCTTTTTTTTAATACATATAAAAAAATTAAATTAATTTTTAATTCCTTTTAAACATGTCGCAGATAATGACTTAAAGAGTGATATTTGGTTTTTTTTTTTTTTTGGCTGTTTGAATTAATATTTTTACATATAAATATTATTTTTATAATAAGGATGATAACTAAGGTATAATATTTTGTATTTAGTATTATTGTTTTTTAAATATTTATTTTATTTGTGTAGTAATTTTTATTTTAGTTGGTTTCGTTTAAGTGAATGATATATTTTTATTTTTATTTTGTGAATAAATATTTTAATTAATTTAAATTATTTTAAAAAATTGTGATATTTATAATTTTTAAATATATATTTGAAATATATTTTCATGTATATAAACTTTAGAGCTAACAATACATAAAATATGAATATATTGATTCACATTTCAAATATCTTATCACTATTATCAAACAATTCTTCAATGTAATGATCTATATATAACACAAGTTTTTAAGAGATAATAAATCTTAGCACCACACAAAATAGTTAGTCTCAACAAATAATTAATCAATAGGACCCACAAAAATTATAGGTTGAGACAGATGACCATTTTGTATATCACTCCAACACTGCAACAACTATTAAGAGGATACAAGGCCCATCAAGTATTAGATTCCATCCACCATCCTCTTTTTATTTATATTTTTCATCTTCACCATCTTACACGGGAAATGGCCAGTACTAAGTGGGCAAACTTACTTTGTAGTGGTATCACCCCACCTGTAGGGTTTGAACAAGTGTGACCACCGACACTATTAGTGCCACCACCATGGTAATTGTGAGTTCATGATGAAAATTTTTTGAGGAAGAGACAATATGACATTTGCTAGGAGAGCGCATCCATCCTTGTTCACCGAAGTCACAACCCCCAGGGGAAGAACAATGGCAAGGTGAGTTCAAAGTGAGCCCCCGAAGCAAAAATTAAGGAGTCAATCCCTTGTTTTTAGAAAGATGAATTCCATTGAAATGCATGTTTATGAAGGAAAATCCAAATAGCGTTTTCCACTTTATTTTTAGGAGGAATCCTACATGTACTTCACCAATTAAATGTATTTATTTTTGTGACAATACAAAGTAGTTCATAATGAGTTCACATGTAATCTGTTCATCTTGAGTTAATAAAAGATTGATATCTTGTACCGTGGATGTTTCCCTACGCACTCAGCTGGAATTTTACCACGTAAATTTGGTGTTCGTCTCTTACATGTTTGACATTTTGTATATTTCTTTTATCTCTATCTCTGTAAACCATTGTTTTGTTATTGAATTTCCTACTTATTCATTGCTGCAAAGTCTATAGTTTCCTAATAAAAAAGACTCAGCCTTCATACCTGCAAAATACATCCAAATTTGATATACCTTTAATTCTGAAATTCTCTTTTAATTATAGAAATGATACTTTCAATCATGCTAGTCTTAATAACTACATTTCTATTATAACTAACCGAGTTCAAAATAAAGATATTCTTGAAATTGTGATGCTATATATTGCTTGAAATGATCATCATTAACTTCTCTTAGTTTTGTCTCCATAATTAAATTACGTTTAGACTAATGGTGGGATTGATTCTTTTAAGCAGGAAGTATTGTCATAGCCAAAAGGGATTCTGAGAAATTTATAAGTTTAATTGGCATTATAGAGGGGCGCTCCGATTTGTATAACAATGACCATGATGATCAACATGACGACTTAAACACGATTGGCTCAATATCCATGGACCCTGGGGATAGATTCTTTGCAGATATTTCAGTCATGGCTTCAACCCTAGTTTATGAAAACAAGCTGGTTATCAGGAAAAGAGTCAATCAAGTCTGGAAGGTACTGATTATTTGTTGAAGAATAGTTGGTTTGCGGTCTATCAATTTTAAAAAGTGTGCTAGATCAAAGTGCACATCTATTCAAAATACTTTTAAAGAAAATGTGCTGATTTTTTAGTCATTTCGAAATTAGAATACTGATAAATTGATTCAAATTCATTAAAACATGCAGATGCATTTTGTGGGGTTCTTCAGCTTTTGGAACGGTATGGATTCTTGGTGGATAGGAGATAGCGAATTTCTATTTTAGTTCCATTTGCATGAATACTGACTTGCTCATGATCACTAAGCAGATCATTTGCAGAAGAAATCTACACAGGCATTTGTATTCTGTGACAAGGAAGTAGATGCCAAGTTAATAGTGATAGCTTTCAGGGGAACAGAGCCATTTCAAGCAGATGATTACATAACAGACTTAGATTTCTCTTGGTATGAATATTCCCCCACGATGGGAAAGGTTCATTTTGGATTTATAGAGGCGTTGGGCATGGAAAACCGTTCAAACCATAACAAAACCTCATACAATCTTAGAAAACAAGACCCTGATAAGCCTCTGGCCTACTATGTTCTACGAAAAATATTAAAAAACCTACTACAAGTCAACAGAAGTGCAAAATTCATTGTGACAGGTCACAGTCTTGGAGGAGCCCTTGCTGTATTGTTTTCAGCAATGTTATTTGCGCAGGAGGAGGAAACTTTGTTGGAGAAACTGCTGGCTATTTATACATTTGGACAGCCAAGAGTTGGTGATAAAGTATTTGCAAATTTCATGAACAGGAGAGTAAACCAACCAGTACACAGATATTATAGACTTGTATACTCCAATGACATCGTTCCCAGAATCCCTTTTAACGATGCTATTTTTATGTTCAAGCACATTGGACCATGTCTCTACTACAACTGTTTTTACTGTGAAAAGGTATACATTATTTGCTGTTTAGTTCAGTGAGATTGATCAATAGTTTTGTTAAGAATCTTTCTATGGATTCAAGATAAATTGTTTTGTGTGGTGTTTTCACAGACACTGGCCAAGACTCCCAACAGAAATTTTTCACTTCTGTTCTTCATACCCATAAGAATAACCGCCCTTTGGGAAGTGTTGCAGAGTTTAATTTTGCACTACAGAAAGGGAAAGGAATTCAAAGAAACCAAAGTATCTCTTATTTGCAGAATATTGGGAATTCTGTTTCCAGGGATTTCAGCGCACAGTCCAGTAAACTATATAAATGCAGTGAGACTGGGTCCTCCAAGGCTCAACTAACATTGAAAATGCTTGAAAATTAACTAGACTGCTCTACAGTTTCTGCAAGAGTTTGTATATTGATAACTATAAGCCGCAAAATATTGTTGTTTTCCATAGAATTGTAAATATAATGGTGTTAGTCAAAAGCAAGGAGGACAAGCGATCCATTTTGAACTTTTATGAGAAAATGTATTAGAGATCATTATTAGGCTTGAAATTTCATCAATTTGATTCGAAATTGTTTATCACTTGCTAGAGGCATTCCGTAGCCTATGTGAATTGCTATTTACTGCCTTCAAATTTTTAGGTGAGGTTTACCTCACTTTTGCACACAATTTTTTTTTTTTTTTAAAAGATTGAAAGTGCACTTTATTAAATAGAAAATTAAAGTACACAGCTGCCACACAAAAGAAAAGGTTGGAAAGGTCACACCCCATAAACCAATCACATTGGGTTTAAGAGTCACAAGAGAAAGTGGGTGGCATTAATAAAAAAACAAGTCACATGAGTGACAACAAAGAAATTAGGCATCAACAGTGAATATGGAAGAAGGCGGTAAAGGTGGAGACAGTGACCTGCGTGGAACAACCCCCCACCCAGTAACAAGAGGAGGGTCTAGAGAAGTTGTGATCGAGTCCCAACCATCATTTTGAGCCTAGTCAAACTCATGTTGTCGATCAGGAGAAATATCAAGAGCTAGAAAATAGAAAGAGCTATCTCCCTATCTGGAAATTTATCATGGGGGGGGGAAGAAAACCACCACTACCATGATCAAGAGGAGGAGCCTACCACTATGAGCATAACATGGGCGGTAGGACCCCCAACCAAAACCACCACTACCATGATCAAGAGGAGGAGCCACCCAACCAAAGCCACCACTACCATGGTCGCGAGGAGGAGCCCCCCAACCATCACCTTTTTCCAGTCGACCAAAAATGCCACTTCCACGCAAAGGCATTTCACCTGGCATGGGAAAGGGGCTATGACGATCTGAAAGAGGCGCCGCTAATGTGATCCCTACCTATGGTTTGGAGGAGAGCACGACAAAGGGGAGACGAGGAGGAGGAACAAGGAGCATTCGGCTAACAACACATGATGCGCTCCCCCAATGAGCCAAGAGATCTTGCAAATGTTCTAGCTCCAGGAAGACTTTTTTGGTTGGACTTGGATCTGAAGTAGCACATGAGAAAGAATAGAGACTTTAGTAGTCACAAAAAAATACTTACAAAGAACAATGTTATTAAAAATAACATCTTTTCTTTCTTTCCATATATGAAAAAGAATATCAACACGAAAAATATGCCAATAATTGATTGTATTTTGTAGGAAGCATGGCCGAGTCCCTCCAAAAAAATCATCTTTCATGTGAAGAATTCTAGGTGGAGAGGTTAGAATAGAGAATGGATCCACTTCCAAGCATATTGAGCAAAGAGGAAAAATCGAAAACGATGAGCAAGGGTCTCTTGGTGTTGACATGTTAGACAAGTGAGGTTAGCAACCCACAAGTATTTGAGGAGATCTCCTAAAGGAAGACTCTGGTAAAGGATGCACTAGAGGAAATGGGATATTTTAGGCTCAATGTGTGCTTTCAAAATACGATCAAACCGACACATACAAGCAAAAGGTAAGGACGAGATTTGCCAACATCTTTTTAAATAATCATAGAGGATATGAATAGGAGCCAATAGCTAATAACCAAGCTAAGGTTTCTTTCAGAAAAAGGGTGCATAAGTCAACCAATGTCAGTTGTTCCACCTTGAGGAGTTCTGGAGATAACACAGATCTTGTGAATAACATTGGTAGATATGATGTTGTGAATTTCCTGAATAGACTATGCATCACTTTGATTGAGATTAAACTTGGATTTGAGTGTATCCCAAGGGAGCCACGAATGAGAGAATTTTCAGAAAATATCATCAATGAATTTGATATGGTTTTTTTAACAAGAATTAGAGGCCCATAACAAAAAAATATCACCAATGAATTTGATTTCGTTTTTGAATAATCAAAGACTTTTGATTAGAGGCACCATAAACTCTGAATACCAATGCCTTTCCAAGCACTTCTACAAAATGGTGACCCCAAGGAGATGTTATTTTGGATGTCAATAACTCCCACGGGGTTCATTAGCTAGGCAATATCCTAGCACGTGGGTTCATATTGAGGTAAGAATTTTTAAGGCTTGAGGGTAGGTTAGAGAGGTCCTTCAATCCCTTTGATAATGCACTTAACACTAAGAGCCAATCCTTGTAATTAGATGTCAATAAATCAAGAGGCCACTAGAGTATCTTTTCAACACAAGAGCTATTAACCAAATATTGAAACAACTTTTAAAATTTGGCATAAATAGCTTTTAAAGGTGTCAAACTATCATGATGAGTAGAAATATGTATTTTATGTTAATATATTAGGTACAAACAAAAGGGGTAAATTTGTAAGAAGATCTAGAATTTACATGGAAAAATAGGGGTATTTTCAATCTAATAAGATAATAGGAGGGCCTTGAATAATTATCCAACAATAATTTTTTTCCTTCGCATGTTGAACCACATAGGACCATATCTCCACTAGACTTTGTGGGTGGCAACAAAAAAGCAAAAGCGATGCTTTTAAAGAAATTTAAATACAGTGACAAGCGTGACAACACACCTTTGAGAAGATCTAGATTCCATTAAGAAGAGAAAGTATATCCCTCCATCACATAGGAATTATGTATGGGGGGGGGAAAAGAAAAAGTGTCTATGATTCTATTTCCAAGTATATCCCTCCATCCAAGGAGTATGGGGCAAAATGAGTGTCTATAATATTGCATTTTCTTCCACTTGATCAAAGACCCATAGGATAAATAGAAGATATCAAGACATTTCATAACATTCTAGAGAGTGGATTTATCCTCTTAAAGTGTCAGAAATGAGTCATCTACAAAGTGGCCATTTATGAGTACTTGGATGGACTGAGGAATGGATATGCCCTTCACCAAGCCCTGTGATGAGTAATTGGCTAGTAAGTAGCATAAACCTTTTGTAGCAAGCATATAGAGTGAAGGAGCCAAAGGACACCCTTTCCAGATGGATCCATGCAATTCAAACTTGTTAGACTACACCCCATTGATGATGAGGCATGCCTCCATATTTTGGAATAGCATATTAATAGAATGAACAAAGTGGGGACCAAAACCAAGAGCTTAAAGCATGTCAATGATAAAGGACCATTCAAACCAGTTGTAAGCCATTTCAACATTTTTTTTTTAACAAAAAGAGGTTTCTAGATAGAAATCTAAGACCATTCCATACCTTCCCAAAAAAAAAATATCGTCAAGGATATACCTACTCTTGATACCTATTTGTTCTCTATGAATAGTGAGGGGAAGAATACGTCTTATTATAAAAGCTAGGGCTTTGGCAATGATCTTGTAAGATATGTTGAACAAGGTGATTGGATGTAAATTGGTAATGATTTTGGGATCCCCAAATTTGGGGATGAACTTGATATTACCTTGGTTAATCAAAGTCCCAAACAAATTGGTGAGCATGGCCTCATAATTGACTTGATGCAGATCAAGCCTAATAGTATCCTAAATGGTTTGGTAGAACTCACAAAGAAAACCATCAATACCAGAGCCTTTATTCGATGTCATTTGTATAAAAGCATCTTTAAGGTCACTAAGCGAGTGAGGGCGATCACAAGTAACTCCGCGTGCTTGTAGATACAAAATCATGCACTTGGGTACATTTCTAGGTCCTAAAAGCATACTAGCATTTACATGATTCCTAAGTAAGAAAACTACTGATTGACAACTATCTTTGGCCTCTTTTCTTTGTTTCTTATTTTCTATTTGGTCTTACACACCCTACAACCCAATCTAATTTTATTGATTTATCTTTTATGGCTTTAGACACCAAGCGCTCAGCCATGACAGTAACACCAGGAACTCCTGTCCCCTCTGGGCACCCTTGACCCTTTTCTACCTTACTCACTCTTTTTGGGTCTCTTTTATCTTTTGGGAATCTTTTTCACTTATGGGTTGGCCTTCCAGTTGTCAATTACAAAATTCAAACAAGGGAATCATATAAATACATAGTTATGTGTTCAAAATTAGGGACCAAGCACTAAGCATTACTATCATCACCTAAGCTTGCATTCAAAAGACACCTAAAGCACTCTAAGGCATTCATCTCGTATTCATTCAAAGGAAAAGGGATGCAAAAACTCTACATACACTACATAGGAAGGGGAAGTTCATTTTATTCCATCCACACCTTCTACTACATTGCTACATTATAGTTACATAGTTGTTATCAAGTGCAACTTGCACAAGGGACATCCTAGGGCACAATTTCTACACACATCATAAGAACTACATGGAGTCTAAGATGTAGTACAATGCTCGATTGTAAGGTCAATTTCGGAGTGACCATCGAGGTCAGTCCAACTCCACATTCTACATTTTCCTTTTTAGGTTTGATGTGGTTTATGGGCTTGTGTAGGTGAACATCTCTTTTACATGTTACAGGTACTTTCGGTGATCATAATGTAAACAACATGCAATCAACAAAGAGTAATTGTGACATCCTTGTGACACAACAAAAACTAGGTTCAGAGCTTTTGCATAGCCATGAGCGTTGAGATACAGTCATCAACACCTAAAGGCCACTGTCCTGCTGTAGGCCCTTGTATGGCCTTGTTCATGAGTTGTAAAAATTTATAGAGATTAATTATGATGTTGTTTACATCTTGTTCATCACATCTCCCTACCTAGATTAGTGCCAGATTGTGGGGATATAAGCTAAGTCCTCTCTCTTCTTCTTTACTTAGGGTTTCATATTTTAAATCTTAGTTTTCTTGTGTCATTATTGTATTTAACTATTTACACATCAATTACTCTGTAATTAGATTTAATTCAAATTAAATTAAATCACTGCTTAAAAAAATTGCAAGGGACAACTTGCAGGAATTGACATAGATCAGATACCTTGGTTGGTGTAGAGGTTTGGGTAGAAAAGACGCCATGGTAATGGCGAAAAATGCTCGAAGAATGTCCAGAAGGCGTGTGATTCTAGTATTGGTCATGTTGAATAGTTATGATTGAATCAAAAGAGATTATGGACTGCAGGAGAGAAAAAAATCCTTGGAATCGCGGTCACCAACCTTTAGCTAATGCATACGGGATCAAAGTTGTGTACCTCTAACTTGATATACTTCCTTAATTTTGAGATAATGACGCCAATTAGCCCCCTTGTATGTTGACAATGAAGGTGTTCTGAAATTTGTTCATAATCCAGTGTTTCACGAGAGAACGAAGTACTTAGATGTAAGATTTATTTCATTCGCGAGCATGTTTTGAAACATGACATTCAACTTCAACTTTACGGGGAATGTTAGAATAAAAATGGTTGGTTATACAAACCAATATTATTGTAAAAAAATTATTCATGTGATAATGACAATCCTCCTTAATATGTGGAGATATATCTATATAAATATATTATCTAATTCTAACAAAATAAACAAAATAACTATTAATTAAGCACTTAGGATGGAGGATGGAATGTTACTTGTTCACTAACTTGTTATGTTCTGTTGCTTGAAGGTGACTATTCATTAAGGGGAAGCTAAAGCATTATTGTTGTTTAGTTGCCATTCAAAATAGGCTTGTTAGATGTCTAATTTAGTTTGGGTTATCATAAAAACTTATAGATTTCTACGAAGTTATGGTAGCCATTCAAAACCTTACGTATTAAAAGAATTGACACCTAAATGAGCAACGAAAATAATGTAAACACAATGAACAATGCCAATATTTGAAAAAAATATCACCTCTATTTGTTTTCTTTCCATCGGCGGCTAATTTTTTTGGTAAGACTTTCTTTACTTTTTATTTCATTTGTTTTTAAAGTTTTGATGTGAGTAACAAATTTAATTCAACTTTAAAGTAGTATATTTCTATTTAATGTCCTTTCCTTCCAGCATGTAGCCACTCCGTCTTTTTAGGAGTTTGATTTCAAAATATATTGAAAGTACCTTAAAAATAAACATAGTACTTGGTGGTCTCGACTACATCTGTCCTATGTTCAAAAGATAAAACAATTTCAAAAAGGACAAAATATTTTACAATGTACAAGGCATGTATAACACCATTCATAAGGGACCACACGATGGCTGCTGATACATTTTCCCTTCAAAGAAGGACAACATATTTTTGTCAAGAGATCAAGGGCCATGGTTACAATGGAGGACAATGTTTTGTTTTCTTGTTAAATTTTATGTTCAAAGACAAGGGGACCACGCGCTGTTAAGAGAGCACTTAAGAAATGAAGTCAATTAATTATATGAATTTAAGCTTTTAAATATTAAAGTAAAAAGTTGAAATGTTAGTGTTTTATATTTTTGTGTGTTTCATCCTAATTTATATATATTAGTAAATTGAATTACGGACGTAAGTTTAGAGAGTAGACAAGAAATGAAGTCAATTATATGTTTTGTTTTACAAATTGGAAATGTCAAAACATGAAAATGAAATGTTAAGTGTTCTATATTTATATGCGTTCTACCAAAATCTCACATATGTTACTGACATATATGTCAAAGAACAATTACAAAAGAAAGCCAACCATATATTTTTATTTTACATATCAAAGATAAACACTGAAAACATGAAAGTGAAATGTTAAGTATTCTATATTTGTGTGCATTGTACCAAGACCTCAAATATATTGACTAATAACAAATATTTAAAAAATATTACACAGTTAATTAATTGGTCAACATTTCAACCATACTGAGTAATATGATTTCCATATTTATAACTGATTTGTATTGTTATTTTTAATTTCCTTTTAAAAACAGTGACCAATACATCATTTTGAAAGTTAAAATTACTTTTAGGACTCTAAAACCTACCTTCACTTATTGCAATGACAATTTTGATATTTTTTAATATAAATACCATACATTGTCACATTGAAAATGTATATTTGTGTGAGCACTAAAAAGTAACTACTGAATATGGTGGCAGGTTATTTCATAGCTTATCCAGAGAGGTGCAGTTTGTGGAAGCTGTTTTTGGGTGCAATCTTGCCTCAGAGATTATTATCCATACCCAAAGTCACAGAATGTTCAGAATCAGTCAGATTACCTCTGAATGACAACTGGAAAATGAAAGGTACTCTTATATTAATGAAAATAGCAAAGTATATTGAGGGACCATTAGCAGCATTGGGAATTCTTATAGAATTCCATCTGAACTTGTTTTCTGAGAATGGAGGATGGTTAAAAGCTCTGATCAACCTATTAAACGGTAATTAAAAACCAATTTGTAAAATAGTTCTTGATTTATTAAATAATGATGTGCTTTGAATCTTTTCTAGTATAACGTTTACTAACTGTGGGGGATTGTTTTACGTAGGAAGCATCAAAATACCCAAAAGAGGATCTGAGACATTTTTAAGTTTCATTGGGCATTTAGAGGGCGCTCTGAATTGCATGAAAGTGACTCGAATGACTATTTAAACATGAATGATTCAAAAACCATAGAGGCTGGAAATAGATTCTTTGCAGATATTTCAGCCATGGCTTCCACTGTTGTGTATGAAAACGAATTGGTTGTCAGGAAAAGAATCAGTGAGCATTGGAAGGTAGGACACTGATTGTTCAATTGTTGAAAATAAGAATACTGAGAAATTATTTCTCTGCTAAACACAAGTTTTAATTTTATATCTGTGCAGATGCATTTTGTGGAGTTCTTCAACTTTTGGGACGGTAAGAATTCATTGCCCAAGAAATAGTCTAATATAATTCTAATTAGTTTTATTTTCAGGATTGTTGACAAGTTCATATTGGCAACTTCACAGATTACTTGCAGAAGAAATCTACACAGGCAATTGTTTTCTGTGACAAGGAAGTAGATGCAAATTTAATAGTGATAGCCTTCAGAGGAACACAGCCATTTGAAGCAGATGATTACATAACAGATTTAGATTTCTCGTGGTATGAGTACCCCAAATTGGGAAAGGTCCATTTCGGATTTCTGGAGGCTCTGGGTCTTGCAAACCGTTCAAAGGATGAACAATCTTCATACAAGCTGGAAAAACAAGAACCCGATAAACCCCTGGCCTATTATGGTCTATGTGAAAAGTTGAAAGGATTATTACAAGTTCACAAAAATGCAAAATTCATTGTGACAGGTCACAGTTTAGGAGGAGCCTTGGCTGTAATGTTTTCAGCAATGTTATTTGTGCGTGAGGAGGAAACGTTGCTGGAAAAGTTGATGGCAATTTATACATTTGGACAGCCCAGAGTTGGAGACACAGTATTTGCAGATTTCATGAACACGAAAGTAAATCAGCCAATTCCCAGATATTTTAGAATTGTATTTTCCAATGACATCGTTCCCAGAATACCTTTTGAGAATAATATTTTTATGTACAAGCACTTCGGAGCATGTCTTTACTACAACAGTTTCTACTCTGAAAAGGTATAAATAAATTACTATTTAAGTTTCTGATATCCACTGTTGCTGTTCAAATTATAGATATAATTCATAAAGGAGAGACTCATTCAATGGATTTAATATATTGCATTGTTTTGTTTTGTGACAGAATCTTGTGGAGAGTCCCAACAGAAATTTCTCAGTCCTATACTTCATACCCACAAGATTAATTGCTATTTGGGAAGTGTTGCAGAGTCTAGCTCTACAATACAGAAAGGGAAAAGAATTCAAAGAAACCAAACTTTCTGTTATCTTCAGACTATTTGGAATTTTGGTTCCGGGGTTTCAGCACACAGCCCAGTAAACTATATAAATGCAGTACGATTGGGTCCTCCAACGCTCAAACCAACTTTAAGAATTCCAGAAAATTAACTCCTCCAAATAGAACAGATTTTTGTTTATCATGCTTCGACCTTTCAATTTTAAGTTTCTCCGCAATGAATTTGAGTACCTTTCGATTTTAATAATTATAATTATCATTTTATATATGTAATAAGTTTTTGTTCTCACAACCTATGAAAGATAGATTCATAGCACCGTCTATGGACTACAATCAATGTAAACTCGGATTCGTCAACACCTGTTTGAAGACTACAATTTATTTAAATTTGGGTCAATTAATTTGTAGAAATGTAAGTCGACACTTATTTAAAATTACAATCCATTTCAATTTGAGATTGTAACTTTGTTTGGCATAGATATGTCATTTCTCAATTAACTTGTAATTTGAATTATTCATAGCACCGTCTATGGACTACAATCAATGTAAACTCGGATTCGTCAACACCTATTTGAAGACTACAATTTATTTAAATTTGGGTCAATTAATTTTTAGAAGTAAGTCTACACTTATTTAAGAATTACAATCCATTTCAATTTGAGATAAATGCAGAGGTTGTAACTTTGTTTGGCATAGATATGTCATTTCTCAATTAACTTGTAATTTGAATTCTTATCAATCATGAACATGTAAGTGGAGGTTTTAAGCTTTGCTTAATTATTTTCAATGTAATTTGAACTCTTGTGAGATCATGTGTTTGGCAAAGCCATTCACATTTTAATAGGATATGAACTTTGAGCTAATTAACTTGTAAATATAAATTGTCCATATAAAAACACCAAACTAAGGTGTTTTATACTTACAATATTTTTTGGATTGATAAGATTTGGATTTTGAAGGAATCGAAAAACTTGCTACAAATAATGAAAGATATTCAATGATGAAACATATACTACAAAATCCAGACAAAAATAGATGTGTTTGAAAGAAACTTAACCCAACAAGATACAAACAACCCAAACCATAGTTACCTAATAATAATTCTATTGTCCCTTTCTTTTGGATTTCTTGTTGTGCACTAGATTTGATCCATCATCATCAATCATTATATCCATACAACAGAGCCAAACATCTTACAAAAGCAATCCTTGTAATTTGGACCTTCCCAGAAAGCTAGCACCTTGAGGCTATCAACATCACAATTAGAGACAACATTCTTCCCAACAGAGTTGTGAGATATGCTTTCATTTTCCATATTGTTAAAATCTTCATCTAAGTTAAGAACGAATTCTAGATGGCCATTTAAAGAAGGAAAACCACACTGGGTACCTGCCTCGATTTCCTCCACTCCCATGTTGTTTGAAGAATAAAAAAATCTTCTCATCATCCAAAAGATCCTCACTAGAATCTTTGCTAGACATTGATTTAACCACCTCGATCCCAGGTCCATCAAACCCTGGAACCCCGTGGGGACCGAGCAGGAAATACACTATCCTTCCCCAAAATGGAAGCTAAGCCCACTACTTTAGAATCCTCCTCACCAATGACTACATCCAATCCAGAGAAGTCAAACCCCTTTTGACCGTCAAAACGACCATTCACAAACTTAAAACCAGAATGTGGTATTTTATTCCACCATTCTAGCTCAGATTTTGAGCATTTTCCAACACAATGTAAACCTTTTTGCATATAACATAGAAGAGAAGGGAGCCTTCTACCTCAAGATTTTGAACCCAATCTCCAAAGTTGGATCTGAGATAGATGGAGGAAGGGAGGAAATAGGGGAAACATTCACACAAAATCTAGCACTAGTTAATCTAGAGTGCACTAAAACAATGGAGTCAAAGGCCAACAACTGACCAAGAGATCTTGAAATTCCCCCAACACGTCCTGTCCCTGAACTCCAGCGGCAGAGAAGGAAAATTCACCCATACAAGGAAACATGGGTCAAGATCCTCTTGAAGAAAACCAGGAAACCACCTGGTCAAAGCAACAACAGTCTTACCAAAGAACTAGCCCCCCCAGAAGCATCTTGTCGAGGCAAAATCAGACTTGCAAAAATTGACTTATTGTACAACCTCTCCTAATCATAATTTTTTACGTCAAAAGGTGTATCCCAATGAAAATTATTAGCACTTTTAAATAGAACACATAAATGCAACTACAGGTTTTGATCTATTTCTTATTCTTATTTGCTTGTGCTCTGCTAAATCAGAGAATACAATCTTTATAGAATAACAGTAAACAAAGTCTTATTCAAACTCAAACTCAAACTACCCTATCTCTACTCTTCATCCTACAGATGGACAACATATGCCAGCACGTACACATATCATCTAATGTGTTGTCAATTACAAAATAACTTCCCTAAATGCTAGCTACAAAATCCTAAATGCTAACTACATAATCCCTAAATATTAGGCTATCGCTTTTCCCACTTAGCCAAATATTTGTCAACCACTTGTATCACATCGAATCCTTCTTTGCAAAACTCAAACTTATTTCTTGGTAATGCCTTTGTCAATGCATCTGACACCATCATCTTAGTTGCACAGTACTCTATTTTAATAGTGTTGTTCTCAATTTGTTCACGGATGAAATGGTATTGTATCCCTATATGTTTAACTCTCCCATGATACTTGAATTCTTCGTCATGGCTATGCAACTCTAGCTGTCACACTTTAATAGTATTGGTTGGGATTGAGTAACCTCAATGTCCTGCAGCAATCTTCTCAACCAAATCAATTCTTTTGCAGCTTGACATGTTGTTATTTATTCTGCTTCTGCACTGGAGAGAGAAACAGATCGATGTTTCTTACTTTCCCACGAAACTACACCTCCACCAAGGATAAAACAGAACCCTAAAGTTGATCTTTTACTATCAACGTCCCCTGCCCAATTTACATCACAATACCTAGTATGTTGTAGAGAATTTTATGAACTCCCACTGAATCTTATTCCATGTTTAGTTGTTCCTTGTAGATATCTAAAAATTCTTTTAAATGTTGCCCAATGTTGTGGTCCAGGATTGCTGGAATATTGGCTCACAATACTTACAAAGCATGTGCAATATTAGGTCTACTAGAAACCATTGCATACATTAGGCTCCCAACAACATTTTGATATGGAACCATACTCATATAACTTTCTTCTTCTTGTGTTTTGGGACACATGTCCAGTGAAAGTTTGTTTCCTACTTCCATTGGAGTACTTATTGGCTTGTAATTTTCCATCCCAAACTTCTTGAGAATGTTCCTAATGTACCTCTCTTGGCTAAGATGGATTTTTATCTTCTCCCTATATCTTAAAATTTGAATGCCCAAGCAATTATGAATCTCACCATGATCAGTCATCTCAAATTCTGCAGCTAATTGAGACTTAAACATGCCTAACATCTTAAAATTATTACTCATAATGATGGTGTCATCAACATATAAAGCTAAGATGACTAGAGACTCACCAATATGCTTTATGTAGACATTTGAATCAGCATTGCAACTTACATATCCTTCATTTTGGAGAAACCCATCAATACGCTCATACCATGCTCTTGAAGACTATTTCAGTCCATACAATGTTTTTGAAGCTTGCATATTAATCTTGCTCCTTTCCTTCTTGTATGTAGCCATATAGTTGTTCCATATAAAATTCTTCTTTTAAGAATCCATTTAAAAATGCAGTTTTATATCTAGCTGATGTACATGAAGATCCAAGGTTGTTGCCACTACTAATAGAATTCTGATGGATGTTATCTTAACTACAAGAGAAAAGGTATCATGATAATCCAAACCTACAATTTGGGTGTATCCTTTTGCCACCAATCGAGCCTTGTAGCAGTCTATCGACCCATCAGACTTGTACTTTTGTTTGAATAATCACTTGCATCCAACCACTCTCCTTCCAGGTGGAAGAATCGTGAGTTCCAATGTCTGGGTTTTTATGAGCAATTCATATTCAGCATTCATTGCTTACCTCCAATCATATGCATAAATACTTTGAAGTACTTCTTGAACACTGAGTGGTTCATCAACCTCTACACTAAGTGCATATGATTCAGATGCCTTTTGAGTGAGTTTCGTAGTCTTGTTGATCTACAAAGTTGTTGCTCTCCTTGTTCATCTCCTATGGGTTGTGTGGATACAACTTGTAATGGTCTTCCTGGAGTAGAATTCTCATCCTCAGATTCTTCATCAGATCTGAAATCATAAGGCCTTGTTTCTGAATCCTTATCATTTTCCATCTCTTTTGATTTGTGCAAAACTAAATTTTTGTCAAAAATGACGTCTCTTCTGACTAGAATTTCATGTGTTATAGGATCATAAATTCAATATCCCTTCGAATTCAAACTATATCCAACCATTATACACTTCTTTCTTTTTCATCTAGCTTCTTTTCTTTCTTCCTTCGGTATATGTGCATATGCTCTGCAACAAAAAATTCTTAAATAATTGACACTTGGCTTGCTTCCATGCCATGCCTCATAAGGTGTCTTCTTATGCAATGCAGCAATTGGCAACCTGTTTTGTATATATGTTACACTGGAGACTGCTTCAGCCCAAAAAACATTAGATAATCCACTACTCTTAAGCATGCATCTAGCACTTTCAATAAGAGTCCTATTCCTTTTTCAGCGACACCATTACATTCTTTGTGAATAAGGAACAATATACTCAAGTTTGATACCTTCTTTTGCACATAAAATTTTGAAAGAATTTGAGGTATATTCACCCCCATTATCACATCTGAGTCATTTCAAAGGTTTTCCTAACAGCTTCTCACCAAATGCTTTAAAAACCTTAAACATCTCTAATGCACATGATTTATTTTTGATAAAATAAACAAAGGTCATTCTAGAGGAATCATCAATAAAGGTAATAAAATACCTTGCCCCATTGTGTGACATTATTTGCATTGCATCGTAAATATCTGAATGTACAAGTTCCATTTTCTCCTTAGCTCGTGTTGCTCCTTTCTTTGGGAAGGGGAATCTATGTTGCTTTCCTAAACAACAGCCTTCACACACTCCCAACTCAACTGGTAGATGAAAATTAAAATCTTCCACAAGCTGCTCTTATTTTAATATTCAAAGTGAATGAGGATTTGCATGTTTGAATCTATGATGCCAAAGAACTAAATCAGATATTTCATTATTTGTTGTTCTTAACACCACATCAGGTACTGCTGCACATAACTTGTACAGATTGCCATCTTTGATTCCCGTAGCAACAATTACTCCTTCAACATCCTTTAGGACACATTCCTTGCTGTCAAACTATACAATTATGCCAGAATCGGTAATTTTGCTCACTAATAAAAGACTTTTTACTAGAGAAGGTACATACCATACCATCTGGATTTTCTTGTATCCACCATCTGGCATTGGCAATGGAATATCTCCAATTCCGATCATCTCACATTTGCTATCATCTCCAAGATTAACATTCTTACTCTTGGGTGATTCTGTATATGCCATAAACCAACTTCTCTCAGGTGTCATATGTTGAGTTTCTCCTAAATCTAAATACCAACAATTAGAAACATCAGAACTTGGGGTTGTAACAAATGCAAACAAATTTTCTTGGTCATTGCTTGAGGTCATGTTAGCTTCAGCAACCTTCCTTTTCTTTACCTCTTCTACCCATGCTAACCACTTTCGGCATTGTTTCTTAAAATGCCAGGAGCTCCACAATGAAAGCAATTTCCCTTATTTTTCTCCTCCTTTGTGTCTTTACCATTCTTTGAGACATTGGACTAGGAGGGATGAGATTTGTTGTCACTCTTCCTTTTTGCTTTGCCCTTATATCCTGCTGAAAACAGTGTTGTAGGATTCTCATCATTCATGCCCCCATCCTACCTTCTGATTTCTTCTTGAAGAAGTGCTACTATTAGTTTTGTCAAATCCAAATTGGATTGGGTGCTTAGCACTACTACTAGTCCAGAATAGGATTTTGGAAAACTCCCAATAAGTGACATAACAACATCTTCTACAATCACTGATCCACATGCTGCCAATTGATTTTTGAGAGATTTAAAATGATTTGTGAAATTTGATATTTTTGTGTTTCCTACATCTTTAACTGAAAAAATCTTCTTCTAAGATATAATCTTGTGCTAACATCATTTGATTCATATAACTTGATTAATTGATCCCAAGCTTCCTGTTGGTTTGAAAATATGTCGCTTGGGCAGATTTATGGATAGACGAGTCAACAGTGTGCAGGGCATAGCCCCTCTTTGAGTCAGCAAAGCGAAACTGGTTTATTGCTATTCTACCAGCAGGAATCTGTGCAAGTCTCACAATATTCTGCCTTTGGGGGTTTGGGATCTCATCCCAGTAGGGTGTTTCCGACTGTGGAAAGAAAGGAATGAAAGAGAGGATAAAGAAAGATCAGGTCCGAAGAGAGAAAAGAAATGAATTCCAAAGTAAAGGTCGAGGGTTTATGGTTTGGGATTGGTAGTAAACAGAGCCAAACCTACTTGCATAAATGAACAAAGCAATACCGATGAATAAATGACAATAAAACAGAGTAGATTCAACAGAACAAACATACGAGATCTAACGTAAGAAATCTCTCGATGTATAACACAGGTATTCAGCACAAAGTCTAAATATTGTATTAATATTTTTTCTTCATTACAAAAAGCTCAAAGTCTTTTCTTCTCACTTCTATTTTTCATCTAAAAGATATCCACCCCCAAATACAACAAGTATTTGAGTATTTATAGAAGAAGGAGAAGAAGGAAGGAAAAAAGGAACCAACCACCTATTTACATAAAATATACAAAATATCTCAAAGTCATGTTGACTTTTGACAACTTGATGGATGACATCATCCCATGGTGCAACATGGATGATGTCATCATTTGTGCCAACATACTTTAGACATTTACAAAAAGAAAGTCGAAGAAGAGAGAGAAACTATTCGTCGTCGTCCGCGGCTGGAAAGGAGTATCCTGCTTTTGCTGCTCGGGTGACGAGATGTGGAATTGGGCACGGTATTCCATGAACTTGCTGATCATGGGCTCTAATTGATCCTGGGAAGGATCCTTGTGTCGCTCACTGATAGCCTCGCAAGTCTCCCGCTCGTCTGTGAGCTTCTCTGGGAGTTTGGAATATTCATTCTCTGCTTCTATTAAGAACCCGATGAAGTCCCGACAGGCCAGCAGGTTATTGATGGATTCTGTGTCAAAAGTGACCTCTAGCCCCAACCCTTGCGAAATGATCTCCTTGAAGATCTGGATGGTTTCGTCAACCTTCCTTAAGGCGAAAGAAGGAGTAAGCAACCCTAGAGACATCGTTAGAACAATTTGTTCCATCTGATGCATTACGTCTAGGGCTTCTTCCTTTACCTTATCAATCTTTTCGAGGATGAATTCTAGTTGATCCATCTGGTAATCCAGAGTGGAAAGGATTTTATTGAGGGCCCTGGGGTGACCGAAAACACCGAACTTGACCAGATCTTCGACTGAACAGTTGAACATTCTTTGAAAGGTCTCATGCTGCAGCCTAGCATGGTCCAGCTCTTCTGATATGGGTCCTGCTAACGCCTGGAGTTCTTTGTTCACCTTGTTGATGTTCAGATACAAATCGACGAACTTGGCGATCACTGCGTTCATTGTCCTTGAGGATCCGGCTCCTCTCAGGTGGAAACCGCCACCCCGCTGCCGATCTTTTGCATATTCATTAATTTTATCCCGACTCGAGAGGCTCGGGAGTTTCAGCGATAGTTGTGGGAGGTGCACGCCCATCTTTATAAGGCGTGGAGCAGATGTTTATTTTGCTCTTTTAGTAGCCTTTTCTCTTCTTTTGCTTCTTCTGCTTCTTGCAGAGGGTGTTAACTATAGATAGGGCCTCTCCCTGAAGGCTTTCAGAAGACGTCCCCATTGTGACTTGAGTCACTGTGTAATCTATCGGAGACAGATCCTTTTTATCCTTCAGAGGATTGGGGTATGCGATCTCCATTACCCTCTCTCCCGAAGCACTCTGAGAGAAGCGTGTGATAGGATTTTGCTTCTTTGCCCCTTTTGACGGGATTATGGAGAAGTCCATCGGTGCGATGGGAACTTTCCTTTTCTGTTGACTTAGGTGCTGGGAGATCCAGGCTGGACTTATGGGAGAAGGACTAGAAACAGAGAAGGGGGCAGCTGCAGTAGTAGAAGGGAAAAACGTGGAGACACTTGGAGGCGGCATCGAGAGGGAGGCCGAGGAAGTGCTCATGGGAGGAAGAGATACTACAGGAGAGGAAGACATAGGAAGGGAGGGGAGCTCAGAGATGAGGAAAGAAATGGAGGGGGACAAGTCCGCGAGAGAAGAGAAGATGGATGAAGAAGCAGGAGGAATAGTAGAAGAAGGGGGAGAGGACACGACCAAAGGAATGGTCGCTTGGGTCACTCGAGGAGGGGAAGGAGGAGAGGGAGAAGGGACAGAAGGGACCTCAATTGTTGCAGTAGTGGCAACATCCTGAGTGGATGTGCCTATTGGAACATCTTCCGTTGTTTCTTTCTCTGGAGAAGCCAGAGTTATAACTTCTTCGGGTGTAGCGGAAGGAGGACTTTCAGGAGCTTCCTCTTGGGTGGAGCTGGATTCACCCTCTTTGCCTTTTCCTTTCCCCTTTGGCTATTGTTTAGCCCGAGGAGGTGCGTTTCCCAATGGAGAGGTTGTGAAATCGACCCCGAGGTAGATGAGTCCGTTCATTCGGCACCAATGCTCTGTTCTGCGCAGAGTTTCCTTGACTCTCTCCTCAATTGTTTGAGGCGCCTTGGTTCTATCAATCAACACGAAAGGCCAATCATCCCCACCGTGTCAAGATACACTTGATCCACTTCTTGCTCAGTAGTTTGGTAGCCTTTTGGGATGATGGCTACCCCGTACTGGATGATTTCTGCTAAGGCCAAGCGAGAATGATCCTTCCTCCTGAGCTCAACCTCATGATATATGTCGATGTAGATATCTTCGATCTGAGGGATGTGGATCGGGTCGAGCTTGGCCCTAGACAATTTCTCGGGTCGAAGGTGTTCCCTTCTTGGGAAGTCATGTTTTGATTCAAGCAGCTCCGATTCGCAAACATATCTTTTGCCTTGTGGTGAGTGAGACACGTATACCTACCCACTGTGAGGGGGAAAGGAGTTCCACCCTTCTTTCTCTTTAGGCACTTTTCGTGGTAAGTAACAAGCTACCTCGACAGCTCCAATAGGATCAACTTGGGCCCGGCATATCTTGGCAGTCTAGTCGGTTCCCCCAAGAAATTGACTGCCCTCAGATAGGTAAATGTGGGGAATTGAGTGAACAGGGCCCCCACTTCTCAGTAGCTACTACTATGCTCTTGGTCATACGACCGTGAGTCATATTCAACCTCAACAGGTAGATGATGAAGTAGAAGAATGCATCGTTGATCTTTGTGAATTGGGGGATGCTATTTTCCAGCTTCAGTTCTGGATAATATTCATATATTTTAACTTGGGGCCAAACCCCGCATCGCATCAGAGCTGGATAGTCCCTTTCTGAAGCTGCAGCATAGACCACATAGGAGTTCATATAGAACCTCCCCGTTGTGTTAAGTTGTTGTAGCTGCTCGGAGATTGTGCTGCTTATAATTTTTGCCCACTCAAAGCGTTGATCGGGCACATTTTTGTTCATTGTTTCTAGGTACCGCAGCAACCACTTATGAAAATAATGGGTGTTAGGAAGCCAAAACACTCTACTCAGGAATGTGATTGTGTCGCTGAGTTCCTCTTAAAAGTCCCTATGATGAATGACTTGTGGCCACCGAGTCACTACTTTTTTGTTCTTCAGATAAACCTCGTTCATTAGCTGCATGCACTGATCTTCATTGTCGTCCCAGGCCTTGATGCAATCTTCCTGGCTTACGGCCACAAAGTGTCGGTGATGAGGAATGCCGAGCATTATCTCAAAGTGGCGGGTAGTGAGGTTAATTATGACCTCGCCCTTCTCACCATGGGCACATCTAGTGTCTTTATTGTAGCATCGGGCAACCACCATCATAAATTCATTATTTACGGCACTGACTGGGATCCCACCAGCAAAGTGCAGCACACTGCCCATCAATTTGTCCATCCATGGACTTCTTGTGACCCTCTGGGTTCTGACCCAGAAATCCTCCATATCAATGTGTCCGAGCTCTGAGTCTCTGATGTCTAGGTCACACTCTGCTTGGGACTCGGGCATTCTGACCCTCTGATACTTATACTTCATTTCTTCTTCCGTGAGCTTGGCTTTACCCTTAGATTTGATAGGTTTCTTGCTTGATGTTGACATATGTTCTTTTGAACTTAGTGAAACCCTGCAAGAAATTCAAGAATAAGAAGTGAAACCCAACGCAAGAATAAGAAGTGAAACCCAACGCAAGAAATTCATGTGTCGGGGAGAAGATGCACCTCAAAGCTAAATAACAGACCATTTATTTGATTTTCCATTGAAATCTTGTGATGAAGAAAGAGTTAGTGATTTTAAGGCCTCAGGGCGCAGGCGCATGAATATTGCAGATTACAGGGCTAAATAGCAAGGCGCATAGGAAAGGGATGTTGTAGGGGATAAATTAGTGCCGAAGGGCACATGGCACATGGATGTTGTAGAGTGCATTCTTTGTTGTTGTAAACACAAGTGCGCCTGCGCCATTTGTATGCATTTTGTAAAGGGCGCATATTTTTCATGTTACACGGGTGTAGGATGCGCCAAAGGGCGCGAGCTTATTGCGTGTAACATCACTTTTTCATGCGCCATAGGGGAACTTGGCGCGGCGCATGGAAGGTCTGCATAACATGATGTTGTTGTAACAATGGATGCGCCGTGCACTAATTTATCGGGTTACTTGGCGCATATTTAGTTGATGTTACGAGATGTGCACGCAAGTGGCGCATCAAAAAGAAGTGCGCCAAAGGGCGCATGGATTTGCAATGCAACATATGAGTTTGGTGCGCCAAGCAGGGCGGGGAAAGCGACTGCAACAAGCGAAGGAAGTGCGCCATGAGGGCGCGGCTGTTCATTATGTAACACACAAGGAATGTGCGCCATTGGTGCACCTATTTATCATGTTGTAGGGGAGACAGATGCGCCAATGGAAGAAATAACAGCCTCTTATTTTCAAGCCATGATCTTTCTCTAAGGGGTTTTACATGTGGTTTAGCTCCTTCTGTAGGGTTGTTTGGGTGATGAAGAAGCTACAAAATGAGAGTTCCAAGCTAAATTTTTGGGACATGAGCCCCTTTACCAGCAGACTACGGAAAGAGGGTGGGGAAATACTTTGGTAGTGAAAAACAACAAGAAGGGATGGGAGTCCATGTTTTGACAGATTTTTTATTAATCCCAATCCAAACCAGCAAGCAAACAAAGAACCAAAGCACAAAACACACAAAAGAAATGAGGACCTCTTACCGGATATATAACGAAGAAATGTGCAAACGGGTCCACAAAGCGATTTGAAAATGACAGGTAGGTGCTTGCTGGAGACATTTGAGGATAATGCTGCTGGCTGGCATGTACAAAGAAAAATCACGTGATTTGTGTCGGATGATAATGACAGCGCAGACGTGCCTATTTATAGGCGAGGTGGCAATAAATGCGCCACCAAATTTTTTAAGAGGTGCATGAAAAGCACTGTCAACACAAGAAAACATGCACCCTGTGGCGCATCAAAATGCTTGCCAACACAAAGTTATATGCGCCTTTGGCACACCGGAAGTGGTGTTGACAGAGGAATATGTGCGCCATGGGTGCACCAAAAAGTGGCGCAACAAAAGTTTTGTTGACAAGAAGGCACATGCGCCTTGGTGCACGTAAGGAAGACTCAACATAGTGAGGCGCACCAAAATGCCTGTTGACACAAGAAATCATGCACCAAAGGATTAAAGGGGGCGCATGAACATTTGATGTTGCATAGTCATTATATGCATTTGACCAAAAAAAAAACCAAAAATGGCTAAGTTCGGAAAACTAGATTTCCCGAGAAGGGATTTTGCAACGTTCCGAACACAAGGAATCCTTGACGAGGGATCGGAACAAAATTTTTGGTAGGGTTATCTATAAAATTGCCCTTGCCAATTTTACGGGATAACAGCTGGCTCTTTCTAGGGACTATCCCTGAGCAAACCTCAGGGGTAGAGAATCCCAGATCTCACGTGCCTATCCATTGGGCAACAGAGTCAAAAACAAGGGCGACCGGAGGGTGAAAAAAGGGAACACACAACAAACAGAAAGAAAACACATGACAAAAACAAACACACAACTAAAGAAAATTGTACAAAGAAGAGAGAAAGCTCTACTTCCTGAAGATTTTCAGATGCTGCCCGCTATAGGGAAGTGGGAGTTCAGTTCCATCCAGATATGAGAGATAGAAACTATTCTCTCCATTGAGCTGCTTGATCTTGAAAGGCCCTCTCCACAGGGAATCAAACTTTCTCGTGCATGCCCTTTGGCTCTCTTCGCTTATCCCACAGAAGGACGAGGTCTCCCACCTGGAAATTTCTTTGCTTAGCTTTTTTATCGAACAATCTTTTGACCTGATTCTGATGTTCGGTGATCTTGTCGACCACCTTTACTCTCTTTTCTTCGAGTTCCGTTAGATACATGATCCTCTTTTCAAGGGAACTTTGAAAATTCTCATCTTCGATTTCCCGTGCCAAGCGCAGAGCAGGGATTTCAGCAGAAATGGGAAGCTCGGCATCGGTGCCATATAACACTTGAAAAGGTGACATACCGAGAGATCTCTTGGGAGTAATGCGATCCACCCACAAAGTGTCGTATAAGGACTTGTGCCACATTCGTTGATTCTCATCCACTAGCTTTCGTATGATGGTCACCAAGTTTTTGTTACTAGATTCTACCTGACCATTTCCCTGAGGGTAATAATCGAGGCGTGAGCCAAAGTTATTCCGTATTCATAACAAAAACCAATAACTTCCCGTGAAGAAAAGTTAGAAGCATTATCAACAACAATCTTGTTGGGAACGCCAAACTTGACAATGATATTTTCTTTGATAAAACTGCAAACAACCTCGGAAGTGGCATGCTTGACAGGTATTGCTTCCACCCACTTGGTGAAGTAATCTGTTGCTGTTAGGACATAACTATGTCTGGCACTCGATTGGGGATTGAGTGCGCCAATAAAATCAATTCCCCACTGCTTGAATGGTTCGTCGACAATGACTGGCCTGAGGGGAAAAGCAGCCAACTTGGGCTTGCCGATGAACTGCTGGCAAGGTTCACACTTTGCTACCTAGGTGGCTATATCTTGGAAAAGCGTCAGCCAATAGTACCTGGCTTGGATGATCTTGTGTGCTGTTACGGAAGAGGAGAAATGGCCTCCACAGGCTGAATTATGAAAACTTTCAAGTAACTTCACCTGCTGTGGCTTGTCGACACATCGCAAGAAGATGCCATCTATCTCGCGTTTGTATAAACCGTCATCCCAGATGACATATTTGGCTGCTCTAAGCTTTATAGTGTGCTTCTCCTTTGCAGTTAGGTGAGCTGGGCATTCGCCGTAGGTGAGGAAGAAGCAATATCGGAATACCACTCATCGCTGGTTGTGACAAATAGAACCATGGGTAGAGAATGTGCTTTCTCCAACTGGCTTTGTGCTCCATTGGTGCAATCATCCTTTTCCTCAGGTTCTTCTGAATCTTTGTTTTCAGCCATAAGTTGACATAGGCCCTTGCCTCTTACCAAATTGGTTGGTTTTATATCCAGATCGTACTCCTGGACCTTTGCAATCCAATTTCCTCGCAAGCTTCCTAACTCCTGTTGAGTTAAAATTGATTTGACTGCCATGTCAGGGACCAACACCACTATATGAGAATTTAAAATGTAATACCTGAAGTTTTTTAACTGCCTTGACAACGGCGAAGGCATGCTTTTCTAATTGAGACATTTTTAATTCGTGAGGCTTGAGGGGAGAACTCATGAACGCAATCGGAGATTCAACATCCTCAGAATTCTTTTGCATCAAGATGGCAGATACAGTATGCTTAGATGCATAACTATACATGACAAAATCTTTGGAGAAATCGGGACATACCAGGACTGGTGCGTGAGTGATAGAAGCTTTTATTTCTTCGAATGACCTTTTCCCTTCCTCGCTCCATCGGAAAGTTGGTGACCCTTTCATCATGTCCAATATATGACGAGTCTTCTCAGCAAAGTCGAGAACAAAATGCCTGAGAAAGTTTACCTTTCCAAAGAAAGAGTGGACGTCGGTCTTGCTTGTAGGCAAAGTGAGGCTCTGAATAGCCTTAACTCTTTCGGTATCTATCTTCGTTCCTTCTTTGCTAACAACATGCCCTAGCAACTTTCCTTCTGTGACTCCAAAAACAGACTTTTTCGGGTTCAGGGAAATCCCATGCTCTCGGCATCTGGCCAATACTTGCTCCAGATGATCACAATGATCACTTCGTTGTTTAGAGAACACAGTCAAGTCATCCAGATAAATGACAATGACCTTCCCCATCATACCTTTGAATTGCCAGGTCCATGTCCCCCTCAAAAGTGGCGCCAGCATTGGTCAGACCAAAAGGCATCCTGCTGTAGGCAAACATGCCCCAGGGAGTAGTGAATGTTGTTTTAAATTGGTCTTTAGGTGAAACTTCAATCTGATTGTAGCCTGAAAAACCATCAAGAATGGACAGCATTTCTGATCCAATTTCGCTTGTAGAACTTGATCCATTATGGGAAGTGGGTAGTTGTCTTTTAAGGAAGCCTGATTCAAATTTCGAAAATCCACGCATATGTGTATTTCACCGTTTTTCTTGCGTACTGGCACAATGTTTGCCACCCAAGTACTGTGATGGATAGGAAAAATGATCCTCGCATCCAACATTTTCTGAATTTCAGCCTGGATAGTACCTGAGATCTTAGGGTTATAATGCCTCTACTTCTGGCGAAAGGCTTTGATGTCTTATTTCAACGGGATGTCATGCTGGACATCCTTTGGCTTAAAAGACTTCAGATTGGCATAGGACCATGCCAATACATCCATGTATTTCTTCAGCAGTTTGACAAACTTCTGCTTCTCTTCAGGCGTGCAACATTTTCCAATGTTCACAAATTGCGGATGTTCTTCCGAACCTAAATTAACCGGTTCGGTTTCTGGGGATGAGCTAGCATCATCTCGCCTTTTCTTTTTCACAAAACTGTCATGCCTGTCGAACAACCACTCCAAAGAAACCAGGCCCTTCAGAATTTTATTTCCTTTGAGCTGACATATGTCGTCGTTCCCTTCGGATTCATCCTTTTGATCGGTGACTGCTTCATGGCAAGTGGAAGTGGATCCTTAAAGTGAAGCTCCTTAAAATTTTCTGCCTTTTCCATAAAGGAAATGAGTTTATTGTCATCATTGAATACTTTCCAATGCTGAGAATTGTCTGGCACACTTGGGCGGAAAACCACCTCAATGGTGTATTTGTTTGTTTTCAAACCTGGGTGAGGGAGCATGAGGGACGCTGAAACGGCCAATGAATCGGCCATGTCATTTTGAGCTCTTGGAATGGATTCTATTGAAAAAGCATCAAATTCCTCGATGTTGTCCCACACCGCATTACGGTAGTGCCTGAGCCTCTCATTCTTCACTTGATATATCCTCTTAACTTGATTTACGACTAGCTCTGCATCACCTTGCACTTTCAGATTTTTGATCCCTCTTTCCTTCGCGGCTTGCATGCCAAGTAGCAGAGATTCATATTCAGCAGTATTATTTGTATTGAAAAATACAATTTGAAAGAGAGAGGAATAATCTCCCCTTCGGGAGATATTAACATGGCTCCGGTGCCACATCCACTGGTTGCGTAGCTACCATCAAACTGCAAAGTCCAGATCTTATTAAGATCTTCTTCTTGGATGAGAACAACCATTTTGTCAGACTTGGTAGATAAGAAATAGTTCCCCATTCCTGATGATTTGAAAAGAATTTGAGCTTTGGGGTCCTCAGAGTTAGTAACCAAGTACTTCTTTTGTGATTCTGGCTCCAATGTCTGCATTACACCTTTGACGGGATTCTAGCCTTAGACCAGTCCATATGAATCTCCCCACCAACTTCGCTACAAAAACTTCTTCCCAGCAAAATTCGTAGGCTGCTGGAATGTCGGCAACGAGGACGGTCATCTTTACTCTTTTCTCTGGGAACGCCGCAAATGCAAACTGCGCGTCTTTGATTTGACCAATCAATGGCACCTGCTTGGTTTCCAAGGAATAACATCTGCCAAAAGGCTTGGTAAGGGTGAGGCCCAAAGCATGGGTGAATTTTTCCGGCATGACGTTATCAGAAGCTCCAGAATCAATTATGCAGTTACTTAACTTGTGGCCATTGATTAGGAGGGAGAGATAGAAAGGTTCTATCTTTCCTGATGCAGATGTTGAGGCAACATTTATGCGGGATGCAGGAGGAGTGGAAAGGATTCCTTTTAGGGGAACCTAGGGAGATATGACAGCTTGACTTTGAATATACTTGGTCAATCTTACAAGCTATTCGGGATTTGACTGAAGATATTTGGCTTCAGACATTTGGATCTTAGTCTTCTTAGCATGATCTATGATGTCAAACGTAGCTAAGGGTTGCGCTGGTGAAGGAATGAGTCCCTCACTTCGTGATGGTAGGGTAGGATTACTGGTCTTTATGGGAATAGAAGAAGGCTGATTTGGAGGAGAGATGGGGGGAAAAGATTTCCTTGTAAAAGACTTAACAGGGAGTTGAGTAGGAAGAGGATTACCTCTTTTAGCAATGGTTGGAGGCACGTTTGACATGGCCTTCTCCTTCTGCACATGGGCAGCGACCTCTGCTTCTTTTCCTTGCGAGCGGGTAAAAACAACATATGATTGTCCACTTGCATAGCCTTGTGTACCCTCCTCTTCATCAGATTCTTCCTCATCAAATTCCATATACCCGATAGTAGAGTCACCAGTCGGCTCACCGACATCTTGATCATCTTCGCCTTGAGACGAAGGTTCTTCGTAATCTTGCTCCTCTTCTTCAATTTTGGCTAAAGCGTTGACCAGAGGAGCCTCAAGTGCCAACCGTGGAGCAGTTGCAGGTAAGCGCGGCCTTTGTGAAACATTGTTGGAAATGAAATTCCTCCGTGGAATATCCCGGTATGAGGAACTGGGGGAAGCTTGGGCTAACTGCTTCTTCAATGCAAGCAAGTCGTTCGCCATCTTTTGAAATGCCGGATCAGACGAAGTAGTGGGAGAAGGGCCCGAAGATTTAGGCTTGGATGATTCCCTTTTTAATTCACCAGATATTATCAAATTATCTTCAATTCGGATGGCAAAGTGTGGCCTGGGTGAGAATCAAGGTAGCCACTTGCTTTTGCAGGAGTAAGAAACTTACTTTCGAACTCATAGCGTTCATGAAGAAACACTTCTGATTTTCCGTTGTTGGAAGCATGGCAACAGGGACACGGTTGATTAATGCATTGAACCTAGCGATAAAATCACACATGGTCTCATTGGCCTCCTTCTTTAGGTGGGTGATCTATGATAAAATGCAAATGCATCTTCCCCCTTAGTGCGAACATGGAAAACTCCGCTTGAGGAAAACGCCGCCACGTGAAGCATGCTCATGATCCCGAAGGCTTTTACTGTCTTCAAAAGCATCCCGCAAGGTGGAACAACCGGTAATAGATCCGGCCGGTAGGTGCTGAAAACCATTCGCTGCGAACCCTTATAAAGTTTCAAAAAAGGCGAACCGACACATCTCGCATGAGTTACATCTAGGAGATCTTGCATGACATGATGAATGCAGATATGTGTGAATCCGTGCTTTGGTTCCCGCTCCCGTCAAATTTGGGAAAATTCTTTCGGTTTCCATGTGGGAGCGCGTGAACAGGATGTGGCAAGGCCAGGGGACCCATAGCATTTCCCCATGGTACCACCATCTGGACAGCTGGAAAAAGAACACGGGCTGGAAACACAGTTCCACTGAGCAGCAAGGCACTACAAAGGGATGTGGAGGCTCCTTGTGAAAACCGTTCTTTCGTGGAGGTGAGGCGCTTCGGCTTCATAATTAATTCCCATTCCTACTATCCTCCATAGATTTTTATTCATTAATCGCATCTGAATTTTTACTCTCCATGTATGGAATTTCAACCCATTAAATTTATCTAATGGTGAACTTAGTGATGAAAAGTGCGCCGGTGTTACACTGAAATTGTGCCTTTCAAGCAGTCGAAAGTAGGATCAACTTCTCCACGAGCTCACCTACTACGAGTAAATGGTTCACCCGCCAGCGTACCTTCCAGATCTGCGATGTTGTGGAGTAGATTTAAAATTTCTTTTTGGTTGTACTTGCTGATTTTCTGGTTTTTCTGACAAAAACCAGCAGCATGTACTTTTCTAAATATTTAAAAATTATCCTCTTTTGAAAACCGATTGCGGTTTAATGACAAAGAACAACGAGGATAAAATGATAGTGAAGATTAGTAAGCTGATTTTCAGATCTAAAGTTGACTTTTTCAAAGAGTTTGAAATTTTTGGTAAATAGTCAAAAACTCAGATCTATGGAAAAATACATATTTTTATAAAAACTCAGTGAACTAAAGGTCTCCAACTAGGCCAGATCTATGGATCTCAGAAGAAAATTTTCAATTTGGGTCATTTTACAAAATTTTGGATTTTTAACAAAAAGTTAAAGTTTGCAAACAGATAGTGATTTTCTTGGTTTTTACTGATTTTCTATCATACCACCATCATAGATCTGATAGATCTATTCGATCCCCAGTAGAGTCGCCAAAAATTGTTGGTTCGAAAATCTGTCGCTTGGGCAGATTTATGGATAGATGAGTCAACAGTGTGCAGGGCATAGCCCCTCTTTGAGTCAGCAAAGCGAAACTGGTTTATTGCTATTCTACCAGCAGGAATCTGTGCAAGTCTCACAATATTCTACCTTCGGGGGTTTGGGATCTCATCCCAGTAGATGGTGTTTCCAACTGCGGAAAGAAAGGAATGAAAGAGAGGATAAAGAAAGATCAGGTTCGAAGAGAGAAAAGAAATGAATTCCAAAGCAGAAAGGTCAGAGGGTTTATGGTTTGGGATTGGTAGTAAACAGAGTCAAACCTACTTGCATAAACGAACAAAGCAATACTGATGAATAAATGACAATAAAACAGAGTAGATTCAATAGAACAAACATACAGATCTAACGTAAGAAAGCTCTGATGTATAACACATGTATTCAGCACAAAGTCTAAATATTGTATTAATATTTTCTTCTGTTACAAAAAGCTCAAAGTCTTTTCTTCTCACTTCTATTTTTCATCTAAAAGATATCCACCCCCAAATACAACAAGTATTTGAGTATTTATAGAAGAAGGAGAAGAAGGAAGGCAAAAAGGAACCAACCACCTATTTACATAAAATATACAAAATATCTCAAAGTCATGTTGACTTTTGACAACTTGATGGATGACATCATCTCATGGTGCAACATGGATGATGTCATCATTTGTGCCAACATACTTTAGACATTTACAAAAAGAAAGTCGAAGAAGAGAGAGAAACTATTCATCGTCGTCCCGCGCCTGGAAAGGAGTATCCTGCTTTTGCTGCTCGGTGATGAGATGTGGAATTGGGCATGGTATTCCATGAATTTGCTGATCATGGGCTCTAATTGATCCTGGGAAGGATCCTTGTGTCGCTCACTGATAGCCTCGCAAGTCTCCCGCTCATCTGTGAGCTTCTCTGGGAGTTTGGAATATTCATTCTCTTCTTCTATTAAGAACCCGATGAAGTCCCGACAGGCCAGCAGGTTATTGATGGATTTTGCGTCAAAAGTGACCTCGGCCTGACCCTTGCGAAACGATCTCCTTGAAGATCTGGATGGTTTAGTCAACCTTCCTTAAGGTGAAAGAAGGAGTAAGCAACCCTGGAGACATCGTTAGAATAATTTGTTCCATCTGATGCATTGCGTCCAGGGCTTCTTCCTTTACCTTATCAATCTTTTCGAGGATGAATTCCAGTTGATCCATCTGGTAATCCAGAGTGGAAAGGATTTTATTGAGGGCCCTGGGGTGACCGAAAATGCCAAACTTGACCAGATCTTTGACTGAACAGTCAAACATTCTTTGAAAGGTCTCATGCTGTAGCCTAGCATGGTCCAGCTCTTCTAATATGGGTCCTGCTAATGCCTGGAGTTCTTTGTTAGCCTTGTTGATGTTCAGATACAAATCGGTGAACTTGGCGATCACTCGTTCACTGTCCTTGAGGATTTGGCTCCTCCAGAGGAAAGCGCCACACACCCTGCTCGCCGATCTTTGCATATTCATTAATTTTATCCTGACTTAGAGGCTCAGGAGTTTCAGCGGTAGTTGTGGGAGGTGCACTGCCCATCTTCTGTAAGGCGTGGAGCAGATGTTTATTTTTCTCTTTCAGTAGCCTTTTCTCTTCTTTTTCTTCTTGAAGCTTCTTGAGAGGGTGTCAATCGCAGATAGGGCCTCTCCCCGAAGGCTTTTAAGACGTCCCCATTGTGACTTGAGTCACTATGTAATCTGTCGGAGACAGATCCTTTTTATCCTTCAGAGGATTGGGGTATGCGATCTCCATTACCCTCTCTCTCAAAGCACTCTGAGAGAAGCGTGTGATAGGCTTTTACTTCTTTGCCCCTTTTGACGGGATTATGGAGAAGTCCATCGGAGCGATGGGAACTTTCCTTTTTTGTTGACTTAGGTGCTGGGAGATCCAGGCTGGACTTATGGGAGAAGGACCAGAAACAGAGAAGGGGCAGCTGCAGTAGTAGAAGGGAAAAACGTGGAGACACTTGGAGGTGGCATCGAGAGGGAGGCCGAGGAAGTGCTCACGGGAGGAAGAGATACTGCAGGAGAGGAAGACATAGGAAGGGAGGGGAGCTCAGAGATGAGGGAAGAAATGGAGGGGACAAGTCCGCAAGAGAAGAGAAGATGGACGAAGAAGCAGGAGGAATAGTAGAAGAAGGGGGAGAGGACACGACCAAAGGAATGGTCGCTTGGGTCACTCGAGGAGGGGAAGGAGGAGAGGGAGAAGGGACAGAAGGGACCTCAATTGTTGTAGCAGTGGTGACATCCTGAGTGGATGTGCCTATTGGAACATCTTCCACTGTTTCCTTCTCTGGAGAAGCCAGAGTTATAACTTCTTCGGGTGTAGCGGAAGGAGGACTTTCAGGAGCTTCCTCTTAGGTGGAGTTGGATTCACCCTCCTCTTTGACTTTTCCTTTCCCCTTAAGTTGCTTTGTTTAGGCCGAGGAGGTGCGTTGCCCAACGGAGAAGTTGTGAAATCAACCCCGAGGTAGATGAGTCCATTCATTCGGCACTAATGCTCTATTCTGCGCAGAGTTTCCTTGACTCTCTCCTCAATTGTCTGAGGTGCTTTGGTTCTATCAATCAACACAAAAGGCCAATCGTCCCCACCCGTGTCAAGATACACTTGATCCACTTCTTGCTCAGTAGTTTGGTAGCCTTTTGGGACGATGGCTACCCCGTACTGGATGATTTCTACTAAGGCCAAGTGAGAATGATCCTTCCTCTGAGCTCAACCTCATGATATATGTCGATGTAGATATCTTCGATCTGAGGGATGTGGATCGGGTCGAGCTTGGCCCTAGGTAGAAAATTTCTCGGGTCGAAGGTGGGCCTTGCTGGGAAGTCATGTTTAGATTCAACAGCTCCAGTTCCGCAAACATATCTTTTTCCTTGTGGTGAGTGAGACACGTATACCTACCCATTGTGAGGGGGAAAGGATTTCCACCCTTCTTTCTCTTTAGGCACTTTTCATGGTAAGTAACAAGCTGCCTCGACAGCTCCAATAGGATCAACTTGGGTCCGGCATATCTTAGCAGTTTAGTCGGTTCCCCCAAGAAACTGAGTGCCCTCAGATAGGTAAATGTGGGGAATTGAGTGAACAGGGCCCCCCACTTCTCAGTAGCTTCTACTATGCTCTTGGTCGGTGACCGTGAGTCATATTCGACCTCAACAGGTAGATGATGAAGTAGAAGAATGCGTCGTTGATCTTTGTGAATTGGGGGATGCTATTTTCCAGCTTCAGTTCTGGATAATATTCATAGATTTTAACTTGGGGCCAAACCCCACATCGCATCAGAGCTGGATAGTCCCTTTCTGAAGCTGCAACATAGACCACGTAGGAGTTCATATAGAACCTCCCCGTTGTGTTAAGTTGTTGTAGCTGCTCGGAGATTGTGTTGCTTATGATTTCTGCCCACTCAAAGTGTTGATCGGGCACATTTTTGTTCATTGTTTCTAGGTACCGCAGCATCCACTTGTGAAAATAATGGGCGTCAGGAAGCCCAAACACTCTACTCAGGAATGTGATTGTGTCACTGAGTTCCTCTAAAAATTCACTACGATGAATGACTTGTGGCCACCGAGTCACTACTTTTTTATTCTTCAAATAAACCTCGTTCATCAGCTGCATGCACTGATCTTCATTGTCATCCCAGGCCTTGATGCAATCTTCCTGGCTTACGGCCACAAAGTGCCGGTGATGAGGAATGCCGGGCATTATCTCAAAGTGGTGGGTAGTGAGGTTAATTATTACCTCGCCCTTATCACCATGGGCACATCTAGTGTCTTTATTGTAGCATCGGGAAACCACCATCATAAATTCATTATTCATGGCACTGACTGGGATCCCACCAGCAAATTGCAGCTCACTACCCATCAATTTGTCCATCCATGGAATTCTTGTGACCCTCTAGGTTCTGGCCCATAAATCCTCCATATCAATGTGTCCAAGCTCTGAGTCTCTGATGTCTAGGTCACACTCTACTTGGGACTCGGGCATTCTGACCCTCTGATACTTATACTTCATTTCTTCTTCCGTGAGCTTGGCTTTACCCTTAGATTTGATAGGTTTCTTGCTTGATGTTGACATATGTTCTTTTGAACTTAGTTGCTGATCTGCAAGAATAAGAAGTGAAACCCAACGCAAGAAATTCATGTCAGCTGTTTGATTTTCCATTGAAATGCTGACAGAAGAAAGAGTTAGTGATTTTAAGGCCTCAGGGCGCAGGGCGCATGAATACTGTAGGTTACAGGGCTAAATAGTAAGGCGCACAGGAAAGGGATGCTGCAGGGGATAAATCAGCGCCGAAGGGCACATGGTGCATGGATGTTGTAGAGTGCATTCTTTGTTGTTGTAAACACAAGTGCGCCTGCGCCATATGTATGCATTTTGTAAAGGGCGCACATATTTTTCATGTTACACGGGTGTAGGATGTGCCAAAGGGCGCGAGCTTATTGCGTGTAACATCACTTTTTCATGCGCCATAGGGGAACTTGGCGTGGCGCATGGAAGGTCTGCACAACATGATGTTGTTGTAATAATGGATGCGTCGGCGCCGATTTATCAGGGGTACTTGGTGCATATTTAGTTGGTGTTGCACAGACGCAAGGTGCGCCAAAGGGCGCATGGATTTGCAATGCGACATATGAGTTTGTGTGCAAGCAGGGCATAGGGAAAACGATGGAAATCGAAGCAAAGGAAGCGAACATGAGGGTGCATTGTTCATTATGTAACATGCAAGGAATGTGCGCCATTGGCGCGCCTGTTTATCATGTTGCAGGGGAGACAGATGCGCCAATGGAAGAAATAACATCCTCTTATTTTCAAGCTATGATCTTTCTCTAAGGGGTTTTACATGTGGTTTAGCTCCTTCTGCAGGGTCATTTGGGTGATGAAGAAGCTACAAAATGAGAGTTCCAAGCTATTTTTAGACAGAGCCCCCTTTACCAGCAGATCTGGAAAGAGGGGGGAAAATACTTTGGTAGAGAAAAACAACAAGGAGGATGGGGAGTCCATGTTTTGACAGATTTTTTATTAAACCCAATCCAAACCAGCAAGCAAACAAAGAACCAAAGCACAAAACACACAAAAGAAATGAGGACCTCTTACCGGATATATAACGAAGAAATGTGCAAATGGGTCCACAAAGTGATTTGAAAATGATAGGGTAGGTGCATTGGCAGGTATAGAAAAAAATCACGTGATTTTGTGTTCGGATGATAATGACAGTGCAGACGCGCCTATTTATAGGTGAGGTGGCAATAAATGCGCCACCAACTTTTTCAAGAGGCATGAAAAGCACTGTCGACACAAGAAAACATGCGCCTGTGGCGCATCAAAACACTTGCCAACACAAAGTTATGTGTGCCTTTGGTGCACTAAAAGTGGTGTTGACAGAGGAATATGTGTGCCCTAGGCGCACCAAAAAGTGGTGCAATAAAAGTTTTGTTGACAGGAAGGCGCATGCGCCTTGGCGCACGCAAGGAAGACTCAACATAGTGAGGCGCACCAAAACGCCTGTTGACATGAGAAAGCATGCGCCAAAGGATTAAAGGGGGCACATGAACATTTGATGTTGCATAGTCATTATATGCGCCCGACCAAAAAAAACCAAAAATGGCTAAGTTCGAGAAAACTAGATTTCCCGGGAAGGGATTTTGCAACGTTCCGAACGCAAGGAATCCCTGACGAGGGATCATAACAAAATTTCGGTAGGGTTATCTATAAAATTGCCCTTGGCAATTTTACGGGATAACACTTACTTTGCTGATTTTTCCTCAATTACATGTAAAAGCACATTATCACTCAAACTTAAAAGTATACAGGAACAAGCCCTACCTTCCTTTGACTCCCACTTATTGATCATATCTGCATCCTGGGTGGGTTTAGTCTCACTCCCTTCAACTATATTGAGTATATCCATTACTCAACAACAACATCTTCATTATGAGCTTCCAGAGATTAAATCCAATGCTATCAAATCATTCTACCATCCTGTGAGGATCTCTTGCAACAAATGTGGCCATATCTCTATCTTTAAACTTTTGATACTTCTCTGCAGCAACACTTCACCAACACTGCTCTGATACCATGAAAATTATTAGCACTCTTAAACAGAACACAAAAATGCAACTACAAGTTTTGATCTATTTCTTATTCTTATTTGCTTGTGCTCTGCTAAATCAGATAATACAATCTTTATAGAATAATAGTAAATAGAGTCTTATTCAAATTCAAACTCAAACTACCCTATCTCTACTCTTCATCCTACATATGGACAACATATGCCAGCACGTACACATATCATCTAATGTGCTATCAATTACAAAATAACTTCCCTAAATGCTAGCTACAGAATCCTAAATGCTAACTACAGAATCCCTAAATATTAGGCTATAATTTTTGCATGTCTAACATCCAAAGGGGAGCACGACCTCATATGTCTAACATACATGTTAGTAATCGGTCATTTCTATTGCATCGTACATCGATGCACATTCAGGGAGGTTGGCATACGTTGATATTTTTGAAACCACTTGTATCTTAAACACAACAGGTGACCCTCACCATTCACTGTAGAACATCCTGAACATCCAACCACTCACTACCACACATTCCCTATTATTTATCCACTTCGCAGTATTTTTTGGCTTGCTTAATTTTCTCCTCCACCAAGATCACCATTTTTTCTTCGGAAGGCAAGGGCTCAACATCACGATCACCTACATCAAATGACCCTTTTGCTCATACCCACTTTGCCATGGATATGCCCTGCCATGGGCTGTATTGGAATTTTAGTGACGAGGAGGATTTTTTTGCATCAACATAACAACGTCATTTTCCGGGTAAAAAATGGCTTTTGGGAAGGTGGATGTGTTAGCCATTGATGTAGTGACCATTTGTACAAGGATTTGATAGCTCTAATTTTTATTTTTTACGTGAATGGAAAAAAGTAGATGAGCTTGTAGGATGGTTTGCTATGAAATGTGCGGTGGGGGAGAAATTTCATTTTGAGGAAGGCAAAGTGAAGGATGTACGAACATAACTAGTGATAAGGAGGTTATTCTTGGCCTATCAACTTCGAGAAGCGGAAACAGTTGCTCCGTGACATCCTCCAACACCTCCATGATAAAACTCCTCTCTACCTGATGTTGTAGCTTCCACCCATCCTGTCGACATTAATAATCCTGGTGCCCAACAAGTCGTGGAGATTTCTCATAAATGGCTCGCCCTTGGGATAATTCTCAAACTTGGTCCTCAGTATATGCTCCACATTCGCCGAGTTTCTGCTGTCTCGACCATCCTCTCGCCATTTAGCCGCCCAAGTGCAATTGTTTACATCGGGACTTGCACAAGCATCTTGGTATACCATTCCAATAACATGTCGTTATTTTTCCAGAATGAAAAAAATGAGCCCACAACTGGGTATAATTTTGGGCCATAAATCAACCTGCCATAAGCTAACTTCTTACAAAAAACCTACCACCCAATGCCAAAAATAGAAGTGGCAATAACCAAGCCATCATTCAAAATTTCCTTCCCCTTCTCCTCCCTTCTCCATATTTTTATACCTAAATGACAAATGCCCACATACGGCTAATCACTTCATAGTTCACATCGACATTTTATAGACAGTTTCATCGACATTTTATGTGAGGACTTTATTTCTACTATCTAAATTTTACCAATGGTAAACTATCAACACTATTATGTAGTGAATCATTTGGTTGAGGCTTTAATGTTGAAGTGATTTAAGTGCGCCTTCTAATGGGCTCCCAAAACATATCCAAATATAATCTCCACTAGAAAAAATATGTTATTACTCAGTTGACACACATCCCTATCCTACCATTTTCCATTATGAAGGGCCTAGATGAACCCTTAAATGATTGATCGTGTTGGGAATAATACTCATGGACTTAGGTCAGTGGTGGTGACACCTGGAAAAAATAGTAATATCATGAACTTCCATAAAATTCAACAACTTATTTTTATTTTAAATTTCATGAAGTTAGAGGTGAAAGCATGTCGTGAGAAACTTGTAATAAAATTGAGTAAAACAATTTATTACGCTGACAGGTGTATACCAAAGGGGAGCGTGATCTCTTCTATCGACATGTGCATCAACCATTGATAATTTATGTAGCTCTATGCGTCATCGTACAGTGAGGGAAACTAGTCACGATTATTTTTTCGAAACTGCATCCATCTTAACTGTGGCTTTTGACCCTACCTACATTTAACTGCAAAATTCATTTGGGTGTATGGAATTAACTCCTACCCACATAATTTAATTCTTTCAAGGCTGGCACACCTTGTACTTGTGCAATGCAGAGAATTAATTTGATACTGTGAAAGTGATGGAAGAATTAACTCATGTTCTATTCCTATTTTTCCCCTATTTGTGCTCAACAAAGAAGGTATTGGATCTGTATTTTTTTGCTTTTGTTTTGTTGTTACCATTATTTAACGAGAGATCAATTGAGCTACAAATTCTACTATATTTTTCATAGATATGTTATTAATTTAGTGAAATGGTCAAGGGCTGTGAGTACTATGATGTATTGAGAATCAGTCCTACGACATCTAAGGAAAAGATAAAAAAATCTTATTACATGAATTTCAGTTCATTATTTTTTTCTATAGCTTAACCTTTATTGATTCATTTTGTTTACTTTTATTTCGTAGGAATGAATTTTAACTTCCAATCATGCAATTTCAAAACCCGATATCTATTTGACAGTCGTAGTTCCTTGAATTGCATAGGAGAAAGCACGAGGTGAGTAAGTCATCCATTTTCATATAATACAATACCCTTTTTCTCTCATGTAAACTTACAATTGTTAATTGCAGTTCTTTATACAATTTCCATTAACATCCATTGGAAAACAACACATATATATTTAGTCACCCATATAAATTGGGTTTCCTTTGCCTAGCTATGTGGAGTTATTTTCGAAATTCCTTTTCCTAGATGTGTCGACAGACAATTCTCCTTTGTTAAATTCAACTAATAATTTTTTTTCATTTGAAATTGATCCTTCTCACCTCCTCCACTATTCACTCTTCCACCCAATCCCTTTCGAAGTTCTCATTGCACTACTTGCATGTGATTGCTAGTAATATTTGATAGCAAAAACAAGACCAACAAAAAACAACTATTATTTAAATATATTATGGATCAACTTATTTATATAAAATGTAAATGTAATATTTTTTTAAAAAACATTGCATATACCTAAGCTATGCCTTGAATACCCTTATTGCATGATATATGGTGTGAAATAGACAAGTATTTAGACTACTAATTTTTTTATATGAAAATATAATTAACTGGTAACTTAATTTAGGAATAGAAGGCATTTTTGAACCTAACTTACCTGTTTTAATTGTCCAGATTTGTGATATCCATATAAGAAGGAACATTTACCTCTAGAAGGCTATAAGAATGTTAGGGAATAAATGTTCACCAAGATTTAGATGTGGAAAGATATTTCACATCAATAATGTACTACAACTAGTCACATATATTATAATTCGGATATGAATATATGATGAGGCCAAATAAAAATTGTTAGCATAGATTTCTAGATTACAACATCAAGACTTTAACACGTTGTTGTATAGATTAATTCAAAGTTCATTAAAATAATATGCACTAGAATTATAGGACTTAATTCAGAAGCTGGCAATAATAGTTATTGAAGGACATAATTCAAGGAAGGCAAGAGGTGGTGAATAGGAAGATTTATGAAATAAACAGGAATAATTAATATTTAATTAAAACACATAAATGCTTTAGAATGGAAGGAATTCAAAAAGATTTCTATTAGGATCAATGATTAACCTTCTATTCATAATGCTTACATAGTTTTATACATCATGAGGTTATTGTTGAGTTATGACTACCTTTTTTCTTCTTATAAAAAATGTGGGACACGAATAGATTAGAATAATGGAGTAAATAACTCTCAACACATCTTATTTTATTATGGAGAAGCACGTACAATTTATAGGAGAAATAGTAAACAACATTCCCCAAAACTAAAGGAGGAAGATATGAATGAAGATGAGATAATAATGGACTACAACAATGAAGAGAGAATAAAGGGATATCACCTAAAAATATAAACTATTCTACGTATGCTAACATTCCCCCTTATTACATTATTCTTGCAAATGTGACCCCTGAAAAGTTCAAATTTCACTTTTCCAAGAGATTTTGTGAGAATGTCGGCAACTTGTGCTTTTGTAGGATAGTACTGGAGCTGAATGTGATGGTTCAAGATGTGCTCTCAAATGAAATGACAATCAATCTCAATATTCTTTGTTGTTCATGAAAAAATGGATTTTACACGAGCTTCAACACACTTTGGTTATCATACAATAGAGAATAAGAGACTATTTTTCAGGAATTTCTAGGTTATCCAAAATGTGACGTAGCCATATCACTTTGCACACAACTCCTCGTGCGGCGTGATATTCTGCCTCTGTGGATGAGATAGAAACAACATTCTACTTCTTGCTTATCCACGAGATGGGACCAGATCCAAGATGAAAAATGTATCATGTAGTTGACTTCCTGTCATCAATAGATCCGGCATGGTCTGAGTCGACGTATCCCTGTAAGAAGAATTGATCATTCTTCTTATATTCCAGACCATAATCAAATGTTCCTCGGACATATCTCAATACATGCTTTGCTATTGTCTAGTGACATTGCTTTGGCTCCTGCATGAACCTGGAAAGATAGCTGATGGAAAAGCATAGATTTGGTCTGGTATATGTCAAGTAGATGAGCCCTCCAATAAGTTTCCTGTAGAGTGTAGCATCTACTTGAGGTGAGTCCTGGAATCTTGAAAGTTGTAAGCCTTTTTCCATGGGAGTGGATATAGGTTTACAATCAGACATTCTGTACTTTTCTAGGAGTGTCTTGGCATACTTTATCTGGGAGAAAAAAATGTGATGCTCCTTTTGCCATATTTCCAAGCCAAGACAATAATGTAGTAGCCCCAAATCTATCATGTTGAAGGTTCTTTTGAGATCATTCTTCACAATATCAACCTGATCTTCTAAACTACCAGTGATCACAAGATCATCTACATATACAACAAGAATGACAATTTCCTTGCCTACCTTCTTTATATAAAAATTTGAATATGAGGGGCTATAAGTGAACCCATGCTACAAAAGGTGATCATCGATCTTGATATACCATGCCCTTGGAGCTTGTTTTAGTCCATATAGTGATTTGATGAGATGACATACCTTCTTAGGATGCTCTTCATCAACAAATCCTTCAGGTTGGGTCATGTACACTTCTTCTTTCAAATCACCATTTAGGAAAGCACTCTTGACATCCATCTATTGAAGTCTCCATCCTTTTTGTGCTGCCAATGTGCAAAAAACTCTGATGGTCTTGATCTTTGCAGTGGGTGCAAAGGTTTCTTCATAGTCGATGCCCTCTTCTATGAGCATATCCTTTTGCTACAAGATGTGCTTTATGTTTTTCGATGGATCTTTCGCCTTATATTTTGTCTTGAAAACCCATTTGCAGCCTATGGATTTCTTTCTTGTAGGTAGATCGACAAGTTCCCATGTCTGATTTTGCATAAGTGACTCATATTCTATATCCATGGATTCCTTCCACTGAGGTTGATTGAGTGCTTCAAGAACATTTTTTTGGCTTGGAGCTATTAATCAATGAACTCATGAGTGCAAATTTTACCTCATTTCTTGTTTGACTCTTTGTTTTGACTCCGGATGATGTATCTAGGAGTTGTTGCAAATGTGAGTCCTTGATGGTGCTTTGTACCCACTTCGGATGAGAACTTGGCTGATTTTGAGAAGAATTGTGTCATTTCATGTGGATTGATGTGGAGTCACATTCTCCGTTCTCCAAGGTCAAAAAATAGCTCTCCTGGTAGCATTTATTTTCTTTGAGTAGTCTCCTTTGGTTGTTCATCTGATTAAGAGACTAGTTGGTGAGAGGTGGTTGGTAATGGTTCTTCTGATGTCACTATAGAGTCAAAGGATGACTCATCACAAACCACATCCCGACTCTTGTATATTTTCTTTATCTCAGGATCCATGAGATGGTATGCCTTTGAGGTAGTGTTGTAGCCAAGTAGGATGCACGGGAGCGTCTTTGGCTCAACCTTATTTCTCTTCTTAGCTGGTACATGCATGTATGCTATGAAACCAAATACTCGTAAATGAGAAATTGATGGCTTTCTACCACTCTATACCTCTTATGGCATTTTATTTTGTAGAATCTTTTTCGGTGCCCTATTGAGAAGATATACAGTTGTCTTTATTGCTTCATCCCAATAGAATTCTTCTAGCTTTACAAGTTGATAGCATGCAATGAGCCATCTCCATCACTATGTGCGATTGCAATGCTCAACAATGCCATTCTCATTGGGGTGTGTAGGGAGAAGTCAGGTGTTGCTTTATGCCTTGTTGGTTTAGGAATGCCAAGAAATTATTTGATGTGAATTCCCCCTCGATCTGAGTGAAGTAGAAGAAGAGGTTGTCGGTCTCTTTCACAACACGATGATAGAAGTTCTAGAAGTGTTGAAGAGCCTCACTTTTCTTCTTCAAGAAAAACACCCACATCTTGTGGGAGTGGTCATCCATGAATAGTTGAAAGTACTTATATCCTGAAAATGAAGTAGGTAGAGGGTCATTCAGATCGGTATGAACTACCTCCATACGCTTCTTGGCATGGAAGGTGCTTGCCTGAAATGGATCCTGTGTTGTTTTCCTGTAAGACAACCTAGGGCAAAGAGGAAAGGAACTGGAAAATTTGGGTAGTCCATGAACCATTGCTTTTGAACTCATATGATGTAATGAACTAGCCGACAAGTGTCCATATCTAAAATGCCAAAGTGCAGTAGATTGTACTGTTGATGCAGATAAAGCTATTGCAAGAAGATGAAATAGTATCTAAAGAAAATAACTTATCTTTTAGAAATGCTCTAGCAATAATCTTACCTTGTTGTGAGATCAAACATGATTTGATGCCATTTTGGACAAGAAATTCTACCTTCAGGTGATGATTTAATAGCTGAGTTACTGATAGAAGTTTCTAGTCAAGCCAGGAACATATAGTACCTTTGTAAGTGTACATTTTCATGGTCCCAGAGGAATGGTGACTCTTCCTATTCCTTCTGCAATGTACTCTTTTTCATCAGCTATCCGAACCCGATCTCCAATGGGCTCTTCATTGAGTGAATCAAACAGCTCCTTGTCACCTGACATGTGCTTACTTGCACCAGAGTCTATTAGCTAGACTCTCTTCGTGGGCTATGAAGTCTGAGAGACAAGTACAAGATTCTTACCAGAATGTGCTCCTTCTGATGTCTCCTCATCAGACTCATTATCTTCTTGGGCTGCAAGATGCCCTTGTGCTTTCTCCAAAGTGGGGACATTGTTTGGACTTTTGAAAATCTTTATGCCCTAATGTGTTTGTTTGACTTGAAGACCCTTGTTTCAAGTTATTGTACCAACAAGTGATCAATGTCGTGAGTGTTGGTTCTATAAATGTGACACCACCTCTTTGACTTTTGATCTTTCTGCTATTATTTTGGTTGCACTTGATTTGTCTTCTCTGGGGGACCCTTTCGATTCTTCTAGCCATGGTATGGCTTTGAGAACAGGGCTTTATCCTGAGACTCCTCTTGGGATGAATTGATGGCCTCTTCCTATTGCAGCAAATTCACAAGTTCTTTGAATGCCACTATTTGTTTAGATACATTCAATGTCATAACGAACACTTAGAATTGAGAAGGGAGTGCTCTCAAGGTGATCAAGTATGAGAATTTTGTCATCCATTATTTCACCGAGTGCTAATAACTCCGATCGCAGCTCAACCACATGACGTAAGAACTCCTCAACTTTCTCATCTGAACCCATAGAGAGGGTGTGTAGCTTTGACTGAAGATGAAGGATCTTAGTCTGATTTTTGGCTTCATAAATTGTTTGCCAACTTGTCCCAAGCCTCCTTTGGTTTCTCCACATTTCGAACATGCATTTGCACATCGTCACTGATACTGAGCATTATCAGCATCAAGGCTTTGGCACTAGCCATTTCATACTTTATTAATTCATTAGGGGTTGTGGGAGCGGTCACAGATCCGGTCACAATGCCCCATAATCCTTCAAACTGAAGGATTGTCCTCATTTTTGTTTTTAGAGCCACAAAATTGGGCCCTTTAAGTAATTGAGCATCGAAAAGAAGCAACTTCGGAGTAAACATTGTAATAAAAAAATTATTTATTTATTTAAGAGTTATTACAACTTTTACTCATTGATGAGAAGTATTGGCTCGTAGATGCTCTCGATACTCGTGTGTTGAGAGATGACGACACTTGGTGAGGCATTCTTCTTCATCTTCATAGTAAACATCATACCCGGCTTCTAATTCTTCCCATACTCACTTTGCTTGGAAACTAACATTGAAAAGGAAATATTCAAGAATTCCTCTTCGAACTAGCTCGTCGAAGACAAGATTGCCGTTGTTCAAAGCTCATTCAGCAAAGCAAAGTAGAACCTAGAGCTCTTAGAGATTCTTCATGGTGTTCTCTAGATGGTGAGTCGACGTTGTAGCTTTCAGCAGTGGTGACCTTGTTATTTATGCTCTCAATTGAGTTGTCTACACTCAACATTTGGTGTAGTGTAGTAGAAACTACATGTTTTATTTTCCAATCAACTTGTAGGTGGCCAGGAGGTAATGATTGTAGTAATTTTCCACACAGCAGTGTGTCACGCCTCAGCAAGGAGGTAGAAGACAACAAAAATAACAAATAAAATACTCAGGTTACAATTTCCTACGCACCAGCAGCTTCAAGCCTCCACGTTTTTATTTATTAACAACAACTTTCACACAGAATGGGAAGAGAATACCATTTTTGTCAACAACTTTCATGCAAAATGGGAAGAGAATACCATTTTTGTCTTAGTAATGGTTCCATGCAGAAGAATGTTTGAAATTTGCTACAGTAAATAAGACATAAAAAATAAAACACATGGATTCTTCTACGCAGTACCATGCACCAACAGATTTTGGTCTTTTCTATGCAAGTTGAATGCTTTCCCACGCAGTCTCTCCTTTCTTCACGTACAGCCAGATCTGTTAATGAATTCCACATAGAAATTGGTTTGAATTTTCTACAGCAAATAAGATAAAAAGAAATCTAAAACTCCCACGTAGACCACTAAATCTCCACCCACGTGGCCACTAGCAGGAGAAAATTTTCACGTTGGTGTATTTCCTCCACGCAATAGGAGAGAAGAGACTCTTCCTTCACACAACAACAAATGAGTTTTTATACAAAATTTCCACGTAGATTTTTTATTTCCACGTAGTTTTCTTCCACCCTCGTGTTGTTTTCCACGCTGCTCCACATCAATAAAATTCAATGTTTTTTTATTGAGCTCCACGTTATTTTCTTGCAAGTTGTAGAAAAAACTCCACGTAGCCAATCAAGATGTCACACACTTTCTAAAGGAGGTCTTTATTTCCCCGTAGATCTTTAGGATTGAATTCTTCTCTCCACACAACTTCACATGCTTGAGTGGTCTTCAAAAATAAAAAATGCAAATGTTGATATGATCCTCTACAATTCTTCCACACATAGGAAAGATAATTTTTTTCTTTGATACCAAACTATGGGAAGTGAATAGATCAGAAGAATGTGGAGTAAATAACTCTCAACACATCTTATTTTATTATGGAGAAGTACATACAATTTATAGGAGAAATAGTAAACAACATTCCCCTAAATTGAAGGAGGAAGATATGGATGAAGATGAGAGAATAATGGAATACAACAATGAAGAGAGAATAAAGGGATATCACCTAAAAATATAAACTATGCTACGTATGCTAACAAAAGATACTCTTCACATTCTCTATCTATTTGAAGAGAGCACTATCGATTCCATCATTTGTCTTATCTGAATTATTCATTATAGTAGGATTGTGTAGTTGTTGGTGAAAAATTTGTCATATGGAAAATTATGTGTTTCCACCAATGCTCACGGGGCTACGCCCCTCTTCTTGTATATGGAGAGACTCCCATTATTGAATGAAAACTATCCTAATCCTATCTATTGTTGTGGGGTGGCCAAATAGGTTAGGGATTACATAGGAACACTTCACTGAACTGTGTCAAAGTGATTGTATGAGGTGCAAGGAAATAATTTGCAATGATGTGAGGTAAAGGAGAGAAATTAGGAAAGGGATGGTTATTGTTGTGAGTAGGCTCTAACAAAGTTCACACTCAATAACTAGAGTAGTTCAACATTCAATTTAGAGGAAAGAAACAATTAAGCATCTAGTGAGACTAACAAACCCAGACGTGCACAATGCTTTAGATCCATTCATCGTGGATACAAAGTTCATTCTTGATCATTGTGCTTATAAAGTGGATAAAAGAGAGAAAATAGAAGAACACATGAGAAAGAGAAATAGAAGAAAAGAATATTTTATTTCTTGTGTTTGGTGATACAGAGCTCAACACCTAAACCATAATCCACAATTGCTATAAAGAACTAAATTTTTAGGATCTCTAAATCCTTTGAAATGGAGAATCCATTTCAATTTATAGGAATGTGAGTTGACCTTTCAACTACCCTATGGACTCTTCATGATATCATTAAACTTGTGACTTTACATCTTCCTAGGAAATGAGAAATGAATTCCCTTTTTATAAATCAAATGGAATTTTACAATTCAATTTTAGAAAGTCACTTAAGTGAATGCGATAAAATATCATGATTGCGTACAATGAAGAATTAAAAGAGGGAGATAAGAAAGGGGGAGAAAGAGAGGAGAGGGAAGAAGTTGTCATATCTAACAAAGAAACTCCCTATGATGAAGAACTTTGTTTATTCGTGATTCTTTCTCCTTCTCCTTGAATTCCTTACTATATTGAGTCACTACAACTATCAAATTATTTGCATCTAGAATGAAAATACAGCCCAACACCTTACTCTATGCCCCAGGAACCTCACTAATCTTTTTGCATTGACTGAGCCATCCTTCATGACCCTCTGCAATTTTAGAAATGAAATTTCTTATGTTGGCTAGGGACTCTAAGTTATCTTTATTTAAGGAAAGAGACTCACATGCCTCTTTCTTGAGTAACTCCTAAAAGGAAACAATTAGTTATTTAAATGATGAATACTTGAAGAGTTGAGAGAACTCAAGTTTCTGAACACAATTATAGACATCATTTAATACCTTAAAAGGATGTTGTCTACAAGAGTCCAACTCAAAGATTGTATTTTTGAGCATTCCATATCTCAAAACCATGATGTGGATCTAGACTTGACACAAGTTATCTATAGTTGATATAAACATGTTATTACTCATGAGAGTGTGAGAGTTGAAGGAACTCATCTCTGACACCAATGGGAACACCTCATCCAAGTGAATGATGTCTTTTGCAAAACTTATCACTCACTTTCTTTATTTTTGACAAAGTTGCAAGAACGTACTTGATGAGATAAATGACATCTGGAAATGTGCCTGCCTTACTCATTAATTCCCTCAATCCACTTCTCATTAGTCATCCCCTGTATCTTATAACTTTATGCTTTCTTTATTACCTCAGGATCAACACTGCTGATAGGAATAATGCCTTCAATCTGATTTTTTGTTTTTCTAATATACACTTTTTAAATATTTTATAGAGATCTTAATGGGTGCACAAGGGCATATCTCTCCCCAACAGAGTCACCAAAAACTATTGGTGAAATAATTTTTCATATGGAAAATTATGTATTTTCACCAATGCTCACGAGGCTATGCCCCTCCTTATGTATGAGGAGGATCCCATTATTGAATGATAGCTATCCTAATCCTATCTATTGTTGTGAGGTGGCCAAATAGGTCGAGGATCACATAGGAACACTTTCATGAACTTTTGGCCAATTGCTTATATGGGGTATAAGGGAGGAATTTTCAGCGATGAGGGATGAAGGAGAGAAATTGGGAAATGGAGGGTTATTGTTGTGAATAGGCACTAGTAGAGTTCACACCCGATAACTAGAGTAGTTCAACATTAAATTTAGAGGAAAGCAAAAATTAAGCATTTAGTGAGACTAACAAACCAAGACACATAGTTTTGTAGATTCATTCATCAAGGATACAAAGTTCCTTGATGATCACTATGCTTACAAAGTGTAGAAAAGAGAGAAAATAGAAGAACACATGAGAAAGAGAAATAGAAGGAATCCAAATTTTATTTCTTGTGTTTGGTGATACAAATATCAACACCCAAATGACAATCCACAATTGTTATAAAGAACTAAACTTTCAGGATCTCTGGATCCTTTGAAATGGAGAATCCATTTCAATTTATAACATTGTGAATTTACTTTCACCTACCCCCATATGAATCTTTGTTATGTCATTCAACTTGTGCCTATACATATTCCTAGGAAATGAGAAATGAGTTCCCTTTTTATAAATCAAACATACTTTTAGAATTCAACTTTAAAATTTCACTTAAGTGAATGAGACAAAATATCATGATTGCGTACAATGAAGAATTAGAAGAGGGATAAAGAGAGGATAGGGAAGCCTTTTCCATATCTGAGGAAGCTCCATATGATGAAGAAATTTGTTGATTCATGATTCCTTCTCCTACTCCTTGAATTCCTTACTAAATTGAGTTACTACAAGTATCAAATTATCTACCTCTGGAATGAAAATGTATCCCAACACCTTATTCCATGCCCAGGGAGGCTCATTGATATTCTTACAATGATTGAGCCATCCTGCATGATCCTTTGAAATTATAGAAAGGTAGTTTCTAATGTTGACCAGAGAATCTAAGTTATCTTCATTGAAGGAAAGAGAGTCACCTATTTCTTTCTTGACTAGCTCCTAAAAAGAAACAATGAGTTTTTAGATTATGAATCTTATGAGAGTGGAGGGAACAAAAATTTCTAACCATAATTGTAGACATAATTTAAGAGCTTGAACGAATGTTGTCCACAAGGGACCAACTTAGAGATTGTATTTTTTAGGATTACATATTTCAAATCCATGATGCAAATCCAGACTTGAGGTAAGTTCCCTGTAGTTGATACAAACACATTCTTACTCATGAGAGTGTGAGAGTTGAAGGAACTCATCTTTGTAACCAATAGGAACACCTCATGCAAGTGAATTATCTCTTTTGCAAACTCCTCCTTCACTTTCTTTACTTCTAACAAAGTTGCACTTAAACGTACTTGATGAGAGAAATGACATTTGGAAACAATGCCTTGCCTTACTAAGTGATTATCTTTATCCACTTTTCATTAGCCTTCCCCTGTATCATGTAACTTTGTGTTATGTTGATTACCTCATGATCAAAAATGCTGATTGGAGGAATGTCTTCTATTGGAAGAGAAGATGTTGAGTCGGGTTCCAAGAAGGGTTGAATATAAGAAATGATAGCTTTTACTTGCTCCTTCAATTAGACAATTATTTTCTTTTATTCTTAGTTATGAGCAGAGGATACGAGGAGATGATTCTTGAACAAATTAGGATAACCCTCATGTGAATCTTGACCCAATGAGATGTGGATCAAATCATAATCTGATGGATTCATTTCTCAATACGCTTTTCATTTCTAGGCCTAACAACCTCAACTAATTGATTACCTGAGATGCCACTAAAAAATTAGGATGTTGTCTGTTCCTTCTTCCTTAGAATTCAAATTTATTATGATTTCTCTAAGTTCAAGCACAATATCTTGTTGCATTATTCGTGGCTCACTTTTGATCATTTCTTGAATCCATGGGAATGGATCTTTGGGAGATGATATGATGTTTATCATTGGAACACTATCAAGAGCTTGTTATGGAATCAACTTTGATCATCGTGGGGAAGCTCTGACATTGACCATGACATACATGGATGTTTCTAAAGAAAAATATGTAGCTATTGATCACCATTTCTTTCCTTCACTTAGTTCAATTCAACCATCTCGCCTCGATTTACCCAACCAGATGTCCTAGCTCAATGAACTTACTTAACTAGCTCACCGATATCAACTCAACTCACTCAACAAAGAGGTAATGGTGGATCAACTTGATCAATGAGTTAAGAGGATATATTTTTCTTTAATTATAATAGAGATCTTGGTTCTTTCCCGACTACATGATGTCCCTGGGTTTTACCTGTCGCACCTGACAATGTTCTACGTTTCTTATGGAAATTTTTTTGACAAGGATAATGCTTCATAATCCCTTTGAAAAGATGAATTTCCTTGTTTGAGACATGATACCATCTTGAAACCCTGTGAAGATGTCAAAAATTAGTGAGGTGACTGAAAATGGAGCCTACTATACCTTTCTACATCTAAAATGAAGACTTTCTATTTTTGCAAGTGGGACTAGGACATGTTATTTTGGGATATGATTTAACAAAAATATAATTTTGTAATCCTAATTTCAGAGTAACTAAATTTAAACAATGATATACAACTTCTAAATGTAATGTGATGTAAGTAGATAAGCAAATAAATGCAAAAACCTAAGAAAGAGATGTAGAAAGAATGACTTAGTTGATTAATGCTTGATCCAAGAGTGCTTTAGACTGGGAAAATTGTGTCATTAATTGGAACTCATAGATGATATCGTATATGGGTGCCACGACAAGAGCATGAGAGCCTAGTTGTTGGAGACCTCTTCTCGATGCATGTGACTTTGAAATGGTCAGGATTTGATTTTTTTTGTGTCAAAAGTATGTCAAAATTAGTCTATGTAGGTTTATTGTGTGTCATACTTTGATCACCGATGTACCTATAACTTGTAAGAAAAATATTCACATGTAAAACCCCAAAACCACATCAAATCCAAAAAATGAAAGATACAATATGGGGAGTTCGGACTAACCCTAGAGATTACCCTAAGAGTGAGCTTACAACCAAGCGTTGCACTACATCTTAGAATCCATGTAGTTTTGGTGAGTGTGTGTAGAAATCGTGCCCTATGAGGCCCTTGTACGAGTGCACTTAATAACGGACTAGCTAGATGTATTATTGTAAACAAAATGTCTGGATGGAAAAATGAACTTCCCCTTCCTATGCAATGTATGCAGAAAATGTAGTCCTCATCCCTTAATTGAATGCTAAATGGATGCTTTGAAATGCTCTAGGTTCCTTTTAAGTGCAAGCTTAGGTGATAGTAATAATGTTTAGATCTTTTTCATTGATTTTGGTCACATAACTATGTATTTATATGATTCCCTTGTTTGAATTTCGTAATTGACAACTGGAAGGCCAAACCATATTTGGAAAAGAAGACAAAAAGATAAAATATACCCAAAAGAAGTTAGTAAGGTGGAAAAGGGTCAGTGGCACCCAGAGGGGATAGGGGCACTTGGACATTCCTTTTCTAGATAGGCACCAGTGTCTGCAGTCATAAAAGATAAATAACTAAAGTAACGACTAAACTATAGGGTGTGCAAGACCTAGATAGAAAAAAAGAAACAAAGATAAAAGGCCAAAGACAGTCGTCAATTACTAGTTTTTTTACTTAGGAATCATGTGAATGCTTTGGTATGTGTTTATGGACTTAGAAATGTACCCAAGTTTATTAAGCTAAAATGTAAAATCTAAGCTTAACTTGATGCTATAGTAGTAGTAAATTAATGCAATAATGAAATACAAAAATATACCAAAGCAAACTAAGCAATAAATAATAAAACCCTAATGCGCAAAGAAGGGTAAGATGTGTTAGCTAATTTGATGAGTCATGGAAAGTGCAAAAGTTGGAAGAAAGAGAAATGTGAAGTAATAACCATCACACTGGAGCTCATAAAATTTTATAACTGGAGAAAAAGCTAGACAGGGGCGCTGGAGAGAGACATGGGCACCCACTTTCACCCAAGTCTGATTCTGGGCACTGAGTATATGGAAATGCTCAAAAACCCAAATTCACAGGGTCGCAAGATGTTCGTTGATGATATCCTTTTGTCGCTATGAGTTTTCACAGTGATCACCGAGGTCATAATAAACCTACAAAGAAGTATAGACATGTAAAACCCTCAAATAAACATTAAATCCTAAAAATGAAAGATACAAACTGAGGGGTCAGACTGTCTTTAGCCGCTATGATGGTGGAATTATAAATGAGCATTGCAGTATATATAAGACCCAATGTAGTTTTGTGTGTGTGTGTGTGCACGTGGAATTTTACCCTAGGTTGCTCTTGTGTCAGTCACATGTGGATCGCGAGTAAATAACTAATGTAATAAATGTGTGCATGGAATAAAATGAACTTCCCTCCTATGAAGTGTGATGCATAAAACCCATCCCTTTTGTCCATTTTAATGGAGCTAGATGGATGCAATATAGATCTTATATGCCTTGATGGATGCAACCTTAGGTGGTGATAGCTAATGTTTAGTGCTTAGTCCCTTATTATGATCACATAACTTTATATATGTATGATTCTCTTACTTGTATTTTGTAATTAACCCCAAAAAGGCCAACTACCAAAAAGATAAAATGCTCAAATGGATAGAAAGGATCTAAAAAGTGTGAGTAAAGTATAAAGAGAATAGGGGCACCCAAATTGGACAAGGGCACCTAGCACTGACATCTTGGTCTAGGCGCTAGTGTCAGGATGAAAAAATGTGAAGAATGAAAAGACATACTGAGAAACTAAGGGTGTAAGACTAAAAGTAACAACAGAAAAGCAAAGAAAGGGAGCCAAAGACATGGGTTAATGAGTAACGTTCTTACTTAGGAATCATATGAATAGTTGTATGTAATCACGATTAGATAATTACCCAAAGTGTGTGATTTTGTATCTACATTTACCCCAAATTTATGTTGGTGAGTGGAAATCTCGATAACATAAAGTAGATAAACATGCGTAGTTGATATCCATGTATATCGATGTAGAAAACATGTCGAGGGACTAGACAAAACCTGGAGTGATAAAAATGTGAAGTGTGAATGCTATGGAGGAAAAAGTGCAAAATTTGATGAAAATGAACCCAAGGCGGAAAACATAGATGTCATGATGTACCTATTGTTGATGTTGATGTGTGTGATGTTGTTGTTCTTGTTTTGATGTTGATTACCACTTCCCATACGGATGAACCTGCAAAAGAGAAGCTGACAAGTAGTCAAATACGTATGTATATGATCAAAATATGTGAAAAGTCTATAAGGAAAGTATGTAAAGTTTGAAAATGTGAAAAAGGAACATGTGCTCCTGAATTGTAATGAGAAAAATGGTGTAGAAAGGATCATGTAGATGATGTCGACGCATAAGGTTTTCGGGTGATTTCATGCCAATGTAATGGAAGAAGTGTAGGGAGAAGTGTCTAGTGTCATCCACCAACCTTTATGATTAGCAAAAATAAGGATCTAGTTGACCTAAAAGGGTATACTAGGGTATTAATGTTAATCTAATTGAAATGAAACCCTAAATGTGCAAGAAAATGAAGAGAAATATCTTAGTTGATTAGCAGTGACTGTCGAAAGTTGTCGCATATCTGAAAATGAAATCAGAAGTGTAGATGAACACTCTAGGACCCTACAAAGGATAGATATGGAGGATCTGAGATGACTAGGGATTCTACGAGTGTATTGGGGTGCTCTAGTCTAAAATATAGGCACTCTAATAATTGTAAATGCTAAAAAATGGGTTCCGGTATGGTCACAAGTTGTCTTCGAGTGCTTCTTGTCTGTCGTGCTAGATATGTTAGATGAGCTGGGAAATGACTTGCAATGCAAAAGGAAGTATCAAACCCTAGAAAAATAAAATATGTAAATGAATGGGTCAGAATGACCTCAACCGTGAAACTAGTGGTCTTATCACTAAGCATTGCACTACATTTTGGACCCGGATGTAGTTCTGGTGTCTGTGTGCATGTCATGCCCTAGGTGCTCTTGTTTCAGTCGCACTTTGTGAAGTAATGAGAAATAGTAACTATAGATACTGTAAATAGCATGTGTGCATGGAATAGAATAGAATCCCTCCCCCATGCAGTGTGTGTGATGTAAATCTCCTAGCCTTGATGCATGGCACTATGTGGATGCAAGTGATGCAATAGACACAACTCTAGATGGAGTGATAGTAGTGTGTAATGTTATGACCTAGGACCCTTATTATGATCTTATAGCTTTATATTTATATGGATCTCAAGCTTAATTTCATAACTAATCTTGATAAGGCCGACTGGTAAAAATATACATACAACAAATGGCTTGAAAGGCCCCAAAAAGAAGTGCGAAAGGATGTGCATAAACCAGGGCACCATGGGGGGCGCCCAGTACATGCTGGGGCACCTTGATTTTGGGATAGAATGATGAAAACTGTGAAATGGGTGGATAAGTGCAATAAAATATGTGGGAATGATGAAATAAAATATAAAATAAAGATGGCCAAAAGGTGGGATTAATTAGTACTTTATTCACTTGAGAACCTTCTAAATAGTAGTATAAGACTAGGATAAATTATGTGTAAAGTGCATAATTTAATGTCTACATTTTCCCTCACTTTATGTTGGTGAGAGGAAATCTCAGTAACATAAAGTAGATAGAGATGTGTACCTAATATCCATGTAGAGTGTAGAAAAAGACATGTCGATGGACTAAACTTAAGCGTGGAATGACAAAAATAAAATATGGAGGAGTGTGGATTCTAAAGATGAAAAATGTGCATAAAAAGTGATGCAAGTGAACCTAGGGCGGAATGCATGTTTATTGTACTTGCATGGTTAGTAAAAGAAAATTCCTGTAGTGGTGTGTTGTCGTTGTCACTATCATTGTTGATGTTGTTGTTGTTGCCCCCAATTTGATTGCTTGTTTCTCATACGGCGAACCTATAAGGAGAAAATGATCAAGTAGTCAAATATGTATGTATGTAAAAATGTTGTGTAAAATATGCTAGAATAAGTGTAAATGGGAACATGTACACCTGATCCATGTCAAGAAAAAGGGTGTAGAAGGATATCATGTATTGTCACAAGTTTTTTGGGAGATCTCATGCCACCGTGGCTGAAGAAGTATAAGGAGGAAATACTCTATGTCCTCCAAATTTAAATGCTTCTACTCAAATGTGTGAAGATATCTTTGTACTGTCTTGGTTTTTTGGTTGATCTAATGCCAGTGGATGGAGAAGTGTAGAGAGGGACACCCATTGTAACCCCAATCCTATAATTGCTCCACAGAATTTCTGAAGGACACCATGTCCTATTATGGCCACTATGTATGGAGTTTGTAGACTGGTCTGAACTCACTCGTTGTGTCTGAACTGTTGTAAATACGTTGTGTTAGTAGAAAACCCTTAATAATGCCCCCTCTTTGGGGGCACAATGCGACGTCATGGGAAGGAGAATGCGTCCCCAAAAGAGGAACCACCAGCACTCTGACCTGTAGAGCTATACCTTTCAAGGGGAAAGAGAAACACTTGGTACATACAAAGGTGTGCACAAAAGTGGATGGCTAGCTAAAACAAGTTTTAGTGTGAAACACATGCATGTAGTAAGACAAGTGTAAAAATATGCAAACAACGTATAAACTACCAAACAAATTAGTGTAAACACACAAGAAAACAAGAAGACCACATAAAGCGGGTTTCAAACATGGGACATCAATCACGAAGTCACAAGAAATGCAAGGCCATCAAGGCCACAAACAACAGACAAATGTGCACACAAGAAAAGGGAAAATCTTGCATACAATAGCAAACAAAGAAGATAAGTAGAAACAAACAAGTAGTCATGGGAACATGTAACCCTACAAAAATAAGTGTTGCACATGGAACACCCGTTAGCATGTTAGAGTGATAATGAATATGTCAAAATGTATATGAGAAAATAGTATAATATGTTAACTACAAAATGGAACAATAAACACTGGATGAGATGAATGTGGATGCCCCAACAACTAGTATAGGAAGGGTAGAAGGTGAGCATCCATGCCATGTGTAGAGTCTTGTATCTATGATCACACTAAACAAAGGCATGAACATGCATGTGTATATGATAATGACATATAAGAAAGAAAGATAACATGTGTAATAAAGTGAGCATGCAAAGCACTAGTAAAAAAATTAAACTACCCGTAAGACAATTCAGTATGCTATGGTTGGATGGAAAGGAATGATAGGAGAAACATGCCCCGAGTGGATGGAATGTGTATGCAATGAGGTTCATTTTGTTTTCCCCCTGAGTAGTCAAAAATGAACCGTAAACGAGAGTGCATCATTGGGAAATGGTCAAGTAGTGTAGCTTGTGTCTAGCACATTGTGGTGAGTGTGTATGTGTAGTGGTGATGAAATGCAACATGTGGAGAGATTTGTGTGAACCCTATAGCTGAAGCATATATCATGAATTTTTGGATGGAAGAGTGATGATTCATCCCTAAGCGTATATCACTATAGGATGAGTGTATGGGGATGGGACATATGGAAATATGTGTGTGGACCCTATAGCCTAAGCATATACCACAATTTGTTGAATGGATGAGTGATGATTTATCCCTAAGCATATATCACTATAAGATGAAGGAGTGAAAATGGGTGATGATTTATCCTAAAGCGTATGTCACTATAGGATGAATAAGAAGGGAGTGGTGATGTAATCTATGGTGTATGCCACTAGAAGATGATAAGAGGAGGGTGGTGATTTAGTCTAAAGTGTATATCACTACAAGATGATAAGAAGGGGTGACAATTTAACCTAAGGTGTATGTCACTAATGCGTGAAATGGTGGATGAGGAAAATGTTGCATGTAAGGTTTGTTTGATTGGTAAACCCTCGGTAGTCGAGTATGGACCAAGGAACTAAAGTGTGTCATAGGGTAGTGAGTGCAGTGCATAGAAGACAACATAGTATAAATGACCAAGTGATGAATATGTAATGTAAATGCATGGTGTGGAAAATGCAATGCAATATGTGCAATGGATAGGATATGTAATGTGTGAAATGCAGTAGGAAATGTAGATAGGAATGGAATATGCATGGAGGATAGAGGAAAATAGACCCATATATAATGGAATCTAGTGTAGTATAGAATGAATCAGATGGATGGATGTGTTATGTGAAGAAGAAAATGTAATGTAAGATGTGGATATAGGCATGGATAGAATATGTAGTGATGAGAGGTAAAGCTAGACCTATAGATAATGTGACCTAGCATAAATATAGAATGTATGGATGAAATCTAAAACTAGACCCATATATAATGATGACTAGTGTAGCGTGTATCGGATGAATGATGGAGAAATGACTAATAGATGAGGTATGTGTATTATAATGTAAGATGTGGGCTATGTATAGAAATGATGATAGAATGTAAGTATGTATACCTAATGTGCAGTGTGTGGGGTTTAGTGTAATGGTAATCCCTCAATAGTCCAAGTGTGAACCAAAGCACAAGAGTGCATCATCAGGTGAAGAGGATGCTAAAATGTGTATGAAATATATGTATATAGGAAGAATAATGTAAAGATGAGAGGTTCATCTATGCTAATATGAAGAAGAGGAGATTGGATAATAGTGATGCCCCCCAAGTTGTCCTGAGAGATAAATCACCCGATGAGGTCAAAGGATGATGCTCCATTGACTAGTTCTTGGTATGATGAAAGGGGAGGGAGATGCTCAAGTAATGGTGGTATGGTAGACAAATGTTGTGTGGTGGAATGAAGTTGATATGCATGTGATGGGTTCACATCAAAATGATGTCATGGCATAGTAAAGTGTGTGGGTGATGGAAACCAAGGAGGTGTTGTGCGTAAGGGGGAGGACAATTCATGTGGAATAAAATGAGGCGGTGATCGGTGACGGGATACGGTAGTAATCTTAGGAATGGGCCTATACTGATGTGTATTACTAATGGAATGCAGTGGTTCCATAGGGTCCAATCAAGGCGGTGAAGTAGGAATAGGATGCATAGGTGGTGATAGTAAAGTAACTGTGTGAGTAAGAGGGGGAGACACACAAGTATCCGAACAAGAAGGTGGTGATAATGGAGGTGGAGGTGGAACACCATTAATGGAAATAACTTGGTTGTCATAAAAAAATTTAAGGCGTAAATGGTTCATGGTCCATTTCCCGTTGTGTAAAACACCACTGCATATAGTGTGCATGTGCTAAGGACTCTATGCCATGTAAAAGCATTTGTGTAAATTCCCAGTGCTAAAGTACTATCTTCCCTGTCAAAAGACTTTGTGACATGTCGAAGAGATATGTAATTTCCCTCTATTACTAGAACTTAGGAAGGCTGGTGTGTATTAAGGACCTAATTATGATTCTAAGCCCTTCTCGCAATTGAAATTGTGTTATACCGATACCTTTTGTGTATAAATTTTTATGGGGTGAATGATTCACCCATATTATTCCCCCCTCATTTAGGGTGCATGCGATGTCACTGAAGGAGTATGTGGCCCAAAAGAGGACCAGCCATTGTGTTAAAATGTGCCCTGTTGAGGGAAGGGAATGTGCTTAGTAGAAACGAAGGCACACACAAACTAGTGGCTAGGAAAGACAAGTGTTAGTACAATGAAAGGAAAAAACAATCATGTATAAGAAGAAATGTAAGCTACGTAGACAATGTGTAAACACACAAGAAGAAAATGTAGTCCGTGAAAAGTGGGTAGTAAACAAGGGACATCACTCATGACAATCAAGGATGTAATGACCACAAGTGGACACATAGTGTGCTCACAAGATAAAGGGAAAATCTCACAAACAATGGCAACCAATAACAAGAAATGTAACATATAACCATGGAAACATATAGTCTTGCATAAAAAATGTTGCATATGAAGCACTTGTTAGCATGTTAGAAAGATAAAAAAGTATGTCAAAGCATGTATAATATGATAATGTAAAGTGTTAAATAAAAAATGAATCAATAACACTTGTATTGTATGAAATTGGATGCCCCCAAGAGCCTCTTTGAGACTAGTACTAGGTATTGTGCCAAGCATCCATGATGCGTGTAATGGACTTGTATAATCTGTGATCGCAACTAGAAAGGAAAGTGAATGCGCATGTGTGTATTATAAAGATAATGATATATAAGATATATATCTTGCATGTGTAATAATATGAACATGTAACAACAAAATTAATCAAGAGTAAATGAAACTAAGATATGGTGTATGTTGTGGATGACATAATGCAATGCAATGTGAATAATAGGAGCAACGTGCCCCCCGAGTGGATGTGTATGTATGTAATGAGGTTCATTTATTTATGCCCCATTAATAGTCAAGAATGAATTGTAAACGAGAGTGCGTCATCGAGAAATGGGTCAAATGTGTGTATAGTGTGTTAAAGAGTGAGTGATTGAACACATGAGTGTGATGAGGTCCATTTTTTAGATGTATACCCTCAGAATCGAGTATGGATTGTGGAACTAGAGTGCATCATATGGTAATGACGATACTAGATTTTGTCAAGATGCACATGTCATATGTGAAAGTGTAGATGTGGAGTGATAAGAAGAGAATACACTAGTTGATGTTAAAGGGGGAAGCTATGATGCCCCCAAGTATGTAAGTGATGGACATCTAGTCAATAGACACTAAGTGGATCAATGTAGGGACTAGTTTCCTTAATAAAAGTGATGGGATGTTGAGGTGGTAAAAATGTGTGACCATCATAGAATCAGAGTCAACCACATTGCTAGGATTGAAATGAAATGGTTTTTGACATTGTAAGCTTCATCTTGGTCCTAGTCATTGACATAGGCATTATTTGGATCACAAAGCAAAATTATAAGTTTAATTATAGGATGTGGTTACTGATATTGACTTGGAAATGTTGCACAGATACATTTAATGTAGGAGGAGTTAGACCAACCTTAAGAGGAGGTTTCTTAGATTGACTTGGTAATAATGTAGAAAACTTAGTAGGAGGAGGTGAAGGAGAATGAACCTTGAGAGTTGATTGCTTATTTTGACTTGGTAATGTCGTAGATAACTTGAGAGGAGGTGGAGTGAGACTAATTTTGAGAGGTGGTTTCTTAGTTTGAGTTGACTGAATGGGTGACGCTTTTCTGATCGGAGAAGGAAAATCATAATTGATGACTTGATGCTCAGTAGAAATAAACAAATCAAATTTATGAACCCATTGGGATGTAACAAGTGTGGATGGGCATGTAATAGAGTGTTGGGAAGTAAATGAGATAAAGCCTTGATGCTCAATATACTTGATTCTTCATCGTAAATATAGAAATCATTGTCATTATTTCCATTGAGTCGATGATAATTGCAATATGGGTGACCTTGATATTTTTTTCAATTCTTGGAGGATAGCCTTGAGTAGACAGTAAAATGATCAATTGATGACTAATGAGCTTAGTAAGAATGTCATGTTTCTTAGCATTATGACCAAACATGAGAGGCTCTAGTAATGGAAATAAGTAAGGATCACTAATATAATCACATGTAGAAGATATAAAATGAAGATGGAATGTAGAAGGAGAACAAACATGATCTTGAGAAGCATTCTTAAGTTGTTGGATTTCAGATTTGAGAGATTGAATTGTGGATTCCATAGCCTGAAATTTGTCTTAAAATAAAGAATGTAAATATTGCATTAAGACCAACCTAGATTGATTAGATGGGGGATCACTAAGACTATGGTCATCAAACACCGATCTAAAATAGCACTCACTTGAATGCGGTGGTGTATCACTAGGGAGATACATGGTGTCTAAGGATTTTTTCAGAATAACTTGATAATTATGATGCATTTGAATTAAATCATACAAATAATTTTAAGAAACTTTAGGAACCATGTTAGAAAATATGATGTGTTAAAGAAGGATCGAAAGACCGATCATGAGTGGGATTCACCAAAATGATTAAGCTAAAATGTAAAATCTAAGCTTAACCTGATGTTATAGTAGTAGTAAATGAATGCAATAATGAAATATAGAAATATACCAAAGAAAACTAAGTAATAAATAATAAAACCCTAATGTGAAAAGAAGGGAAAGATGCCTTATTTGATTTTATGAGTCTTAGAAAGTGCACAGAGATGGAAGATAGAGAAATTTGAAGCATGGACCATCACACTGGAGCTTATAAAATTACAGAAAATGGAGAATAGACTGGATAGGGGCTTGGAGAGGGATAGGGGTGCTCACAGGCGCCTAAGTACTGATTATGAGAACCTGGGTCTGTGGAAATGCTTAGAAAACCAAATTATCAAGGTCACAAGATGTTCACCAATGCTTTTATTTCCTCACACAATGATCACCGAGGTCATAATAAACCTGCAAAGAAGTACAAACATGTAAAACCCTCAAATAGACATCAAATCATAAAAAGATAGATGAAAAATGAGGGGTCATACTATCCTCAACCACCACAATGGTGGACTTACAACTGAGCGTTGAACTACATCTCAAACCCAATGTAGTTTTGTGTGTATAGGTGGAATTTTTTCATAGGTTTCTCTTGTGTCATCACATGTGGATAGCGAGAAAATAACTAGATGTAGAATGTAATAAATGTGTGCATGAAATAAAATGAACTTCCCTCCTATGATGTTTGATGCAAAAAACCAGCCCTTGTGTCCCTTGTGATGGATCTAGATGGATGCAATGGAGCTCTTAAACTCCTTGATGGATTCACCTTTGGTGGTGATAGCTAATGCTTATTGCTTGGACCCTTATTATGATCACATAACTTTATATTTATATGATTCCCTTGCTTAGATTTTGCAATTAACCCCAAAAGGATAAATACCAAAAAGATAAGATGCTCAAACAACTAGAAAGGACCCAAAAATTGTGAGTAAAGTAAAAAGAGGACAGGGGATCCCAGATTGGATGAGGGCGACCAATGTTGGCATCCTGGTTTGGGTGATAGTGTCCAGGATGAAAAAAATCCAAAGACTGAAAAGGAAGACTGAGAAAGTGAGGGTATAAGACTAAAAGTAACAAAAAAAAAAATAAAGGTTTCCAAAGACATGGGTTAATAAGTACCATTCTTACTTAGGAATCATATGAATACTAGTATGTAATCAAGACTAGATAATTACCCAAAGTGCATGATCTTGTGTCTATTCAAGTGCATAATTTTGTGTCTACATTTTCCCCCACTTTATGTTGTTGAGTGAATACTAGATAACATAAAGTAAATAAGATATGTGTGCTTTGATATAGAGTGTGTGGTGAGAAGTGTGCCGAGTGGACAAGTGAAGCATGGAAACTAGGAAAGGAAAGTGACTGTAGGGGTGAAACGTATGTGTTGTACCATGGTGTACCTATTTTTGTTTAGTGTAAAAGGATATAAACATGTCTTTAATTTTTGTGAAGAGTTATTTTTTTGGGTGAATCATGCCAAATGCGAGTTTTTTGGGAGATCTCACACCAAATGCAAGTTTTTTGGGTGATCTCAAGTCAAAGAACAAGATTTGGGGAGAGATGTCTAGTATTACTCTTTCCATGAATCTACCCAATATACACCACTACAGATGGTGTGTTCCTTCTTTGTTCCTATTGTCCCTAATTTTTTCTAAATTTATTGTTTGTTCTGATTGAAAATGGAGAGAATATATTTTTCTTGTTGGAGGACCGTGCTTGATACTATCAAACTACTATGTAGAGTTTTGTGAAATTTGATTATATGAAAAAATTATTGTGTGTGACTAGGACATTAGTTCCCATTAGAAGACATAGGTTCTTGGGTGCTCTGTATGAGCATGGGCGTTGGTTGATTAACTAAATATGAATTTTAGAGTTAATCTAAATAGTAAAATAATGAAATAAATAGTATAAAGTGAAATGTAGAAGCTAACTAATTTTATTTGATATTTAAATGAAATGAAATAATTGAAATAAGAGGGATAAGGTACTAACCTAAAAATGACTTACCTCATTGTGATTCTAGATTGAACATGATGATGTGTGGATGAAGTAGCGTATGATGGTACAACCCACAAAATTACAACAGATGAAGATTCGATTGGATCGAGGTGCTAGAAGAGGATCAGGGCACCTGTGGGTCTACAATATAGGCGTTCTATTTTGTAGAACAACTCAGAACCTAAATCTATAAGTTTCACTAGATCTTTGTAATATCTTGATCTTTTTTGCGTTATTGTCGCACTAACTTTTCTTATATTGCCATAAACCTGTAATAAATATCTACCTACAAAACCATTGAAAAATAAAGATGCATATGAATGGGTCAGACTAACCTTATCTACCACAATGGTGGACTTATAACTAAACGATGCACTACATTCCATACCCAATGTAGTTTATGTGTTTGTGTGTGCAATTTTGTGCCTAGGGTTCCCTAGCGCCAATGACGTGGAGACATGGGAAATAACTAGATGTAAAAATGCAAATGGTGGATGGAATAGATTGAAAACAACCATTCCTATTTAGTGTGTGTGATGAAATATTGCACAAATGTAGTCCCTTTCCTTAGTAGATAGCTAGCCCTTGATAGTAGATAGTCCGCCCATAAATTAGTAGGTATGTTATGTCTATATAGGGATCTCTTGCTCAAATTTTGACACTAATGACCTGACACACCGACTAGTACTAAGGGGAATGAGAGGGAAAATTACAAAGACTGACCTCGAGACTCTAAATCAGGTGCAAGTGTTGTAAGGACCAGGGTGCCTAAAATATGGACTAGGACACCCATGGGCACCTTAGTTTTTCTCTAGGTTCCTAGTCAAATACTAGAGACAAAAAATTACCAAATAATGACACCTAAGATTCCCTGAAAGATGACCAAAACTGAAGAAAAAATGACAACTATGGAAGAAAATGACGATGACAACCAACTAACTGAAAACAAGACTAGGGGATGGGTCATTAGTGAATACTTTTCTTATGTAAGATCCATATATAAAACAACATACTTGGTGGTATAAATGTAATAGTAAGTGCGTGATTTTGTGACTACATTTTCCCCAATTTATGTTGGTGAGTGGAAATCTCGTAACATAAAGTAGATAGAGATGCATACTTGAGAGAAATCTAGAGAAGCCCATGTTGTAGTAGAATGCATAGATGCGATAGTAAAAACATGTTGAAAGAACCATATAACGTGCCGAACCATGGATGAGCAAGTTGATCCATGAAATCTAGAAAAAAAGTGTGATATCATGATGAAATGTACTAAATGAGAGTGATGATTATAATGTTGGATGATTGATGATTATGAAAGTGTATGATGACGATAAGATGGGGAAGGGAGTGATCAATTCTCGACTCAAATGCGTGTATAAAAATAATTTACTAGAGGATTTGGGTGTCCTACCACCAGAGGAAGAGTGTAGGGAGAAAAGTGTGTTATTCTTCAATATCTAACTACATCCTCAAGACCTATCGCTCAAGACAGACTCAAATCAAATATTTTTGGTTTTTGGATCCAAATAATTTCGATCAAACAATTGAACCATATAGGAGTGGTATAGGAAAGGAAATATTTCCCTCACTCCACAGGTGTTACTGCAATGTGATGGCTTCTAAGTTAGGTCAACTGAAAGAAAGCATAAAATTATGGCTTCCAAGTTAGGTTATCTTGAAGAAAACGTGAAATGTAGAATAGCTTCCCAAGTTAGTTCATATGGGAAAGCAATGGACGTAACTCCCAAGTTAGGTCATCTAGGAGGTCACACGTAACTCCCAAGTTAGGTTATCTGGGAGGCCAATTGCATTGAATTTGTATTGATTGAATGATATGATTTTGATTGTTATAAGTTTGAACGTGTTAATTGATTGATTGATTTGATTTATTACTCGTAGAGAGATTTTACACTAGTTACCCCCATGTTAGGTTATTAGGGGGAATGAAATAGAAATTGATGAATAATTGCATGGAAATATTTTAATGCTTGTTTCCCCAGGTTAGGTTATTAGGGGAAGTGATGAAATGTCGCATAGAAAAATTGTATATTTGTTGCCCCCAGATTAGGTCATTAGGGGAAATAATGGTGAGATGTTACATGTGAATTAGTAAATATTTGAAAATTATGGATTGGTATTGTTGATTAATCACATGGTAATGTAAGGGGAATTATAGGGTGAATCCAATGATATTCTTCCCTTTTAGGAAAAGGGGAAGTGATGACAAGAACGAACACTAATCCAAAAGTAAGCACGAAATAAATAGAAAGTGATATAAATCTCATAAATTTGTATGAATTAGATAGACTACAAATTCAAGTAGAGATAATGTATGTGTAATATGTATAGTATGGAGGTAGATGAAATTATAAAAATAACACTGCAAACGGGGTGCAAATCGGAGTAAAAATTCTCAAGATATGACGAAAATCATGTAGTGTGTATTAGTTGAGGAATGATCATGAAATAATAACCATAGTAAAGTGAGTGACAAAAAGTAACTATAAATATTAGGGTGAAAAATGTATTAGTAAATTCATTTTTCTTTTTCCATGAGTGAGATTTAGCTTTGAGAAATTAAAGATGTCGCAAGTGAGATTAACATGACCTATCCGGTTTGAGAGGGTGGTAACCGTCGTAGCATCACGAATGACGACGGAATCAGTAAGTACATTGTTTTTTCAAAAATTGTGTGTAGTACTTGGTTTTATTAGATTTTTGAAAATTTTATATTATGAAGTTTCTAGTCAGTGTTTTAGATGACATGGAAAATAGCTATGACGGTGCTAGTGACCCTTTAGAAAGGAGCTCCCAGACTAATTTTTTAAAAAGGCGCTAGTGTCCCTCACTGGGCACTAGTGTCCTACCTAGGCACTAGTGTCTTGCTCCTGGGTGCCCCAATCCTGCATCTAGGTGCCCTAGTCTAGAATGTGCCTATTTGATCTATAATAGTGAAATTGATATTTCTAGTGTATAGTAATGTGATAAGGGAACATATTTGGACTTTTATAGTGTTCTAACGCTATGTTTGCTACCATTTTTTGGTGTGAAGAGGGATATTCACTCAAGAGAGTTCCATGGTGGGTGTCATTTGAGTACTTTTCTTTGGCTAAGATTGTCAGATTATGAGCAGGATGTTATGGACCGTGTCGTCTTATGACACATAGCACATATGGGGGATGTACCCCACAATATGCCTATCTTGATAGCCTTATGCGAGATGTGGTGTGCGGATAGGTGTGTGTTTTGGTTTCCTATATATGCGATGATAGTTAATTTGGAGGATGTGTATCACATACTATGATTTATGGTTGTTGAAGAGAGAGTACATGTTATGCCATTAGAGGATATGGAGAGGAAGATGCGAGCTGCTAGATGATATTTTGTGGGGACTCGAGTACCTATCGAGGCCCATATTATTTTTGATGTTATTATGAGGTATGGTGTTCTGTGCTTGCGTAAGTTCATTGATGTGGTGATTACTTCATCTATTGTAATTGAGGGAGGTAGTGTAGGCATCTTGTATAAGATTCACGATATATGTCGACATATAGAGGAGGAAAGCACTATATATGCATGGGTGTGGTGTGTGTTGGCCCACCTATATATAGGATTGTACCGATTTACTCATGATGAAAAGGAGGTGGGATAGGAGATACTACATTATTACATGTATGGGTGTATGAGCACATACAGTTTTGAGGCCATTTGGAGGTCCGCGAGGAGAGTGGGCTAGGTCCAGAGATATATGCGAGGAGTTGGATTAATATTCATGGGCATAGGATGGGCACAAATACCTTTATGACACTGATAGATAGCATGGGACCCGAGGCAGTTATATGGAGGCCATACCGCGACTATGGAGGATTTCCTAGGGATGTTGTAGAGTCACGGTGTATTCATAGGATGATGTGGTTAGAGGATCGATTCCCCAGTGTAGCTGAATGTTTTCAAGTGGAGAGATTATCACGATAGTTTGGCATGGCTCGAGATACACCCCTAGAGCCATATATATGGTTGAGAGCTATCAGAGCACCCAAGAGGAATGGATCTAGATCAGGGCCCACATCAGAGAAACTAGCACCTCCTGGGCTAGATAATGGATATGCAATAATAGAGTCGATAGACTCAGATGATGTGGGTTGCACAGAGGAGTACCACACATGGTGGGTGATACATTGATGGGTGTTATTGTTCCATTGTTTGCAAGTGTAGTGGGGTTACCACAGGGAGGAGTAGGAGAGGTGGAAGCACATGCCCCCGACAATGTGGTAGTGGTTGTAGCGGAGCGGAAGTATCCATATGTTGTTATGTTGTGTATTCTTTTATTGGCTTATGTTGTAGTAATGGTTGTCTAATGCATTGTGGTATTTTCTTTGTAGGTGATGTGTATTCATCCCTAATAATATACACATCCATCTACACACATTGATGCAGAACGTTCTAATTGATGTACTTGGTGGAGGTATACTTGAGAGAGTGGATGATATAGCGGGTGAGCATGCCCATTTGTTCGAGCCATTGGCCATAACGGAAACGACATGCATTGCATTACAAGGTGAGAGGGATAAGGCACACGAGGAGACTCAATGAGGCCGCAAGGCACTGGGTGGTGGTCCCTTAGTGTAGGATGTGTTTACATGATACATGGATTTGCAACATCATTTTTCTAGAGTAGTCTACTCATAACACCTTATTTTGTAGGCAAGTGGAAAGGTATCAAGGCCGTGAACAATGACATAGAGTTAGTGACGAGCCATCTAGTTCTAGGGCTCTCGCAGTACCCAAGAGCGATAGTGATAATGAGGTGTGATTAGTATTATTGTATATGATGTAGGGGATTTTCCCCTTGTGATGATGTATCTCTCTCTCTCTCTCTCTCTCTCTCTATATATATATATATATATATATACATATGGACATGATTTATATATGATGAGCTTATTTTTTGGTGTATTGATGTATGATTGGGTGATTAGTTTTGGGATGTATGTCATGTTGTTGTATATTGTTAATGTTTATTAAATGGAATTTGTAACGCGTAGTTAGTATAATGATGATAGTAGAATGAATGTAAAAAGAGATGATGTATGATTATCGAACTAACGTGTTGTGATGAATATGTGTTGCGATAATGCAATGTAATCATAATACATTAGTGTGATAAATGGGGGTAAATTAACAATGCCCCCTAGTATATGGATGATTAGGTTCATTTAATTAATACCCCTTAGCATTCAAGAATGAACTGCGATGAAAGCAAGAGTGTGTCACCGAGAAATGATTGAGTGTACTAGATAAACAACAGAGTGCGTGATAGAATGTTCTTAGAGAAAAACCCTCAACAGTCATGTAAGAATCATAAGAACGCAAGTGCGTCATCGGGGGTAAGATGATAAGAATCACCTACCAAATACCAAGGCAGCGTGAAGTGGTGGAAGCATGTGGGATGGAAGTAGTATGTGAATATGTGCCAAACTAAATGTCATATGGAACTACGGTGGTATGTGTAAAGGGTGGGATGTGGAAGACAATGTGAAGGAGTAACTTGATGCGATGGATAACGTGAATGTGATGGATGAGATGGATGAAGTGAATGCGATGGATGTGATGATGTAGCATTGTATGGATGTGGAAGAGAGCATGGATGAGTAACAAACGACAGTGGTGGATGTACCATGGCCTAAGCACTAGAAGGAGGATATGAATCAACTGTAGTAGAAACTCTCTAATGAGGTAGAGGAGAGATAGATCACTCACGGGAGTGAGATCCAAAGGAGATTATGCCCTTATCCTATAATTTTTGCAGTCTATCATAAAGGTCAAGATAATAATTTTCCCTATGTCCATTTATGTAATGATAAGTACAATAAGGTTGGTCATGCTGACGTTGTAGCCTATGATGTGGATGATATTGGTTGGATGGTAAGTGAATGAGGAGCTTTTCAAGTAAGGAAAACAACACATCATGAGGTCGATTATGATGGGATAAATTCAATGGATCATGTGACATAGATGGAGTGGAATGAGAAATGGCTCTGTCACGAAGGAGGAGAAGTATGTTGTAGTGGTGGAGTAGGTTGAGCTTGTTTTCCTTGCTTGTGAGGAAAAGGTGGAGACTATGTAGGACACTCAACCACTTTTGATGGAGGAGGACTAGATGATATAATATAATTAGATGTATGTGGGGGATCAATGACATTTGAGGAAAGAAGATCTTTCTCTAGATCGAGGAATTTGTAGCATAGAAGAATAAATGACTCACATGTATCATACTGTAAACTTTTTTTAGTGTAGGAATAAAAATATGACAGAAAATGAATTACTTCTCAAGATCTATAGGTTGAAATACTAATTGATGCATACAAGCATTAAATCATAAGATATAATCCTTGATAGGTTTGGATGAGCCTTGATATAAAGTAGGTAAGTGGTCATAAGTAACTTTAGGGCCATTTTGATGATAAACCAATAGAGGAAAGTTTCCTCCATGTCATAGAAAGTACTAATGGACCCAAATGGAAGATGAGAGCACCATTATAATTCCTCATCAATAATATTATATCGAAAGGCCATAAGCAATAATTGATCATTAGAATAAGAGGTCATAAGCTTGTGATAATGTAAAAAATGAGCATAAGGGTCACTAGTACCATCAAAACATGTGAATGTAGGCATGATAAAGTCCTTAGGAAATGCAGAATTGTGAATCTTCTTAGGGACAAGGTTACCATGTAATGAATTGTTGTCAATAGAAGCATAGTAAGCCCTACTTTCTAAAGTGAGAGACTGAACCTAAGATTGTAATTTACCTACGACATGTATGAGAGAGATGATATCTTGTGAAGGAATAGTGGAAGATGGCAACAATGTATTAAGAGGTTGTAATTTTCCATCATGAGTGATCATAGGAATATCAAAAGATGATAAAGGAGATTCTGACACTAAGGGCACACTAGGAGTAGGTTCCAAAGAATCTATAGTAGATGATATATATGGAATATCCATAGCAGTGGTAGGAATAACATCATAAACATCCCAAATAGATGAGGTGACCAATGGAGATACATCTCTATGAGATAAAAGGAATAATAACCACATCGTACAAAACCAAGAACATAGATGCTAATCAAACACCATGATCAATAAGATGAAAGTAATTTGCTAGAATAACTTTACATAAACCTTTGCAAACAAATGAGCAGCAATATCATATATTATTATGGAACTAAATGAAATACAATGAGAATGGGCCTTGCTTATATAGGCAAGGAATAACAATCTAAGAACCAATCAAGGTCGTAGATCAAGCCATAAATCATGGAAAGAACTAGTCATCAAAGAACTAGTTAATTCCATAGATTTATGAGAGAACTAGACATCAAGGATCTAGTCAATACCATAGATCAAGGAAATAACTATACCTAACAACTAGATAATATCCCCCTAATATATAAATAAATAAAAATAAATATCCACACACATAAGTGGGTGAGGATAAATACAATAAAGGTAAATAAAGTACCTAAGTGAACATGAGCTAAGGTAAATACCTACTCTAACATCCCGCCTCAAGTGAAGCTAGGGACCAAAATAGAAGTGATATTTCCATAGTATGAGTCCAAAACTAGGCCTGATGAGGTACTCATGTACAATATATCCATGAAGAAATATCAAACCAAAAGAAGGAAAGAATCTGCTAGAAGGAAAGAAAAAGAAGAAGAAGAAAGAATATGTTCTCACGAACACCCCCAAGAACAACTTCTGAAACCCCAAGCATTCCACGTAACTCAAGGTAGTGAGGTGATGCAAAAGGCTTTGTAAATATGTCTGCAACCTACTGCTGAGTCGGAATGTACTCCAAACAAAGAACTCCATCCTAAATGTGCTAGCGAATGAAGTGGACATGTATCTCAATATGCTTGGTCTGATGGTGCTCAACTGGGATGCAAGAAATGTGAATTGCACTTTGGTTATAACACCAAAGTACAGTCAATGAATCTAGTGGGAATCCAAACCCAAAAGAATCTGTTGATTTTTATAACTGTTGATATGTACTATGCCTCTTGAAGATGAAAGTGCAATAGCCTGTTGCTTTTTGCATGCCCAAGCAACTAGAGAAAAACCAAGACAAAAGAGATAGCCAAAAGTGGAAGGCTTGTCATCAATAGAACCTACCGAATATGAATTTGTATACCCAACCAACTGAGTATAACCCCTAGTGTAGTGTAGGCCAAAGTGGGAAGTGTCGTGCAAATATCACAAAATCCTTTTAGCAGCCTGCCAGTGACTACTATGAGGAGAATGTGCAAACCAAGATACAAGCCCTAAAGAAAATGAAATATTAGGGTGAGTATGGGTCAAGTACATGAGACTTCTAACCAACTACCTATACAATGTAGGATCATAAAGTGGTGTGGTACATGTGGAAGTAAGAGTAACTCTATAGAATGAAAAGGACATGGACTTGGCTTGCAATCAGCCATATCAAAGTGCCGAAGAAGATCATGGGTGTACTTTTTTTGACTCAAATGAATCCCTAAATCTATCTGAGAAAGCTGAAAACAAAGGAAATAATGCAATAGCCCAAGATCTTTCATGTCAAACTGTGTAGAAAGAGCCCTCTGAATACTCTAAATGTGGGAAGAAGAGATTCCAGTAAGTAACATATCATGAACATACAAGACAAGTATCACAATATCCTCACCAACATGTTGGAGATATAATGTATGATTGAAGTGGCAACAAACAAAACCAATAGATAAAAGAAAAGAATTCATCTTCTCATACCAAGCCCGAGGGGCTTGTTTGAGACCGTAGAGAGACCTTCGGAGCCTACAAACAAGAGAAGAATCCTGAAAAAATCTAGCGTGCTGCTCCATGTATATTTCCTCTTATATATCTCCATGTAAGAAGGCACTCTTCACATCCATTTGGTATATGGGCCACCCCTGTGATGCAGCAAGAGCAAGTACAAGGTGTACAAAATCCATCTTGGCAACGGGTGCAAAAGTCTCAAAGTAATCAATACCTTCAACTTGTGAAAAAAACCTTTGCAACAAGATGAGCCTTATACTTGTCAATGGACCCATCAGCTATGTACTTGGTTCGGTATACCCACTTACACCTAACCATATTTCTTCCTTTAGGAAGAGATACCAAATCCCAAGTATGATTCTTCATCAAATAAGAATACTCAGCTGTCGTCGCATCATCCCACTCCTGTATCCCATGAGCCTTTGAAAAGATTGTGGATCCTCATAAACTTCCTGACACAAAATTCTAGAACCTATAGAATGTGTGTGATGATGCCTAGTGGGTGGAAGATCCTCTATGAAAGGTGTTGCCTCAAAATTGTAGTACAATCCCACTTAGGCATAGTGACAACATCAGTGGGAATAGGATCCTTAACGACATCTATAACCTCCTCATCAACCTCCTCAAAGAAAGGATCCTCAAGATGAGATGAAGAATAAGGAGGAGGCATGGAAGAAGATGAAGAATCATAAGGAGTGAAGCACTCATAAAACTGAACATGTGTTTGAAAAAGAACATCATGAGTATTAGAATCTAGAATTCAATAAGCTCTCATGTCCTCACAATACCCTACAAAGATCAAGGGTTTTCTCTTCTTATCCAAAGCTTTCCTTTTCTTCTTTGGCACAAAGGCCCAAGCATGGCTCCTAAATACTCAAAAAAATGAGACATCTGGCTTAGTGTTGGACCAAGCTTCCTTTGGAGTCAAATGCTCAAGTGCTTTGTGGGGTGTGCGATTTTGAATGTAGTTAGCACAATTAACTGCTTCTTCCTAGTAGATAGGAGGTAAATCTCTAGAATGCATCATACAGTTAGCCATTTCCTTCAAAGTTCTATTCTTCCTTTTTGCTAAGTCATTTTGTTGTGGAGTATGAGGAACAAAATGTTGGTGAATAATGCCTTGAGTTGCCAAAAAGTCAAAAACTCACTGTTGAAGTACTCCCCCCCATTATTAGTACGAAAGATTTTTATGCTACTAGAAGATTGTTTCTCAACCAAAGCCTTAAAGACTTTGAAGTGTGAAAAAAATCACTTTTTTACTTGACAAAATAAACCCAAGTATGCCTCGAGAAATTATCAATAAACGTAAGCGTATACTTAGCTCCATTGAAAGATGGGGTAGGAAAAACCATCAAGTCACTATGCACAAGCTCAAGTGGTGAAGAATCTCTCTTAGAAAAATTCTTAGGAAAAGGATCTTGGTGTTGTTTCCCTAATGCATGACCATGACAAACTCCCTCAAGACAAGAAATTCTAGGAAGACCATCTATCATACCATGAGTGCTCAACTCCTTCAAATATCTATAATTGAGATGTCTAAATCTTTCATGCCAAAGCTTACTCTCTGACTCTGCATGAGAAACCAATCATGTCCCTATAGAAGAAGTTTCATCAAAACCCTCAAAGTGATATAGTCTAGAACTATGATCAAAAATACCTTGAGAAACTAGTGAATGAGGCTCTAAAAAAGTTCGTACTTTTGCTCCATGTGGTGTAAAAGTCACTATTTTTCCTTCACCGGAATGAAAAATTTGATATATAAGAAATAAAATTTGTAGTGATGTTAGGAACATATAGTGCATCTTGGATACTTCCACCATCAAGTTGTATATCACCTTTTCCTTTGACAAAAAAAAGAATCTCCAACCTCAATTTTGGAAGTAGAACTCAAACCTAGAGCAACAAAAGACTCCTTGGAAGAAGTCATGTGATGAGAAGCACCAAAATCTATAACCCAACTATCGGAAAGTGGTGACTGAGATCTCCCAACAACATTAATTTTTTTGTCATGTTGATTAGAAGGAGGTGGCATGGAGATAGAAATTTTGTGTTTCTTGACTTGCATCCTCTAAGGCTTGCATTCACTTATAACACCTATGTTCTTCATGATTACTACCCCCACAAAAAGAGCATGAATGGCTAGACTTATTCTTGGATTTAGAAGACTTCTTGGGTTTTGAGTTGTTTTCTTTGGGTTTAGGAGCATTTTGAGATGGAGAAGGTGTGGATTTGGTTTTACTGTTTGGTTTTCCCTTGCCCTTAGGATTAGATGCAACTAATGCCTTTTGAGAGGTGGAAGACTCAAGGTGAGACAATTTGGATTCTTCCCTAGTAAGTCTTTCACAAAATGTTTCTAAGTTAGAAATTTTGAATGTGTCACCTAAGGCATCCATGTTAGAGAAAAAGCTAGAAGAAAAAATTTGGAATGGTCCTCTCAACTTGGATATAATCAAGTAAACACACTCTTCTTCTTTCTTATCTCTTCCACTCCCCTTCAATTGTGTTAACAAATGCTTGAACTTGGTAAGATAGTCTATAATTGTTGGTAAATCTTTAGGATTAAGAGAGGTGATCTCAATTTCAAGTTGCATGGATCTCATATGATCCACCTTACCAAATAAATCCTCCAATTTCTCCCAAATTTTGAAAGGAGAGTCACATTTTTCTAAATGAAACAAAATACTGTCACTTACATAAGTTCTATCAAACCCATACACTCATCAAATTTACACTAGTACTAAAATTTATCATATTATCTAGTGAACATTGGTTGTTCTTAAGAATTTAAACCCATAATCCTTTCCGCTTAATTATTGTTTCCATTCTTGGTTTCCATGTGTGGTAATTATGTGTTGTTAATGGCTCAACATGATCTAATGCAGAAGTAGACACCATCCTAAAAAAATCACCAAAATAAATGCAAGAACCAAACAATACAACAAGACCCTCCCAAGAAATGCAACAAGAGTCCCCCAAATTTTGGCACTTTATAATGAGTGCATGTTACAATATGGCACTTTATAATTATAGTGTGATTCTCAAAATAAATATTTCTAATGGAAAGAGCACAAAAACAAGCACTTTTGCAAAAAACGACACTCAAAACCGAGTTACCAATCAAAAGTTACAAACTTTTCTATGTTATGCTCTACTATTTATTTTGGTTGCCACTTCAAAAGAATAAAATGCTCTTGCCTTCACCACACAAATAAAATGAAAGGGGATTGGAGTTAAGCACCTAGTAGTATGAATCACAAGCTTTAAGCCCTCATATGGCCATACCATATGACCAGGGGCTAAGGATTTCAATGGGTGTGTGCAACTTACTATTCTGGGATGTGCAACTCTAGGATGTGCCATTGGTTTTTGAGAAAGTCACATCCAACTACTTCTTCTAGTAAAAACTACTAATCTCTGCACAATAGTGCATGGAACCCTGCCAAAAGAGGAAAGAAAGAAACAGTTTGTTGCATGCTTCCCAAAGATGCTATGACACAAAAGAAAATTTATAATGAGGATCTTGTAAAAAATCAACAAAACCCATAAATTGATTTCCTTGGTGTTTGTGCTATCTGGAATGCATCCCGAGGCAAACCAGTACATTTCTCTACAAACAACAAAAAAACTAAAAAACAACTGCCTCCAAAAATGGATGAGTTTTCAGTCGATCTTAGGGTTTTCCCACCTTCTAGATCTAATGGTCACCTCTTTTTGCATAAAAATGCACGTAGCAACAAAATACAAAAAATCCTGAATATATGAATATAGAAAAATATGCTTGCAAAATGAAACTTATAGATGGATGTCAACAAAAATCTCCTGCTCCGATACCATAAAAGGAACGATAACCTGATCGTACCAAACCAAGAACATAGATGCTAATCAAACACCACGATAAATAAGATGAAAGTAATTCCCTAGAATAACTTTACATAAAACTTTGCAAACAAATGAGCAGTAATATCATATATTATTATGGAACTCAATGAAATCTAAGAACCGGTAAAGGTAGTAGATCAAGCCATAAATCATGGAAAAAACTAGTCATCAAAGAACTAGTTAATTCCATAGATTTATGAGAGAACTAGACATCAAGGATCTATTCAATACCATAGATTAAGGAAAGAACTATACCTAACAACTAGATAATATCCCCTAATATCTAAATAAATAAAAAGAAATATCCACACACATAAGTGGGTGAGGATAAATACAATAAAGGTAAATAAAGTGCATGGTGAACATGAGCTAAGGTAAATACCTACTCTAACATTAGAAGATGAACGAATGGGTGTAGATGATGTAATAAGAGGAGATGAAATAGTAAGAGAAGAAGAAGTGATAGATGGAGGTGACTCATACATATTGCAAGATGAAATCTCATGAGAAGACAATGATGGAATAGGAGATTCACACTTGACAGTATGAAAATAAGGAAAACCATGGCTATTAACTACCTCATCAGTATCAGATAGAGACTCATAAATAAGAATGTCACTAAGAATACTATCAATAGGATCATCAACATAGTGCAAAAGAGGATGCAAACTAGCATGAGATGTATCATGAGAAGAACTATCAGAGGTAGGAGAATCGTGAGATGAAACTGTATAGGTGTTCGAATAGAAGAAGAAGAATCAACATGTACATGTGAATGATGATCAATACAAAGCATGTAATCAATAAGAAAATCATCTAAAATTTCCTTAGAAATATCAGAAGGAGGATCACAAATATCCATATAGCATAGTGTACAACAAGTGAAAGCAATTGGATCCTCAACAATACTAATGCCAATGGGAGAATCTTCAAAACAAGTAGGCACATATTATTGACCATCTAGAAGATATTGTTTGATATGAGCTGGCATAGGAGTAGAATTACTAAAGAGATCCGTAAGCTCAGTGATGGAAGCCGCATCATAGATATGGTTAACACTAAAATGAGACATGATGGGTGAATATCCATTAGGGTTTGAAGCGGATCCTAGGGTAAAATATTATAAAGTACGGGTTCACCAAAGTGATTAACTAAAATATGAATTTTAGAGTTAATCTAAATAGTAAAATAATGAAATAAATAATATAAACTGAAATGTAGATGTTAACTAAGTTTATTTGATATTTAAATGAAATGAAATAATTGAAATATGAGGGATAAGGTACTAACTTGAAAATGACTTACCTCATTGTGATTCTGGACTAAAATGGATGATGTGTGGATGAATCAGAGTATGATGGTACAACCTAGGAATTTGTTGCAGATGAATATTCGACTGGAATGGGGCACTGGAAGAGGATCAACGCACCTGTGGGTGCCCTAGTCTATAGTATGGGAGCTTTGACCTGCAAAATAGCTCAGGACCTGAATCTGGAAGTGTTGTTAAATCTTCACAATATCTTCGATCTATGTCAAGTTATTTTTGTAGTAAATTTTCTTATGTCACCATAAAGTTATAATGAATATATGCCTATAAAACCCCATACAAACCATCAAACCCTAAAAAGAACAATGCATATGAAGGGGTCGGACTGACTTGATCTTCCACAATGGTGGAATTACAACTAAATATTACACTACATTCCATACCCAATGTAGTTAGGTGTGCTTGTGTGTGCAATTGTGTGCCTAGGGTTCCCTAGCGCCAATGATGCAGAGATAGGGGGCAATAACTAGACGTAAAATGCAAATGGTGGATGGAATAGAATGAATACAACCCTTCATATGCATTGTATGTGATGTAATAATACCCAAATGTAGTCCCTTTCCTTAGTAGATAGCTAGCCCTTGATAGTAGATAGTCGCCCATAAGATAGTAGGTATGTTATGTTTATATAGGGATATCTTGCTCAAATTTACACTAATGACCCGACATGCCGACTAGTACCTAGGGGAATGAGAGGGAAAATTACAATGACCAGCCTCGAGACTCTAGAAATTAGACACAAGTGCTGTCGGAACTAGGGCACCTAAAATAAGGACCAAGGCACACATGGGCGCCCCAGTTCTACTCTAGGTGCCATAGTAAAATATAAGAGAGGAAAAATGACCAAATAACGATACCTAAGATTCCCTAAAAGAAGACTAGAATTATAAAACAACTGACAAATATACAAGACAAATGTGGACGACCAAATAACTGACAACAAGACTAAGGGATAGGTCATTAGTGAATAATTTTCTTACGAAAGATCCATATATGAAATAACATACTTCGTGGTATAATTGTAATAGTAAGTGCATTATTTTTTGACTGCAATGGTGTTTGTACTGTGTTGAGGACCCAAGTCAAGTTCTGGGTCATTTTGTAGTTGTCTTCTTATTCAAAATCTATGTTGAATTGTATAGAGTTGTATCTATGAGTTGTTGTATGGGGTGATTTGTTCACCCAACGTATGCCCTTTTTGTTTCGGGTGCATGTGATGTCGATCGGAGTGTGTGACCTAAAAGAGAGGCCCTGATGTTGATTTGAATTGTATCCCTGTAGGGGGAGGGATTTTGCATGGTATAAACCAAGGCACATGAAAACAAATGGGCTAGATATATGTGTTAGTAAAAAATATAGAAAACATGTCATGGAAAAATAGTGTAAAAATCAAATGTGCATATAAGAAGGAACGTTAAAAAATAGGTTTTAAACATGGGACATCGATCACATGTCCTAGTTATGAGACATGTGAATGGCAATAACAATTATGAGAGGTGATAGAGGAGGTATCATCCTTATGTACATTTTTTCCTATGATAACACATGCTTAAAATAATATTAAATTTTCCTCAACATTGGTAGGGCATTCAGCTGATGACATGATGAAATTGAGTCCACATCCATCCTTGACTCCATGCAAATAGTAAGATGTGATATTTTCATCACCGAGAGTCTAGAAGGACCTAGGATGTGTAAAATGAAAATCTTAGGTATACTCATAGATGTGTAACAGTTGGATATAGGTGATTTAATGGTGTGGGTGGAGGAATGGTTGAGTTTTCAAGCAGATAAATTTTAGGGGAATGAGAGTGCAAGTGGAAACTGATAACATCGATAGAAGAACTTAATAGACAAGTAGAAATAGATGATGCTGGTTAAAATTATACTTAATATGGTGCAGGATCAAATGGTTGGATGGTAATGATGGTTGATAAGAGGAATGATGTTTGGTACTACAGTAGTGCTTCGGAATGTTACCATGAGTGAAATACTTTTAAATCTATCCTGGTGCTAGCTATGGTTTCTTGGAAGTGCAAAAGAGCTTTGGTTTTTCTTGCATGTAGATCTCCTTTCCTCCCAAAATTGAGAATGTGACCAACCTCCCCAACAAGGTTACCAAAGTGAATAAATGGTAACCAATGATGGTTCCTGGTTGACCGGTGTCGGTTTAGGTATGACCAGTGTCGGTTAAGGTGGGATTCCCTAGGTTTACTAAAAATGACATATTTTGCAATCATTGGGGCCAAGTTTGTCCCTCTTTTGTGGATCAAAGCGGATGTTATCTTTTAATGGGTGGGAATGTGGTTAGAGGAATAATAGGCATTGATTTTTAGGGTTGAACTAAGTCCTAGTTCATCATGGAAATATGTTATGAATAGGTCTATGGTGAGGTGTCTAGGTAAGGTGGCTAGGTGAGGTATGCATCCATTTAATTAAAGTAATTAAATTAATAAATGGAGTGAGGATGAGTATTAATTTAATTTTAAATAATGAAATTAATATTAATGTGGGGCATAAGGGTCATGGTTAGGTGAATGTATTTTAGTTAGTTATTCACAAGGGGACCAAGGGGAGTGTGATCCAATTTTGGTGTCTACAACATCATTCAAATTGACTTTTCAAATTCTTGTTATCTGACTATTAGCCTTTTGACCTTCCTTCACAGACTTGCAATTCACTTCAACTCCTTGAGAGAACAAATAACCCTTCACCTTACACCTTGAGACTTCAAGAGACAAGTATTCACATTAGAAAACAAACTATTAATCTTTCACCTTGAGTTTCTTATTTCAGATCATTACAACGAACCCCTCAACTTCTTGACTTGTCTTTTTTTAGGTTGTCTTTTTATTTTCGCACAACTTCACAAGAGAACAAAACAAAGACTTTACACCTTCCTCACCAAGCTAAGAATGATAAGACAATTCCATATACCCAATATCTTGTGCCTTTTTTTGTCTTATTCAAGTAAACTTGTTTAACCTCATGAATCTTCATTCACTAATACCTTCAAGCAGTGTCAAACCTGCAATCAATATCCTTTTCATTGTCACTATTTCAGTTCACCATTTTGGAAAGAGGATTGCACTTGTTTTCAAGATTTCCTTAACATGGCATATAAATTGAAGACTTCCAAGCATGTTCACATCTTTAGATGATTCTTCACAGCTTATATACTTTCTTGACATCATCATCCAACACGAAGTATAGATTAGTTTACTCACACTTTCTTGAAACTTGAAATACTGTGACTTTTATAGTCAATTATGCCTTATTCACAGTTCAACAAAAACTTGAACATTGAAACAATGCCTTTAGAGATTAAACACATTCAAGTATGACTTCATCATACATGAAATTTCCCACACACTTTAAAACAACCAAAATATTGCCTTGACACTGAGAGATTTCAAAGAATAATAAAGACAAGCATTCTTATCATACTGTGAATGATTTTCCATAAATTATGTAGGTAAAATATTCATGTACTCACATCTATTCAATTTAATTTCTTTTTCAAATGATAGGTAATCCCTATGTAGAGATAATTCCAAATAATTTTGCAAATTGGATGAATGAATCAAAAGATTCGAGAAAAATAAATTTATCAGAACCCTAGTTCAGGGTTTTTATCATTCATCTATTTGAGCAGGAAAATCAAGAATTTTCTTCAATATTTTTTCATGGTAAAGGATTATAAACAACATATTAGTGATCTCATACTGTATTTCCTTATATCTAAAGGTATTTGAAGTCAATGACTTGATGGAAAGTACTGAACTGTAGCATTGTTGCATGCAAATGTTGAAACAAGACAAGAAACCTTGATGAAGATCACTGTCACTTCTCAAACCAAGTGAATGAATTTAATGTGAGTGATATAGACCTTGAAACACTTCATATCAGGGTGTTAAACGTATTCACCAACTTTTCCAAGACTTGGAATAACTTAACTGATGATGAGCAACTGAAAAAACCTCTAGCTTATAATACTGAGACTAAGAAGATTAGGATTTCAACCTTCTTGATTCAACTAGAGTGAAGGCACTCAAGACATATCCATAATCTTATAAATGACCCTATATCCACCACGTTATCAAAACTAATCAATGCTTTCATTTGAGAAACAAGGCTCTTGGGACAATAATTTAGGTTGTATTGAGAAAAGTTCTTTCCAGGACAACATAAGCCAGTGGGGTTTGAAAGAATTTTTATGCCAAGAAAATTCTCAATCACAATTATATGTGCTTGTAGAAGATTTATGATCATTCATCGAGAAATAAATCCAATAACTACATTTGGAGCTTTTACACACTAAAAGCATTCACACCAAGAGCAAATACCTAGGCACCAACATGTATCTTCAAGAACCAAAACCTTCAAATACCTTTTGAGCCTGATGAACATCATGAATGAGCTAATAAGATACTCTAGATATGATGAAACAATACGTGGAGTCCAAATCCACATTTTTTCTCTTATTGATTTGGTGCACACTCAAGAGAGAGAGAAAACATGCTCCACCAAAATGCTCATAACTCTTTAACTACACCTCCTTTTGACAAAATTCTATTTGAAAATGAATTTTATGCCAATTTAATCCAAAAAATACTTATATGATTTATTTGGAGAAGCTATTATAATTTTTCTTGAGGGCTAAGAAGCCAAAAGCCTCAAAATGCCTTTTCCAAAACATCTGTTTTAGGAACACTTGAATATCTCAAAATTTCCACTTTAGAATCTAATGAAATTTGGCATGAAGCATGAAAATACATACCTATACCTATCTCAAGTTGAATTTAGCCATAGGTTTTCATGTGGATCCTAGACCAATCTCATTTACAACCAAGAACACTACTTGTTCTCAACACAAATTCTGACCATCATAAAAACTAACTCTTGGAGCTGAACTGAGCCTAGCCTTTGCTCACACATGTTGTAAATACTCTCTCAACACCTCCCCCATGATTTTTCTGACTTTTACCATCTTGTACACTTCTTTAGGTACCTGAAAACACCTGAAATGACACTTTCACTCAACTTCCAAGACCATGTCTTCTTGAATCCACATGAAGTCATCTTGAACCCCTGAAAAACACTTGAGAAACCTGGTCTTTGCATCACAGAGACTCCTAGGTCACCTAGCCAACATATGTAGGTCACCTAGCCAACATTCCTAGATCACCTAGCCAACATGATATCAATGGCCTTGACATCAATGACAACACAACTGACACACTGTTCCAACAATGAGACTGTGTTGGAGAAATGTAGTTAATAAGTTGTATAAATTAGGTCTTGTAAGATCAAGATTAGAATTTTTCACCTACACAAAACAATACAAAAGTGATCACAAAAAATCAACCTCTAAAAGTGTTAAGTGTCATACAAAAAGTCACAAAAATGACCACGCAAAGGTAAATTATAAGATCATTAATTTTCACAAAAATCTATGCAAGGGGTAACAAAATAGTAGGTGACCCTAGATTTTTTAATAATATAATTAATATATATATATTAAACTAAGTGAATTGATAAACAATGTAAAAAAGGAATTGAAAAAGGCTTTAGGTAAGGGATAAAGCGTACGTTAGGTTATCAAACAAAATAACAAAATAAAATAAAAAGGAGACCCTTGAATGATAAAATGTGAATTAAGCAAAACAACGAAGAATAATGTAAATGGTTAAGTGCCAACTGATATAGTATGTGACCATGACCGAAGTGTGGGATCTAAGGAAAAATAAAAACCAAAAGGTGAATGGGAAGGTTGTAACCTAGATAGGCTATGTGAGTGTGACCGAATTTTGGACTTTAAAGAGGAAAATTTCGATTTGAATTGAAATTACTAACGTAGATATTATATGTGACCAAAGAAGTGGACATAAGGACAAATCCAATTGAAAATTGATATTTGAATGTAAATATTTTTAGGGACCCAAGTTTTGACATAAAAATTGTAATTTATAAAGTAAGACATAATAATCTATATTATATGCCTATGTTGCATGTGATGGTTCAATGGTTGAATTTGTTGATGAGTCTGATTGGATGTGGCAGGGTAAGTGTGAATGGTGGAGCATGGAGGTCGGGTTAGTAATGGTGATGTGGGGCCAAGCTAAATGTGCAAAGAGAATGGAGGTTTTTCTGGGTAGGTAGGTCGAGGGAGACCTACAGAGTAAAGGGATTATGGAGCCTTGTGGGGTTGGCGTGGTAGTCGGATCAAGGAAGGAATCGGTGTTCTAATGTTTAAGAGGAATGATATTTATATTAAACACATCTTGTTTGGAAGCTTATCAAGCAGAGTAGGTTTATGGAAACCCTTTGAGATCAGGAACAAAAATTGAAGAAGGATAGTTTGTTTCTTTAATAGGTGATGATGTTAAAGATGAAATAATAAATGGCATAGTGGATTCCATTTGAATTTTGTGTAAGATAGGAATAAATGTTGGGGATATCTGGAGTGTATTAGAGCATGATTCTATTTAGTTAAACGAAGGCCAAAGATTTGGTTTGGTGAGATATCTATCGGGGAAAACATAGGGAGCTCAATGTTGGGAGGATTGGGGATGGTGGAAAGTGTAGGGAGATGATACGATGTAAGGTGAAAATATCAGGGTTCAACCTAGTTAGCTGGAGTGTCTTATAAGATATGGGAAGTAGAGAGGGGGAGTTGGGAAGGGATGGCTAGGATGGATAGCTCGTTTAGGAGCTTAGAAGGGAGCTAGCTTAGATGAGTAGGTGTGTGGTGTGTGTGTGTGTGTGTGTGTGTGTGTGTGTGTGTGTGTGTGTGTGTGTGTGTGTGTGTGTGTGTAATGTAAAGAAAAAAAAAAAAAGAACCACTAAAACTATGCTAAGTTTAGAACCACACTAAATCTAGTTGTAGGTAGTTAGATATAAAGGAAAAACAACTGACTCAAGATATATATATATATATATATCTTTTCACTTAGTTTTTAGATATGATTATGATATTTTTGGGATCCGTTACACTACAACGAGATTGTTCATGCAAGCACAAAAAATATAATAAAAGAATGAACACCAATTATAATGTTGGTGAAATAAATTAGAATTTTTTTGTGATAAGAAACCCTGCAAACACCGTAAGATTGTGAACAATAATGATAACAAATGAAAACACTAAAAACTCACTAAAATCATAAGCATCAATCAGATAAAACTGTATACACTAATAAAGTTTTAAAACAAGATTTTGGGCATATCAAATCGGGGAAAAAAGAAACTATTGGTTCTTTGAAAACACCGAACGAAGACACTTCTTATGCGATCCACAATTATCTAAACTGGTAATGAAATACCTACAAAACACCTACATAGGCATGAAAAACATAAATTAAACAAACAAAAGTTATACCATGTACAAGTTATTTGAATAATGATAATTTTTGTGAAAATTTATCATAATAAAAAATAAATGATGTAAAAGAAAAAATATAAAAGAACATGAGATTAGTAATAAAGGGTGTCCCATGGGTTTGTCCCACTGGTCATAAAACATCGAGCTTCGAGGAGGTTAAGTACGGGATGAGCACCACATATCCATTACAACCATAACTTGCACAAAAACCACAAAACAAAAGCACTTCCCAAGGTGTGAATGCTAGCCAAATAATGCCATAAGGTACAGAAATTGAAATGATAACAATAAATAATAGTAAGTATAAAATTGAAAAAATCACTAATTATGAAACTAACAGTAATAGAGTGTGGGTAAGTCCAATCGGGTGTGTCAGAAATATGTACAACAGAAATACATTGATAACAAGAAAGTAAAGTAACTAAGATTTATACCTTCTCCTTCATGTCTCCTTCATGAACCTCGGATCGAGATATGAATCAGACGGGCCTAGACTGATTGAAATGTAGGTAAGTTCTTCAACATAAGACAAATTTGCTGCACAAATGATCAACTCACCACTTTTCACCAAACAATAGAGTATGAAGGATTTAGGGATGGATGAAGTAAGGCTTATGTGTGCATTAGGATAAGATGGAGGGGATTATCTATGCAGAAAAAGTGTAAGAGATCTAACATGATTTTTACTTATGTTGAAAGAGGGGGGGGGGAAAGAGGGGGGGGGGTAAGGCTCTATTTATATCCTAAAAATTGGATTAATTTGAAGGTTTTAGTTAATCATGATTTGAAAAATTAAGTAAGATTAGGTGAGTGGGGGACATGAAGAGTGGATAGGAATTAAACTTGAATTTTTAATTTGTAAGTGGGGGCCATGGAAGATAATGACATGTGATTCTTATTAATTATGAATTGACAAGGTTTAATTAATTTTCTAACGTCAATTAATTACTCATGGGTTTTTATGGGAAATGGAATGGGAAAATTAATTGATCCAGGAGGATGGTAGAATTGGGATGTCTATAATTGATATTTGAATCTAGAACATATATCTAAAATTTCATGATGAAAAATATTTTTCATTAAAAATGACATCGAAACATTTTTTCTCTGCTATAAAATAAGAAACAACATATGAATAAAATTAAGAAAAACAAAAGATTTTTTCTAAAATAAATTACATGTATTCTACACTCTAAACACAACATTTCGTTAAGTCATGGAATTTCATGAATGTGTACGGTTTTGTGGCAACTGCCTCTGGAATTTCAATGAAACTAAAAATTCATGTTTATAAAGCTACAAAAATTGCAAAAAAGTGGGACACGCTTATACAATTTCACCCCCAAAGATGAATTAACTCATTAAAATGTACATAAATATGAATGGAAAAACTCAAATAAAACAACACAAAATTTTTTTACGAAGTTCAACGTAAAATGCCTACATCTCTGGGTTCATTCGAATAGATCCATTAAAAATTGATTACAAGTAAAATTTAAAAACTTACAATATGTTAATGAATCTCTTAAAACTAAAAACTTATACCATCGGACCTTCAGAGAACTCTGATTATGTCTGACAACATCCTCTACCTTCTTGTAGTACTTGCACATTTGGTTTCCCTTAGTTATCCATCAAAATCCACTGCAAAATTCTTCCAATAAGGGAAAATGAATACCATAATAGAAAAATAATAGGCTTAAGTGGAGCATATATAAATCCTGAAAATGTCATTATTGTGGCTCAAATGGCCATTCTTTAAAAACTTCCTTTTAAAAAATAATACACATTCATCTGTCGATTACCTTTCAAATACAAATGTGTGCATATTTATAATTTTCAAACCCCATTGCATAATGGTAAGGGATTATCATTCTAGCTCAAACACCAAGGGTGTGAATACCTTTCTTAGTGCATTGCCATCCCATATTGGGATAAAAAATCCCACATCGACAGGATTCAAAATAACTTAAGCCTTTAAATGGGCTTTAACCATCCAAGTATCACATTACTTCAGTGACGTACACACTATTTTTTCCATTTTGGGGTAAAACCTCCTCCACAATCTCGTTGGGAACATTTGGGTGGCTTAGTGGCATTGGCATGTGTGTTGGGAGTTTGTTGGCTCTTTCGTGCTATGAGGTGGATAGGTGATTGGGCAGTCACATGACAAGCCCCACAATGGATAACATATCTTGCCAAGTTGTTTCCTGCTTGAATTGACCCATCTAGCATTGAAATAGCTCAGTTGGAAAGGATAGTGAGTTAGGTGGTGGGCCATGTGGTGGCCTCAAGACCCACCAGGTGGACCTCTCAAGAATCTCTAGATTGTTGAACTTATCAGCTTCTATAATGAAATTACTTGTATAATTCAGATTATGAGCAGTAATATAACACAATATTCCAGAATAATGATCTCAATATGCAATTAGAATAACTTTTCCACTTTGAGGGGGAAACCTCAAAACCATACAATAAGAATCAAATGCTCCAATGATAATCCAATACTACCTACTAACCCCTATTTATACTCTCCTATGGTATGGCCATCCCCAAGGCCAACCCACCCATGATAATATAACATATATGAAAGATATATATAATGATATGAAGTTATGATAACCACAAGTTGGCTATATACATCAAATGTAAGATATATGATTAAGGGTGTAGCATGCCCTTCCCCTTCAAAGAAACATTGTCCCCAATGTTGAGAAGCTCTGGGTGTTGCTGCAGAATGTCATATCTTCCCATGTTGCATCTTCATTATCCATATTCTTCCACTTGATCAAGTACTCAGTAATAACACGTGTCCTCAATCTTTTAGTGCATGTTTGAAGGATGCATTCAGGTTCCAAGATGACTCTCCCCTCCTCATTGAGCTCAAGTAACACTTTTTGGGCTGATACTCTCTGTCCAATTACTTTCTTCAGGAAAGAAACATGAAAGACTGGATGTATTCTAGTTGATTGTGGAAGTTCTAATTTGTATGCTACTGATACCAATCTTTTGCAATACTTGATAGGGGCCATAATACTTCATTGAAATTTTGTTATCCTTTTGTTGTTGTTTCAAAGAAATTTTCTTATATGGTTGTAACCACACAAAAACCCAATCATCGACTTTAAAATGCCTTTCCATGCAATGTTGATTAGCCTCTTGCTTCATGTAGTTTTGTGTCATGGCCAAGTTCTCCTTGAGACTAGAGATGACCTCTTGGTGATATTGAATGTGTTCTTTTACTGCTCTAACCCACGGTTGTCCTCTCAATGATGATGTGATGGATGGTGGATGGTACCCATAGAGTGCCAAAAAAGGAGACATTTTAGATGAAGTATGGAAGGAAGTTTTATACCACCATTCTACAAGTGGTAACCATTGGACCCATCTTGCTTATTTATCTGACGTGAAGCAACGGAGATATCCCTCCAAACACTTATTTACAACTTTAGTTTTCCCATTAGACTAGGGATGATAAGAAGAGCTACGAGCTAACTGAGTACCCAAACATGAGAATAAATCAGTCCAAACATTACTAGTAAATATAGGGTCTCTATCACTTACTATAATCTTCGGTGTCCCATGAATCTTCTAAACTATGTCCATGAAGGTTGTTGTTATTGTGCTTGTAGCAAATGGGTGTGATAAGGCTCAAAAATGAGTATATTTGGTGAGTTTTTCCACCACAACCATGATGACATTTTTTCCTTCAGATTTAGGCAATCCTGTGATAAAGTCCATGGAAAGCTCCTCCTACCGCTAGCTAGGAATAGATAGAGGTTGTAGAAGACTTGGGAATCAAATAATTTCACCCTTATTTTGTTCACAAACCATGCATTCTGCCACAAATTTTTGGACATCCCCTTTGAGCCCTTCCTAGAAGAAATATTGTTTGACTCGATGATAAGTCTTCAAGAATCAGAGTGTCCCCCTACTGGAGAAGAGTGAATCTCAGATAGAATCCTATTTTTAAGAGTGGAGTTCTTACATAGGTATAATCTATCTTTATACCATAAAACATCCCCTTTCAATACAAATTTTTTAGACATCTTTGGATCATTTGGAGATGATGAATGACATTTTGTGTGGTTGGTTCATTTCTCCATTTAGACCTTACCTCATCTATCCAATCTTCTTGTAATATGGATATGGCACATAATAAGGTTGAAGTTGAGTCATCTTTCCTCAACAGAGCATCCACAACTACATTCTCCTTCCCTTTCTTATAGATAATCTCAAAATCATATCCCAACATCTTTGAGACCCATTTTTGTTGTTCTTCAGATGATAAATGCTGCTCCAAGAAGTATTTTAGACTATCCCGATATGTCTTCACTGTAAAGTGTCTTCCTATGAGATATGGTCTTCATTGCTTTACTGCATGAAGTATGGCTAGCATTTCCTTCTCATAAGTCAGCTTTGAAATATTCTCACCTTTGAATTAACAGCTCAAAAAGGAAATAAGACAGCCTTCTTGCATGAGAACTACCCCCATACCCACCCCTAATGCATCACATTCAATAATGAATGTTTTGGAAGAATCTGGAGTAGCCAAGACTGGAGTGGTGCACATGGCCTCCTTTAGTTGCTCAAATACTTTGGTTGCATCCTCACTCCAATGGAAGGAGTCCTTCTTTAATAAAGTTATGAGAGGTGCATTTATGCTTCCATAATGCCTTATAAATCTTCGGTAAAAACCTGTAAGCCCCAAAAATCCTCGTAGATTCTTTAGGTTTTATGGAAACTTCCACTCCATCATGGCTTTGATCTTATTAGGATCCACTTTAACCCCTTCATGAGATACGATGTGACCCAAATATTCAACCTCCTTGAGTCTAAAAGAACACTTAGAGGGCTTTGCATAAAGTTGATGTTGCTCAAGGGTTTCCAAAACCTTATTTACATGATGTAAATGTTCCTCCCATGTTTTGCTATAAATTAATATATCATCAAAAACACTAAAAAAAACTTCCACATGAATGGCTTAAAAATAGAATTCATCAAACTTTGAAATGTAGAAGGTGCATTTGTGAGTCCAAAAGGAATTACTAGGAATTAATAATGGCCTTCATGAGTTTAAAAGACGGTTTTATGAACATCCTCATTCTTGATTCTGATTTGGTGGTATCCCAAATGAAGATCAATCTTTGTAAAATAAACAGCACCATGTAACTCATCAAACAAATCATTAATTACAGGAATAGGAAACTTATCTTTGATTGTGTACTTATTAAGTTCCCTATATTCAGGACACATGTTCCACATGTCATCTTTCTTTCGTACCATCACTACTGGAGAAGAATAATCACTCTGACTATGACGGATGATTCCTGCTTCCAATATCTCTTGTACAATCTTCTCGATTTCACTCTTTTACACATATGGGTACCTATAAGGTTTGATGTTAGGTAGTTGACTCCCTGGTAAAAACTGAATAGCATGATCATGATCTCTCTTTGGAGGTAAGCCCTTTGGTATATTTTCAAATACAACAGAGTGTGCATCCAACACTCTTTGCATATCTGATGGTTTAATGTCCTTAGAATGATGTGCCTCCAATGAAAAGAGTTGTGCCACAAATCCCCTGCACTTTTTTTTAGCATTTTGTGCATCTGATGAGAACTTACTATCTGTGGAGACTTTTCTCTTAATCCTCTTAGCTCAAAATTCCTTCCTTCAGAGTGAAATCGCATGAACAAGTCTTGGAAGTTCATCTCAATGGTTCCTAAAGTGGTAAGCCACAAGTAACAGTACCTCCATCAGCAATCATTACTTGACATTCGGGAGCTGGATAAATGAAACAATTTAGGTGCACTATTAACTTATGATTGATAAAGTTGTGAGTACTTCCTAAATCAATCAACACTGTGACCCTCTTTTTTTAGGAATCCAACCACCTTGAGGGTTTGGGGGCTGCTAATACCTGAAATTGCATGGCATGAGATCATTGGCTAGGGATCTCTGATTCCTCCTCTGGCTCGACCAAGACCTCTGACTCTGCATCTTCATCCTTCTCTTCATCTTCACTAGGCCCATCAATGTAGAACAACTTCTTTTCAGCACATTTATGTCTAGGTCCAAATTTACTGTCAAAGTTAAAACATAACCCTTTTCTATTTTTTATTCAATTTGTTGAGGTGTCGATCTAACCATCCGAGGGAGTGTTGGGGCCAAGGTGTTGTGATCTCTGGTATAAGTGAAATGTTGTCTCCTACTTGAAACAAATTTCTCCTCTGCCCTTCTTGCCATAATCATAGAATCAGAAACCTTATGAGGATTAAACATACACACCTCATGCTCAATTTGGTCCTTAATATCCCCAAGAAATAGGTCATTCAGATTCTCTTCATTAATATTTTCCACCCGCAGAGAAAGGTTTTAGAAGTGATGAATGTAATCCTTAACAGATCCTGTCTATCTCAACTTTGCTAATTGGCTGAAGTAATTATCTGACACACTAGAAAAGTAGTGTAATTGCAACTCTTCAATGAATACTGTTCATGTAACATTGAGACCACTCTTCTACCTTTGAGCACATAACCATCAATACTAGATGAATTGGTTAGGTTTGAGATACAAAGATGCCATTGTCACCTTTTCTCCTGATGGAATCTGATGTAGTTCAAAGAAACTCTCCATTTGGTTGATCCAATTGAGTGGATCCTTTCCATCAAACTTGTACATCTCCACTTTTGGAAACATAGTATGGGCTGCAGAGTGTTCATATTTTGATTGGGCACACTCGAAGATCCATTCTGACTCATGTGTCTATTATGTTGGCCTAAGGATCCACCTTGATTGATAGAATTATGATTACCCACCATATGCGTACTGAATTTTTGCATGAAATCCTCCAATCTTTGTCCAATCTTATCCACATCTTCTTTGTTGGCCACCCGAGATTCGAGGTCTCTCAAGTTAAACTCAAGTTGGCTTACTTTATGGTCTATTGAAGTAAACCCTAACCCTGAGGAATATGTAGTTATATCTTCTATCTCCAACTCCTCAACTACTATCTCATCCTTTTTTGGTGTTTTACCCAGAGTGATGGGATTATTTTTTCCTCTTGTGGAAGGCCCCACCATGATGCCCCAAAATAGTAGGATGTAGGGATCACGGTCAAATTTTAGGGTTTCAGATTTTGATAATAATTTGGAAAAATATTAAAAACTTAAATAACAAACCCCAACTAATTTGGTTTTTTCTTTCCAAAAATGTAATGAACTTGAAAAAAATACACAATTTGCACCCTAGGGAGAGATTTTATGAAAAAACCTAAATTTGTAATAACTTTTGCAAACTACATCAAAAAAGTCTGAAATTTTCAGGGAACCTTACTTGAAATGTTTTACAACTCTGGTAAAACTATCTCCCACTAATTCGTTCTAGTTCTCAATATATGGTGGGAACAAAAAATTAGGGTTTTTTCCCTAATTTTGGCCCAGATCATGGCTCTGATACCACTTGTAATGAAATTACTTATATAATTCAGATTATGAGCAGCAATATAACACCAAATAACACAATATTCTAGAATAATGATCTCAATATGCAATTAGAATAGCTTCACCACTTCGAGGGGGCAACCTCCAAACCATACAATAAGACTCAAATGCTCCAATGATAATCCAATACTACGTGTTAACCCCTATTTATACTCTCCTATGCTATGGCCATCCCCAAGGCCTAACCCACCCATGATAATATATATATATATATATAATATATATATATAATGATATGAAGTTATGATAGCCACAAGTAGCTATATACATCAAATGTAAGATATATGCTTAAGGTCGTAGCAACTTCCATGTATCGTCACGAGAGGGAACAAAAATAATGTGATATAAACTATAGTGTAGCTGGAAATATTAAAATTACATTAATACCATGTCGATCGGGTCCCCTTTCGAAACAAACATGGGACCCACTGTTGAACCCCAATTTTTTTTCACACATTCGACGAAGACTAGTGAATCAAACAAAACATGTTCACAATCCCATTTTTCCTCGATCATCTCTGATCTACACAAATAGGCTCTTAGACATGAGCCAGGGTACTGCAAACCTACATTTTCCTATTGACTAGTTTGACCATGAACTTTGACCAATGATACTAGGAGTATACGGTGTTCGTTTCATGTGTTATAATAGGCGTTGGAAAGCTAATGGAGTGATATTCCATATTGTAATGGTTAAGGAGATATTGGGAACTTTTGATACCTAAAATGACCTCTGGATCACTTAAATAGTTGTCTCATCTCGAGTCAAAAGTTGTTTTGATGATCTAGAAAGTTACGTGTTCTTTCTTTTTTAATTGTGTCAATTATTTATTTCCATGTGCAATTTGATACTCTTCTTGCATTCGACACATATGATGTCAATTAATAGTTTTCATCCTCTGCGCACTACATAACTACCCTTTCAAATTTTTAATTAAGTAGAAGTTGAAACAAACCGCTCTTTTAAAATATAAATCTACATAAACTCCCTCATAGATATCCCATGTGGGTTTTCAATCTATGTGGGCATGTTTGTATATACCAATCAAAATTGTAAACTTATACTTCAACAAAAATTATAATACCTATTGTAAAATTATGTTGTTCCTTTTCCTTATGGCTACTGATTAAGTTACTTTTGTTGTTTTGATGAATTCATGGAGTAAAATGTGGTGGTGGAATTATGAGAGATGCTTTGATTATGTGTAGAATAATATACAGTAGGACATACCTTTTTTGGAGGAGGTATTTTCATGATAGCTTTGAGATTTACGAGTTCAAATTTGATACCTCTTCATGAGATAATGAACCCCAAGAAATTTCCCGAAGTTATAAAAACAAACATTTCTTTGGATTGAGTCTGACCTTGTATTCATGTAACCTTTCAAAGTAAAATTTAAAATTCTTGGATTATTAACTCTTATTTTTTATTTGGAAAGTATATCATCCACATAATCTTCTATAATGTCATGTATCATGTCATGAAAGATAATTTTCATTACTCTCTAATAAGTGGCACCTTCATTTTAAAGGAAAAATGCATGACATTATAAAAAACGTACCCCATGGGGTGGTAAAAAAATTTTCAGGTTGATAGTATTTGGTAATTTGTATTTAATTATAACAAGAAAATCCATCCATGAGGGAGATCATTTCATGACCTATCATAGAATTTACAACATATCATGGAATTTTGTACAAATTTTGATTCATGGGATTTTCTTAGCAACTAGTACAATGTTTGATATCCACTTTGGATATTCAATTGGTTTGATAAAATTTTCTTCAAATAGTTTCTGAAGTTCATATTTGACCAATAATGTAACTTTGGGATTTTTTTTTGAGTTTTTCTTTACTAGATTAGCATCCAGACAAACCACAAGATGGTGTACCATAAGGGAAGGATCCAACCCTAGAATATCTTTGTATGTCTAGGAAAAGAGATCATGGAACTCAATAAGAAGTGTTGTAAATGTTATTATTTCTACTTTTGGTAGACTTACACCAAGTTGTAAGAGTTTAATATGCTCACTCGTACCAATGTTGATGTTAATGGTGTCCTCTACTAGCATTTTTATGTTTCATTTTCTTGAAAAGATGTAGGCTAGTATAGTTCACTTTTATGATTTGAAGGAGATACCCCTCTCTGCAGTTCCTTAGAAAGGTTTTCACTAGGAGATATGTCCTTTTTATTTTATTATTTTTCATTTTTTTATTAGATAACACCTCAATGAGGTTTTCACTATGGGATATTTTCTTTTTTTTTTTCTTTTTTGTGTGGCCCTAGGGTACTCGATTTCTTCACCAAAATAAGTTTTTGCATTTAGTTTGATATCAAATCCCTTATTGTGATCAGAAAGGGATTTAGAGTATCTAGTCCCAAGGAATTCTTTGATGGCCTCATTATTTTGGAAGATATCCATAGAGATGTAATTTAGTTGGTCCTGATTGATGAGACTAGGATGTAAAAGGTCAAATTCAATGGTATAGGATGAAAATTTATTCAAATAGAATAGTTTTAGATAAGTCATCCAAGAGGCTATGTGTGGAACATGTCTTAATGTTTGAGTCATTATCCTCATCACTAGTCGATACATCAAGTAGTGGGTCATTGTTTCAAATGTTTTGAAACCTAAGCCATAATGATATATATATATTTTGTATACATGATAGGATCAAGATGACCTTATTCATTTTTCTAAGTCGTTTACCTTTCCACTACATATTTTTCATCATTTTATTTTCTTTACTATAGTCAGGAGATTTGTAGCATGTAGCCAACCAATCATCAAACAACCAAGAGTCCATAAAACCTTGAATGTGTTCATACTCTAGATATCTAAATCATTACCAATGAGTTATACCAAGATTATAAATTGGAGTCTTTCTATGGTGAGAAAAATTAATCCTACCCTAAATACATGGAGGTAAAGGTAATTTTATAATATGGAAATTATTTTGGAATTCATATTCATCAATACCTTTGTGAAGTATCATAAGCTCAAGTGGATAAGTGCATGTTGTAGACACCTAAATTCCACTTTTGTAATCTTATTACTAAAGGCACACAAATCACTCTCATTCTTACCATTTCTGTTATTATTAGTGATTTCTGCTAATTAACTAACATTTCTTACCATTTTTTCAATTAACAGTGCTTTTTTTATTACCTACCATCTTTCACATTTAGGATGCCACTTTACGATGAATAGTAAGTCAAAATCCTCTTCCAAATAGACAATTAGCAATTAACAGCTAATTAAGCTTGTTTTAATCTTGTTTGGTCAATATACCCTATTATTGGCTCAAACCCCTCTTCTAACCACTCAAAATCACCCCAATTCCCTCCATGACATCTCAACAAGATTCAAAATCTTATCCTAGCCTCCTAATCGACCCTAAGTGGGTTATTAAGGATCCTCGCATCGTAATCACTTGTTAATTCACTAATCATGATTAAGAAGCCTTAATTAGGATTATCAATTCTTAATCTAACTTGTGCTTTTAGTCCCACATGCACCAAGATGAAAGTTTTCCTCAAAGGAAAAACTATAAAAAATTACTAACCACATACATTTAAACTTTACACCATGTTTTGCTTTGCATATCATATAAGAAATATGAATAATAGCCAAGCTCAATCCTCGCCTCAAGTCTTCAATGGGGTTAGTATATGGGTATCCAATATGATCTTGTAGTCATTGTTGGAGAGACCATCTCACCTTCTTGTAGTAGTAACAAACCCCCAATTTGATTGCTCCTAGATCTATTTAGGTCTATGTTACCTAGCAATTAAACAAACTAGTAGGCATGTTTTAGCTAGGTTTTGAATTATATTCATGTTAGTTGTTTCAAGTATTCCATTAAGGTTTTATATTTGATGTAACTATTTTAGATTCAATAAGAATTTGCTAAGTTAAACTATGTGGTGTTAGTCTTGTTAGTTTAGCTTTGCTTGGAAATTTTAGTAGTCTTCATTTGACACGCCCGGTGGGAGAAAATCCCATTGCACTCATTTTTGAGATTTTTAACTTAGTTTCAAAGTTTTTAAATTTCAATCTTTCTAGTTTAAAGTTTTCTAGATTAGTTTTAAGTTTTCTAGATTATTTTAAAGTTTTCTAGATTAATTTCAAATTTTCTAGATTAGTTTAAAGCTTTCTAAACTAGTTTTAAATTTTCTAGATTAGTTTAAAGCTTTCTAAACTAGTTTTAAATTTTCTAGATTACTTTCAAGATTTTTAGAGTAATTTTCAAATTTTTGTAGATCAATTTTCATTTGATAGTTTTTAAAACTAGATTAGTAGTAGAGGTTGTATTTTGATGTTCTTTGCAGGATATAAGGAGGTGAAGTGCTATCAAAATTCCAACAAGAATTCAAAGATTTGAGATATTTCAAAGTTTTCTTTAAAAACCCGTGTTTTGACCACCTACAGGAAGGTGTATGCTCATGCCTAAAGGTGTACGCTCATGCCGATAGGGGTGTGCTCATGTCATATAGTATGCGCTCATGCTCTCAAGGATGTGTTCATGCTCCACTGGATGTGCCTACGCTTCATTACATTTTTTTCCTGTGTATAGGCTACACTGGTGCTCTTAAGGGTGTGTTGGTGCTCTTAAGGGTGTTGGTGCTCTTAAAGGTGTATTGGTGCTCACAAGGACGTTCTTGTGTTACACTTAGTGTATAACCTATCTTCCAGAGGCCATAACGTTTTCTCTCGACCTCAAAACGGCTCCGTGTTTATTTCGTTGGAAAGGTATTGAAGTGAACTATACAATGGTAACATATATTTGGGTTTAAGAATTACCAAAAATTCAGGTATTCATTTTTATAAAACTAGTCATTTTCTAAAGTATCTAAATGCTTTAATGAATGTTGTTTTTCCATTATTTTCTTGATGTAGACCAAAGCTTGTGTATGGTCTTCTCTTGCACCTTTTTTTTATCTTGAGAATCAAAAACACATTTGATCTCTATCTTTTTAAAATTGGCTTAGGGTTTGTTGAGTGATTTTTTTTTATGTTTTTTATGCGTTTGGAATAGGGTTGCATATGCTCTTTTCTTACACTTTGTGTGATCTCCATAATCATTGTAATAGTAATCAGGATCAACCTCTCGTATTAAAACACTAGGAAGGAGATGATTGCAAAAGATGTGGTAGAAGCTATCATGGAAAGTGTTGTAGAAGCCAAGGGAGGAACAAAGGATATGAGGGATAAGAAAGATGTAGAAGAGGTAGAGGACAAGAAGTAATGGGAAGCTATAGATGGGATTGGGGAGATCATCAAGTCGTATTATAAAGAACAAAGTGAATGTTTGTCTTGAGGTAAAAATGTGGAAGTAAGATCTATTCTTAGATAATTCAAAGAGATCGATGGATGTCCAGTGGATATGGATTTATGGAATAGATTGGGAATCACTATTCAAAATATAATATTTCAGGCCCTAAATCTCTGTGAGGAGGATATGAAGTATATATTATAGGAGGGGGAGAAGAAGAAAGGAATTATCAAGGGATAAAAGGATGGATATTTGGGGTGTAAAAAATTATGGAACAAGTCAATAAAATTGAGATCCTAGTCGAGATGATTGAGAAAGTTGGATAGAAATGGATCTTGGGAAAAATCCCTATTAGATCATGGAAGGGAGGAATATTGAAGGATTGGTTTTTGAAGAGATGGAAAGGAGATGATCATGGAAGTCTTAAGTATATCATGAATGTTTGGTTTATAGTCAAGATGAAAATTGAGGAAGAAAGAAATATGATATTAAAAATAAGGGTACATGGTATGTACATGGTATGTAGGGAAAGAAAGGGTGTTTATTCATCCTTGGTGTATATATTTCATGAAGGAAACCCAAATAGATAAATCTAAGGAAATATGGATAAGGTTGTATTCTTTTACCTTGGAATAGTGGAACCTAATGATCCTATGAATGATTGGTAATGCACTGTGAGGGTTTTGTGAAGTGGATCCGAGATCTTTAAGAAAGGATTCCATATATGCCTGATTCAAAATCATAGTGGATAAGAGAAATATTTACCCAATAATGGTGGTGTTGGATGTGGGAAGGAAAATATTCAATCAATAATTTGAAATCGAAGCACAACAAAGAAAGTGTTTTTTGTGGGACATTGCTGGATATGTGGAAAAAGTTTTTTAGTGGAAAAATAATAAGGGGATAAGAAGAGGAGGTTAGAAGAAAAATTTGTAGAAAAATCCCCCTCGGAGGATGTCCCCCATTGGGGTAAGGTAAATTAAGGGGTTTAGTATTTCTCAACAGAGTGTGAAATGGTTGAAAGACAAGCTGAAAAGAAGGCTATGGGATAATGTAAGATGTAAGAAGAATCAGGGTTCTCAGGAAAGAATGAAGGGGTTCAATATTTCTTAGAAGAGTGTGGGATGGATGCAAGAAAATATAGAAAATAAGGATGTGCTTGATTTTGGGATCCAAGAGGATGGAGGGTTCTTGGGAAATAATCCATAGCATAACAAGTTAAGAACATCACAGGATAAGGTATTGAAGAGGCAAGAAAATTTGTGAGATAAGTTTGACAACGAGAGGGGTATGTTGTATTTAGAGATGAGATTTTCAACACCCAAGGACCATGGGTGATTATTGATCTTCAAATGGATCCCTATGGGGTGCAGGAGTTTTTAGGCCCAAAATTAGCTATATATGTGGGGATTTTGGATAAGGTAGGGGATGAAGTTTCAGATGAGGTGAAAATTGAGGAGGAAGAGAATGGAGTTAATTTGGATTAGGATATGGTTTTGGGAATTCTGAAATAGGGTAGAGGTTGAGGACTCTCTTAATAGGAAAATTGAGGAGGATGTAAATTTTGATAACCTAGATCAGGGGGTTGTGGCCATGACATATTTGGATGAGAATAAGGCAGTATTTTAGTTTGATGTAAAATGATTGATTGCACCATTTAATTTGAAATCTAAGGAGCTATTGGGTTCCTCTTTTATAAGTAAAAGAGGTAGGAAATATAGGGTTGAGAAAATGGTGAAAAATGCTTTAGAGGCAATAAAAATAGGTAAAAAGAGTATTATAAGTGCAATGTTTCTGTAGATCAGGAAGGAGTTCTTCTTTCCTAACTAATGAGTGGGATTTATAGGACTAGACCTAATGATGTAATGATGAGAAGAAGTAGGGTTTTTGGGGTTCAAGATAAAGTATTGGTTTGGAACTTCTTTTATTCTTCTTTTGGGTTAGCCATATGATATGACAGAGTGGAGATTTTAAGAAGGGACATGACATATTGATTTAACAAAAATAAACTTATTGTTAAACCCTAATTGAAGAGTCATGTATGATAATAAAATGTCGATGTACATATTTGACACAATAAATAAGATAATACAATATGAAACCATAAGTGCATGAGAGAGAGGAAGAGACTTAGCTGATTTGCACTTTTCCTAGAACTGATCTGGACTAGGGAAACTAATGAACAAAATGGCAGATTGTCGCAAATGTTTAGAACTAATTACAGACTATAGGAATATGACTAGACATGGTAACCCATAGATGTACAGGGGTGTCTTGCAGCGAAAACTATAATGGCACCTATGATTGCAAAAATTTTTAGAACCTTATCTTCATTGTGTCTCACAAGTGTCACAAATATTCTGTGTTGGTCTGTTATGTGTTGCAACATGATCTTCGAGGAACCTATAACTTGCAAAACAAAGATTCACCTAGAAAACCCCCAAAATGACATCAACTCCAAAAAAAGAAATATGTAATATGGGGATTCAGACTGACCCCAGTGGTCACCTGGATAGAGTGAGCTTATAACCAAGCACTGCACTACATCTTAGAATCCATGTAGTTTCTTTTGTGTGTGTGTAGAAATTGTGCCCTTGTGTAAGTTCACTTGATAAAGGGCTAGCTAGATGTAGCAATGTAGATAGATGTGTGGATGGAATAAAGAAACATTCCCTTCCTATGTTGTGTATGTAGAAAATGCAGTCCCTTGTCCCTTGAATGGGTACTAGATAGATTCATTTGAATGCTTTTAATTCCTTTGGATGTGCAAGCTTAGGTGATAATAAGCATGCTTAGAGATTGGTCCTTTATTTTGATCACATAGCTTTGTATTTATATGATTCCCTTGATTGAATTTCACAATTGACAACTAAAGGCCAACCCATAAGAAAATAAGATGCCCAAAAGATAAAAGAGGCCCAAAAAGAGTGAGTAAAGTGGAAAGAGGTTAGGGGCACCCAGAGGGGGTGAGGGCACATGGGAGCTAGCATCGTGGCTAGGCGCTAGTGTCTTAGAGTCATGAAAGATAAAAAAATAAAGTTTTGACTAGGCTATAGGGTGTGTAAGGTGAAATAGAAAATAAGAAACATAGAAAAGAGGCCAAAGATAGTTGTCAATTGCTAGTTTTCTCACTTAGGAATCATGTAAATGGAAGTATGCTTTTAGGACCTAGAAATGTACCCAAGTGCATAATTTTGTGTCTACATTTTCCCCACTTAATATTGTTGAGTGAATAATCGATAATATAAGTAGATAAGAGATGCATACCTCATAACCATGTAGAGTGTGATGGTGATAACATTCCAAAGAGACAAGTGAAGTGTGCAAACTAAGAAGGGAAAGTGACCCTAGGGGTGAAGCATATGTGTTGCACCTATTGTTTTTGTAACTTGTTGAAGGATGCTTCTTGTTGCGTATTAAGGACGGAACTACAAAAGAAGTGTGAAGTAGTGAAAGATGTGTATATGAAAAATTTGCATAAGTATGTAAATCATGTAAAAGTGTGTAAAAGTAGTAGATGGAAAGTCTGCACCTGATTTGCAAAGAGTGAAGAGGATAGAAAATGTCCTAAAATGTTGTAGAAGAGATTTTTTTGGAGATCTCACACCAAGAGGAATTTTTTGGGCGATCTCACGCCAAATGTGAGTTTTTTTGGGTGATCTCATGCCAAAGAGAAAGTGTTAGGGAGAGAGGTCTAGTGTTAATATTCTTCCATGAATTTGCTCGATTATACAACATTGCAAATGGTGTGATCATGTTTTGTCCCTGTTGTTCATGATATATTCTGTGTGTAATGTTTGTTCCAATTTTTTGAAATGGAGATAAATTCATTCTGTTTGCTATAGGATTGTGCATGTATTGTGAAGTTGCTATGTAAATTTTTGTGAATTGTATTGATTTAAGAAGATTCTTGTTTGTGCCCCTAGGACATAGGCACTTGGGCATTGTTGTGTGATCCTGGGCATTCATGTCTTTGTTGTGTTGTGGGCTCAAGTTAGCTTTTGGGTCATTTTGTGACTATATGAATGCTTTTTTTCATGTAGTGTGTAGGCATGTACTATAGCTCTGAGCTTCTATATGGGGTGACTAATTCACCCAATGTATGCCCCCTCTCTTTTGGGGTGCATGCGACATCAATAGGAGAATGCGGCCCAAAAAGAGAGGCCTTGATACTGACCTAAATTGTTTCCCTCTAGGGGGAATGAATGTGTATGGTAGAAACCAAGGCACATGCAAAACAAGTGGCTAGATATGTGTGTTAGTAGAAAAGTAGAAAACATGTCATAAGAAAACAATGTAACAAGAAAATATGCATACAATATGGACCACAAAAAGTGGGTTTCAAACATGGGACATCGCTCACAATGTCACAAGACAATCAGGGCCAAAGTGGCCACAAGCATACAAGCAAAGTGATTAAACAAGACATAGGGCATAGCCTACAAACAATAACATAAAATGTCAAATAATAGCAAACAAAATGTAACAGGAAAGCATGGTGACAAATAGTACTGCAAGGAAAATGATGCACATGAAGCACCCATTAGTATGTTAGAAAGAGAAAGAGTATGTTGAAGTGTGTATGTATCAATGTAAAGTAGTGTGCTAGTAAGAATTAGGAAGTAGTATAAAATGAAACAATAACACCTATAGTATGTGAGAAAGTAAATGTAGATTCCCGAGGATCCATGGTGGGACTAGTAAGAGGTACAATGCCAAGCATATTTGTTACATGTGAATATATGTAGGAAGTATTCATTTATAACTAAATACCAAGTGAACGCATATGTGTATATGATAAAGATAATGACATATTGGATATCTGGCTAACATAATAAGAAAAGTGTAACATGTAAGTATAAGCAAGCATAAATAAGTGCAACCAATATATGCAATATACCACCAATATGTAGTGTGTGGATGAGATGGAATGGTATGCAATGTGAATGTGATAGGGGAAGCATGCCCCACAACAAATGTGGATGAGTACAATATGAGGTTCATTTATAAAATACCCCTCAACAATCAAGAATGAACCATAAAACAAGAGTGTGTCATTGGGAAATGGTTTGAACATGTGTGCTAGAAAGATACATCATGAAGCATATAGTGTAGAGATTGAATGTGTCCTGTGAGGTTCATTTCAGATTTAGACCCTCAATAATCAAGTAAGAACCATAGAACTAGAGCGCATCATAGGGTAATGGTTTGCTAATGTACACAAGATAGATATATCATGAAGCATAGAGTGTAACTAGTGAATTTGGTGAGGTTCAATTCAGATTTAGATGCTTGGCAGTCGAGTATGAACCATGGAACTAGAGTTTTTCATAGGGTAATGGTGATACAAGTTGTGTGTATCATGATGTATAAAAGAGATAAGGAAGTCCATATGTAAATCATGAAGCATAATGCATATGTGTAGAGACTAGAAAGAATTTTTAATGATTGAAGGGGGGAAGAAAGAATGATGCCCCCAAGTGTGTGATGTAGAGAAGGACCATGTCATGGTGGTGGAGCTTGAAACATGTCTTGGCCATCAATGTAAGGAATAGTTTGTTTGACAAAAATAATTGGATGTTGAAGTGGAGTAGGATGGAGAGGGACCTTTAATGGTGGTAGCTTATGTGGGATTGATAATGATGTAGAAGACTTGAGAGGAGGAGGGGTTGGACTTACTTTGCAAGGAGATTGCTTAGGTGACTCTTGACTTACAGAAGAAGGAACATGAGTGACTATAGAATGATGTTCATTAGACATAGATGAATCAGATTTAGGAGCCCATTGGGATTTAGCAATTGGAGATGAACATGTAGCAACATTTTTCGTAGCAAATGAAATGAAACCATGATGCTTAAGGTGTCCAATTTTTCATTTTAGAGCATAACAATCATTGTCATTATGTCCATTAATTTGATGATAATTACAAAATGGGATAATTTGATATTTAGCAAGCCAATAAAGAGAGTAGAAATTAGTGGATGGAAATTTGATCAATTGAAGAGTGAAGAGCTAAGGAATAATATCATGTGGCTTACCATTGAAATCAAACTTGAGAGGCTCCGGTAGTGGTAAGACTTGAGGTTCATTTATATGACACATGTAGAAGACACAGAATTAGGATGAGGAGTATAAGAAGGGATAGCATTGGATTGAGAAGTGGCCTTAAGATGTTTCATTTCATATTTAATTGATGTAATAGTTGTTTCCATAGCTTGAATTTTATCTTGGAATAAATAATGCAAAGCTTGAATTGACTCTAAGATGGGTTAATTAGATGGAGGATTAGGAGCGATAGAGTCACCAGATAGATGATAAAAATATCACTTACTTGAGCGGGTGGCGTACTGCGAGGAAGATACATAGTGTCTAGGGTTTTTTGAAGAACATATTTGCAATGTGGGTGAATTTGAAGCAATTCATGCAATGAGATTAGAGGATTATTAGGAGCCATGGGAGAAGAAAAAGAAGGATCCAAGTGTATTTGAATTTGGGTTCACCAAATGATTTAATAAAAATAAACTTATTGTTAAAACCTAATTGTAGAGTCACATATGCTAATAAAATGCTAAAGTACAGATTTGACACAAGTAATAAGCTAATAAAATATGAAACCTTAAGTGTAAAAGAGAGAGGAATGGAATTAGTTGATTTGTGTTTTTCCTGGAACTGATCAGGAATGGGGAAATTGATGAACAAAAAGGGAAAATTTTCATAAATAATCAAAATATATTGTAGATTACGGGAATATTATAAGACACGGGCACCCATGGATAGACAAGGGCACCGGGCGCGATGACCTCTACTGGGGCATGTGACTAAGAAAATGGTCAAAACACGATATTTGTTTCACAAAAATGTCACAAATATTTTGTGTTGGTCACCTGTGTGTTGCAATATGATTTCCAAGGTACCTATAACTTGACAAATAAAGATTCACATGCAAAATACCCAAAACCACATCAAATAAAAAAATAAAGATGCAATATGGGTGGTCATAATGGCATTGTGAGTCTCCCCAGAGTGAGATTACACCCAAGTGTTGTAATACATATCAGAATCCATGTCATTTCTTATGCATGTGTGTATAAATTTTTACCTAGGATGCCCTTGTGCAAGTGCACTTAATAGTGGGCTAGCTAGATGTATCATTGCAGATAGATGTGTGGATGGAATAAATAAACTTCCCCTTCTGTGTCATGATGTATAAAATGTAGTCTCTTGTCCCTTGAATGAATGCTAGATGGATGCCTTTGAATGATTTCGATGCCTTTGGATGTGTAAGCTTAGGTGATAGTAAGTATGCTTAGAGCTTGGTCCTTTATTTTGATCACATAGCGTTGTATTTATATGATTCCCTTGATTGAATTTCTCAATTGACAACCTGGAGAAGGTCGACCCATAAGAAAATAATATTCCCAAAAGATAAAAAAGGCCCAAAAAGAGCGAGTTAAGTGGAAAGAGCTCGGGAGCACCCATACGGGACATGGGTGCTAGTGTCTTGGCTAGGTGTTGGCATCTAGAGTCATGAAATATAAAGAAAATAAAGTTTTGACTAGGTTGTAGGGTGTGCAAGGCCGAATAGAAAATAAGAAACACATAAAAGAGGCCAAAGATAACTGTCAATTGCTATTTTTCTCACTTAAAAATCATGTAAATACAAGTATGCTTTTAGGACCTATAAATGTACCCAAGTGCATAATTTTGTGTCTAAACATATAATGATAAGGATGGGTATTAATAAAAAATTCCTAATCATAGTTAAAGAGAGGATAGCATCAACTAGCATAAATGTTTAGCATGGACTGGGGTCTTTATGGGAATTCAACATGTACTACGGTCACTTATTACATTTTAAGGAAGAATGAAATAAAGTTAATTTTAGGGAATTTTTTATTGGGGTTTAGATCCAATGTAATTTTATGTTGGTTGAAAATTTCAAAAATTAGGTGAATTTAGTTGCGATAATTTTTTCTCTGTTAGGGTTTTTTAGCTTGCATGTCATACTGCGACCTCTTTGATCATTATAGAATTATACCTTTTTCAGATTATGCTAGGGATTTTCACCCCTTTGGAACCCCTATATAATATATCCTTCCAACTCAAGCCCGTATATTGTTTCTGAGGTTGGAGCTTGTGGAGATTCAAACAATGGTGTTGTTGTAAAACTCCCTTGGAAGTTTGTTCCAAAGGTTTTTCACGAGGTAATACTTCTCCTCCTGATCTTATTTTACCAGTTCCTGAATTTAAGGTTGCATGCCAATGGCATGAACAATTTTTTCTTATTGGGTACTTTTTTGGTCGCATATGCTCTGAAAGCATTCTAAAATCATGGGTTAACTAGGGCTGGGATGCTCATGGCATCTGACTCAAACGTGTGCAGAACATGACTAAAGATTTTTTCCTTTCCCATTTTTCTGACCCATGCATGCCCCGACTATCTTGAACTACTCTGCCAATTGGTATGTGCGTAACTCACTTTTGGTCCTTTCTCTTTGGACCAAATATTTTGTGGTTTTTGAGTATGTGGATCTTAAGGTTCCCGTTTGGATGGAATTCCCCAATATTCCACTACCGTGTGTTGAATTTCTACACCAAATCACCTCTTTTATAGGGTGAGTTTTTTACATGGAACCTCAATCCTTTTATAACACTCAGCCTCATAAAAGAATCTGTGTTGAACTCGACCTCTCTTTAGAGTTGAAGGATTTCATGGAAATTTAAATGGGAGATACTCATTACTCTCAAAGTGCTTTATACATTAACCTTCCTAAAACTTATTTTCATTGTTATGCCTCTTATCATAAGATCAAGTATTTCCCTTTGTATGTCCTGTGTAATTTCTCGGTGCCTAAGATGAACTCTAAATTTTTCAAACCCCCTCAGGAGGAAGAGTGGAAAACCATGGGAGGGTGGAAAAACAAGAACAAAATGGCTCAAGCCAAGGTGTCCAGTAGTAATGGCTCGACTGAGCCAACTGTTAAGGAATATGCCAATGGCCAAAGTCTCCCTAAGGAACATCTTTTTGATGATTTGTTAGTCCCCCTACCTAAGTTATCTAGCACACCAAAAGTGGCCATTGTTCTTATGGAATTGAAAAACTACAAATGAATTTCCTCGACTCTTTTGACCTTACAGTCATTGCTAAGAACTAGTTCGCATGGCTAGTCTAAAAGGGCCTGAAGTCCTTCTTACCATTCCTTGATTGTAATGCCCCGCCTCGGGACAACGAAATCAAACCAGATATTACTAAAAATTTGGGATAATTTTTTTTTTAAGTGGCCAATAATTACTAATGCTCTACTTAACCCCTTCCATTAATATTTAATTCATAATAATTATTAATTTCCCAAAGATGCATAAACCCTAGCCCAACACAATTTGCTTATTTTATTCTACTAAGTATAAATTTAAAAACACAAATTTTACTAAGTCTATACAAATTTTTTTAACTTAATTAGTCTCCCCCTTCTAATTTCTTTGCCCACACACCCCAAAATTTATTTTCCCATTCCCACTTTAAATCCCATGACTAAAAAAGTAGGGTCACTTATGGACCCTAGGATTGAATCAATCTTGGCCCTTGATCTCCTTTTGCCCTAATGTTTACCCTAACTTTTCTATGTTTCTCCTTTCCTTTTCTTTCCTTCTCTCATTTGCTTGTGTTTTTTATTTGCAGTTTGTGGAGGGACTATGGAGTTTTGTTAAATTAGTCTTGTTTTTGTTTGAGAGATTCATATAGTACAAGAACTATTTCTTTCTTTTATTTTTGATACATACATACACATATATATATATATATATATATATATATATTTTTGTAAAAGGATGGAGGCAGCGATAGGAGAAGGAAGGGAGGAAGGTCAGGTCGTGGGCGGGATGGGGGAAAGGGCGTGGACAGAAGGGGGAAAAGGGCGCGGCAGAGGTGGAGGGTGGGCGTAGTAGTGGCGGTGGAATGGCAGCGCGGGCGTGGCGTTGAGCAAATGGGAGGTGCTGCAATGGATGGGGAACAGAGGCGCGATGGGGGGGGCTACAGGCCGTAGGAAAAGGGGAGGCCGCATACGGGTGGGGGAGGGTTCGGCCTCCCCCAATAGTTTGGTTTTTTTGTATTTTTTTTGTTTATTAAGTTTTGTTTTAAATTTATTAATATGTAATATATTACATATATATATAATTTGATTATTAATAACCTCGTTTATTAACAATTATTTATTTAATTTTATACTTGTTTTTATATATATATATATATATATATATATATATATATATATATATATATATATAAATAATATAATAGGTATAATGGTTTTTTTATGTACTTAAAAAAACTCAATTTCTTAACTACTCATGGAAAGGAAAACAAAAAGAAACTACTTTCATATCATTTATTCATTTTACCTACAATTACAAGAAGAGGTAAAATGCAAGAAGGAGAGTATTTCCATTTGATGATAGTTATAAGATTCAATGCAAAAAGGAATTTGATTTCATTTCTAATGTTCTTACAAACATAATTCAAATTTTTTTTCTGCAAGAGGGATATCCAACAACAAGAATAGTAATTTCTTTCAATAACTCACTTTCCTTCAAAAAGTAGTCCCAACAATTCATATTAAGAAAACTTTCACTATCTTACAAGCCTTTATTTCCAAGGTTCAAGTTTCCAAAAAGGAAGCATAGTTCTATATCCTTTCAAGTATTCAAAGGAAAACAATGCAAGGTAACATGCAAATATTGAGGGTATATTTATCAACAAATGGGATGCTAGTTTACATATAACTCCAATTACAAGAGGATTTTACACAAAATGAAAGCTTCCATAAGTCATTCTTTTCAAAAGGGAGATTCCAATCAAATTTTCATATTAAAGAAAACCACTATTACAACATTTCTTTCATTTTCAAGGATTGAAGCTCACATATACCAATTTATCCAAATACATAACTACTCAAGGAGGTTTATTACAAGATTCTTTGCAAGCTTGAAGAGAGAGATTGTTCAAGTAAACCTACTCTAGTTTATAAGTAATTTTCAAATACAAAAATGAGGTTTTACAACAATGAAACTTCCACCAAGCCATATCCAAAAGAGATACAAGGAGGTAATGTCCACAAGGAGAGAGAAGATGCCAAAAGAAACTCCAACTATCACCAAACTTCCAACTTCAAATGCCTTCAAGAAATCCATATAAGGAGAAGAAGCTTGTTTTTCCACCCAACCATAGGCATCATTACATGCCTTCCCAAGGTTGGGATGCATACTAGCCTCCCCCAAGCCCATGGGAAAGAGGACAACTATCCACAACTATGCACAAGAGAGAGGGTGAAAAAACAACATTTCATCCACACAAAATAAGACAATATCCAAAACAAGACTCCAACTTTGTAAAGATGAAAAGGAGGAGAACCCAATTTCTACCTCTAAAATGGGGAAGAGAAGAAAGTTCTCCAAAAGTTGTAACCATCATTAGATGCACAAAAACAAGATCTCCATACCCTCCTTATTTCTTCAATTTCATTCAAGCCCTCCTTATTTCTCCACCCTTTCACAAATCCTTCTTGGAAGGATTTTCAAACCCCAAAGGGGTTTCCTTACCAAGAATGGGGAAGGAGGTTCATGCCAAATGACCCACCTTCCCCACCTCAACCATTGAGGGCATTAACTAAATCCTACAAGGCTTCACCATCAAGCCTATAAGGATTGAGAGGGAAAAATTCCCCCCTCTTCCCCCACAAATCCAAAAATCCATCATGCCATACGATGGAGGAAGCAAAATCAAATAAACAACAAACAAAATCTTCATACACAACATACATTTCCAAGTAAACAACTAATTTCTAGCATGATATAACAAACACAATAAATCTCAAGAGGCCTACCTCAAAGAAAAGCTCTCCAAAACCAATCTCTTCCACTTCTTGACCCAAGAAAACTCTAGCTCCAAATCCACAAGACTCCAAGCAAAAGCTCCAAAAAAAAAAGTTCTCTTCTTTTCCCATGAGGGGGAATTTGAAGAGAAGCAAGCAAAAATCCTCACAAATGAGGGGGTTTCATATGTCACCCCTCTCCTCTTTCAAGGTCAAAGTTGTCAAAGATAAAAGAGAGAAAGGATAAAATGACTTTTAGCCCTCTTCTCCCAAATGACTCAAAATGATAACAAAACAAAACTTGTGTAACTTTTAACAAAGCACACTTATCCATACCTCCTACATGGATGTGACCAAAGGAGAGGAAAAAAGGGAGGGAAAACTCCCTCTAGCCTTGGAAATAAGCCCCCTACCTATTAGGTAGGGTCCAAGGGCTCATTTTCATGTTAAGGGAACTCCCAAACTAAAAAGGGGTCCCTAAAAATGCCTAAAATAACCCAATTTCGGGTTTGAAAAATTTGGCACAAGGGTAGAGGGTGTGGGGCCCACCCAAGGGTTCACATGTGACCCTAAACCCTTATGATTAAGTACATCATTAAACAAATTCAAAACTTAATGAAAGTGGGGCCATTAATTCCCCAAAACTAGTTTACAACACAAACTAAACACCCTAAGCAAAATTAATAATTACAAGACATGTTACATTACAAATGAGGGTCACCCATGGTGCCCAAAAAAATAATTCTAATGCTAAGGCCTCATGCAATAAACACGGCTAGGACTTAGCCCCATGGGCTACTTGTGTAAAATTGTGTAGCTGGCCTGAATCCCACGTTCTCCTGTGACCTGTGACCTATACACTCATTACACGCATTAAACGTACCTATCCGATAAAATATAAATCAACTACTTAATAAGATATCAATGAGTTTTAAACTAGCATATCATCTCTCTGGAGTCAAAAATGTGACAACAAGCCCCAATTATACACAATTCACAAAAAGTTAGATATAATGATGAAATGACATATATCCATAGAACCCCAACATGCAACAAACTAAGTATCCATAAATATAATTGCATTCCAAAACAACATCATATCAAATTAGTATCCATGACATCATAAATTAATGTGACAACATAATAATCAAGCTAAATTGGCGTTATGCGCTTAAATCTCCATATATGTCTAATAAGATCAAATCTCTAATGTAATGTCCAAAACATATCAACTACATATCGAAACATGTCTAAGAGTAAATGAGCAACAAGTAACTGAGCTATAAAAATGTGGGCACTACATCCCCCTCTACTAAAATTAGACTTCCTCCTGGAAGTCACTGAAAGAGATAGGGATATCTAGCCCTCAAAGGTATCGCATCCTCCCAGGTAGTTGTTGTCTCATCATATCGGTCCCACTACACTCTAACCTGGTCCAAGTCTCGACCCTGAAGGGCCACCCTCTGGTGCTCCAAAGTATGCATACGGGATCTAGTCTCCACTGTCCTCCATCCTCTACCTATAATGTTGACCAATCCAAAACATGAGAAACATCTGGTACATAACTACGTAGTACAGATACATGGAAAACATCGTGGGCCCATGTAGAAGGCATGGTGGCAAAGCTAGGCGATAGCAGCAAACTGGACCGATGACCTCTAAAATATTAAAAGGCCCCACAAAATGAGGTGATATCTTAGAACCCTTTCCATAACGAATTGGTCTCTTATGCAGACGAACTCTCAAGTAGAATTTGTCACCCACTGAGAAGTGATGATCAATCCTCTTGGTGTCTGCATACGCCTTCCGGCATGCTCTAGCCTACTCAAGTCGTTTCTGAAGAACAACCTGCTACTCTAAATCCTGAAGATAAGTTGGCCCCAAAATAATTCTATCATCTAGCCTGTCCCAACTCAAAGGTTTCCTGTGAGGTCGACCATACAAAGCCTGGTAAGGAGCCATACCAATTTAACTATTATAGTTGTTGTTGTAGGCAAACTTAACTAAATGCAAATAATCTTCCCACTTCTTCTACTGGTCCATCACATACATCCTCAACATGTCCTCCAGTACCTGATTAACTCTCTCTCTCTCTCTCTCTCATCCATCTGTCTCTAGATGATAAGATGAACTAAAATTAATCTGAGTACCCAGTGGTTTGAAAGGAAGTCCATAAAACTGAAGTGTAGATGGTATCCCTGTCATTAATGATGGTCTTTAGAATCCCATGCAACCTAACAATGTCCTCCATAAATACTTTGTGATGGCATGCATTATAGGTGACCTTGGTTGGTGAAAAGTGTGCAACCTTGGTCAACTTATCCATGGTGACCATAATGGCATCATGATGATAAGAAGACATAGGAAGTCCGACTATGAAATCCATGGAGATCACATCCCATTTCCACTTAGGAATATCATGAGGATGTAAAATTCTGCGCAGGATGAGAATGCTCTGCCTTGACCCTCTGACACTCAAGGCAATGTGTAAAAAAATCTGCTATGTCCCGTCAAAGACCTGGCCAATAATATAACTCCCTCAGATCAGCGTGCATTTTCTTCACTCCTGGATGTGCCACATATGGGGCTCGATGAGCCTCTATAAGGATGAAGCTACGCAGATCACCTAACTTAGGTACGTAGATGTGCTATGGAACCAAAGTAAACCATCTGTCTCTAAAATGCACCCTGAATATCTGCCCTCTAATGAACCCTGTGACTCCAACATCTGTCTAGCTCCCTCATAAAACTTGTCCTCTGGAAGATGCTCAAGAATCCTGCCTCTCAAATCTGATTGTAGTGTCAATGAAGCAAGCACATGTCATTGTCTACTAAGTGCATCTGCAACAAAATTTTCCTTTCCTTTGATATATTGTACCTCCATGTCATACTCACATAGGAACTCCATCCAACGCCATTAACGAGTGTTGAGGTTTGGTTGTGAGAAGATATGCTGCAAGCTACGATGATCTGTCCTCAAAATGAAAGGTCTACCCAAAAGGAAATGTCGCCAATGCACAAGGGCATGAACAACTACTGCAAGCTCCAATTCATGAGTAGGATAGTTAAGCTCGTAGTCCTTGAGCTTACGATACTCAAAGGAAATAACCCAACGCTCCTGCATAAGAACTACTCCCAAACCCTCTAGTGATGCATCAGTACAAACAACAAAATCCTCTGTAGGGTGCTAAGATGGGCATCATGGTTAACCTTTCCTTAAGCAACTAAAAGGCCTGCTCACACTTTTCTTACCAATCAAACTTCTTCCCTTTTCTCTGAAGAGAAGTAATAGGGTGAGCAATCCTAGAAAAGTCATGTACAAACCTATGATAATAACCAGCTAAACCCATAAAACTCCTCACCTCAGTAACTGATGTGGGTGCTTGTCAGTCCATAATAGCCTGTATCTTATAGGGATCTACTAAGATACCCTCCCCTGATATGATATGACCCAAGTACTAAATCTCTGTCTGAAAAAAGTTACATTTTTCCACGTTCCCATACAACTTCTACTCTCTCAAAACTTGAAATACCTGCCTCAAATGTTCCTCATGTTCCTCCTCAGAATGATAATATATCAATATGTCATCAAGGAACACTAAAACAAAGTGATCCAAAAAGGTCCTGAATACTCCATTCATGAGGCTCATGAAGACAGTTGGGGCATTAGTCAATCCAAATGGAACAACGGTGAACTCATAATGCCCATAACGTGTGCGAAATGTTGTCTTATGAATGTCTACATCTGATATGTGCAACTGATGATACCCTGACTTGAGATCGATTTTGGAGAACACTCTCACTCCCCACATCTGATCAAACAAGTCATCAATCCTAGGGAGTGGATAATGAGTTCTTTATTGTGACTTTGTTGAGCTACCTGAAGTCTACACAAAGCCTAAGAGAACCATCCTTCTTCTTCACAAATATGACTGGCGCTCCCAAGGAGATACACTAGGGTGAATGAGACCCTTCTCTAACAACTCCTCTAACTGAATCTTGAGCTCATGAAGCTTTGGAGTCATCATCCGATAGGGTGCCCTAGAAACTAGTGCAAATCCAGGTACTAAATCAATGGTGAAATCCACCTCTTTGCGGGGTGGTATCCCTGGAAGCTCACCTAGAAACACATCGACATACTCCCTCAAAACTACATGATCATCCAAGGGTGAATGCTCTAGAGTGCTCTCTGATCGATCACTGATGGTGATAGAAAACAACTAACATCCCTTATGCATGCTCGCTTGAGTTGCTTAGCCGAGATCATGTATAAGGAGATAGGTCTCTTCATCCCTAAAATCACAAATGCACTCCCAAGATCATCCTGACACTCAATGACCTTATTTATGCAATCCACCTTAGCTCGATGAGCCTCGAGCCAATCCATACCCAAAACTACCTGATAGGATCCTAGAGGGATAACTCGGAGGTCAAGTGTAGTGGAGAAGGCTCCTAAATCAAGTACGCAACTCTCCACATACGAGTTCATGGCGAGTTTAGCCCCAGAGGTGAACTCAACCTGCCAACTATTTGCTTTACTAGCCACCACTAGCCCACATTGGTCCACTATAGAAGGTGATATAAAAGAATCTGAAGCACCTGAATCAAAAAGTACTGAGACAAAAATACCCCTGATAGTACTTGTCGTCTCAATGACTGTGGCTTGATGCTCAGCCTGGCGGTTATCAACCACTACATATACACGATGAGCACGTCCTACGTCACCCACCATCTGCTCAAATATAGCATCCCTCTAATTTTCCATGGTATTGGGTTTGTGCGGGCACATGCGCACATAGTGATCAGGAGATCCACAAATAAAACATCCTTCTGTACCCCTCTGAGATGGGGTCCCTCCTATACTCTGGTGCACTGATCTGCCGGTCCAACCCTAGCAAACTATTGCGTGCGAGCTGGTTGTACCTGCTGAGTACCCTACCTCCTATCCCTGGCTCCACCAAAACCTCCTCTAGTGCCACCTCTCTGAAATCTCTGAGTCTACCTATCCCTCTACTACTGGTGGCCATTATGTTGCGTCTACGTCTGTCATTCTTGGGTGTTTGGTGGAGCCCTCGTGGCTACTGGCAGAGGCCATAATCCTCCTCTTGGGGGTGGTGTTGTACCTCATGACCACTGACTCTGAAAGGCATGTATCTTCTCCTAAAACTTGCTCTTGTTTCTATCTTGGTGCTCCTGTACCTTGGGCCTGTTCTCCTTAGCTAAGTAGGCCTTCTCAATGGCCTTCTCAAGCGTGGGAGGAGATAACATCCTAACTTCTCCTTCTATATCTGTATTAAGGCCTCGAATAAACCTGTTAGCTTATAATTTCTCATCTTGCAGGTAGTCCACATACTGCAGAAGATCCAGAACCTGCTCTCATACTGAGTTACTGTGCCAGATCCCTATCGTAAGTCATGAAACTCATCGATCCTCTTCTGCACAAAATACTCTGACATATAACGAGCCATGAATCGCTCCTCAAACATCTCCTAGGTCACTATCTCTCGAGTCAAATGGAGCTTCCTCTCCTCATTCCTCCACCAAATTCCTACTGCTTCTCGAAGGATTTGTATGGCAAACCTTACCTTGACATTTCTCTCGTAAGAGTGCAAGCCAAAGCAACTATCCAAACTAAGGAGCCATGACTCAGCCCCAAAGCCATCTGTAGATCTGTTGTAGGTGGACAGCTGTAAGAGAATAAGATCCCTGATCACACTACCTGTATCCCGATCCTAGCAATGTAGTCCAATATGTGAAAGGGGTCACCTATCCCCAAATGGTCCCTCGAGACTGTGTGAGTGGCTATGACGGTATGAGGCTACCCTCTCGTGATGAACGGAAGGGCTACATGACCTCTCCCACCTCGGTGTATCATGCTCTAGCAGCTCCAAATGTGCATCCTTTCCTATGAGCTCATCGTCTCCCAGCTGAATGTTCTCCTCTCTCACCTCCTGTGGTGGTGGGAGACGCTACTGCATAACACCGATCAACTGGAGAGCCTCTAAGATCTGAGGCCCTAACTTGGGTGTCGGTGGTTGGGTGTGGGCAAGCCACATCCCAAACCCCTAACCGAGTGTCATCTCATGGGTGCCATCCTGTGCACGAGGTGAGCAAAGAGGTTATTAAATGGTTGCGAAAAGTTTTTAACCAATTATTTTATTCATTTATGTACTTTAATGTCATTACAATTATTGTTGACTAGTTGACTGATTACCCAAAGTGTCTGCGTGTGCGAACCTCTGCTCTGATACCAAATGTAATGCCTTACCTCGGGACAATGAAATCAAACCAGATATTACTAAAAATTTCGGATAATTTATTTTTAAGTGGCCAATAATTACTGATGCTCTACTTAACCCCTTCCATTAATATTTAATTCATAATAATTATTAATTTCCTGAAGATGCATAAACCCTAGCCCAACACAATCTGATTATTTTATTCTACTAAGTATAAATTTAAAAACACAAATTTTACTAAGTCTATACAACTTTTTTTAACTTAATTAGTCCCCCTTCTAATTTCTTTGCCCACACACCCCAAAATTTGTTTTCCCATTCCCACTTTAAATCCCATGACTAAAAAAGTAGGGTCACTTATGGACCCTAGGATTGAATCAATCTTGGCCCTTGATCTCCTTTTGCCCTAATGTTTACCCTAACTTTTCTATGTTTCTCCTTTCCTTTTCTTTCCTTCTCTCATTTGCTTGTGTTTGTTATTTGCAAGTTGTGGAGGGACTATGGAGTTTTGTTAAATCAGTCTTGTATTTGTTTGAGAGATTCATAAAGTACAAGAACTGTTTCTTTCTTTTATTTTTGACACACACACACACACACACACACACACACACACACACACACACACACACACACACACACACACATAGATATAATTTTTTTTTGTAAAAGGATGGAGGCGGCGACAGGAGAAGGAAGGGAGGAAGGTTGCGGATCGTGGGTGGATGGAGGGGAAGCGGAGTGCGTGGATAGCAAGGGGAAAAGGGAGACATCGGTGGAGGGTGGGTGCGGTAGTGGCGATAGAACAACGCAAGTGTGGCGCGGGAAGATGGGAGGTGCGCGCAGTGGATGGGAATAGGCGGTCGGGGGGGGCTATAGGCCGTAGGAGAAGGGGAGGCCGCATACGGGTGGGGGGGAGGGTTCGGCCTCCCAAACGATTTGGTTTTTATATTTTTTTTTGTTTTAAATTATTAATATGCAATATATTTTTTTGTTTATTAAGTTTTTCTTTAAATTTATTAATATAATTTGATTATTAATAACCTAGTTTATTATCAATTATTTAGTTAATTTTATATGATTTAATTTATATATATATTATTATTATGTATTACACACACACACACACACACACACATACATATACATACATATATAATAAATTAAATAGGTATAATTTTTTATTTGATGTACTAAAAAAACTCAATTTCTTAACTACTCATGGAAAGGAAAACAAAAAAGAAACTACTTTCATATCATTTATTCATTTTACCTACAATTACAAGAAGAGGTAAAATGCAAGAAGGAGAGTATTTCCATTTGATGATAGTTATAAGATTCAATGCAAAAAGGAATTTGATTTCATTTCTAATGTTCTTACAAACATAATTCAATTTTTTTTTTACAAGAGGGATATTCAAAAACAAGAATAGTAATTTCTTTCAATAACTCACTTTCCTTCAAAAAGTGGTCCCAACCATTCATATTAAGAAAAATTTCACTATCTTACAAGCCTTTATTTCCAAGGTTCAAGTTTCCAAAAAGGGAAGCATAGTTCTATATCCTTTCAAGTATTCAAAGGAAAGTAATGCAAGTTAACATGCAAATATTGAGGGTAGATTTATCAACAAATGGGATGCTAGTTTACATATAACTCCAATTACAAAGGAGGATTTTACACAAAAGGAAAGCTTCCATAAGTCATTCTTTTCAAAAGGGAGATTCCAATCAAATTTTCATATTAAAGAAAACCACTATTACAACATTTCTTTCCTTTTCAAGGATTGAAGCTCACATATACCAATTTATCCAAATACATAACTACTCAAGGAGGTTTATTACAAGATTCTTTGCAAGCTTGAAGAGAGAGATTGTTAAAGTAAACCTACTCTAGTTTATAAGTAATTTTCAAATACAAAAAGGAGGTTTTACAACAATCAAACTTTCACCAAGCTATATCTAAAGGAGATACAAGGAGGTAATGTCCAAAAAGAGAGAGAAGATGCCAAAGAAACGCCAACTTTCACCAAACTTCCAACTTCAAATGCCTTCAAGAAAACCATATAAGGAGAAGAAGCTTGTTTTTCCACCCAACCATAGGCATCATTACATGCCTTCCCAAGGTTGGGATGCATGCTAGCCTCCCCCAAGCCCATGGGAAAGAGGACAACTATCCACAACTATGCACAAGAGAGAGGGTGAACAAACAACATTTCATCCACACAAAAATAAGACAATATCCAAAACAAGACTCCAACTTTGTAAAGATGAAAATGAGGAGAACCCAAGTTCTACCTCTAAAATGGGGAAGAGAAGAAAGTTCTCCAAAAGTTGCATCCATCATTAGATGCACAAAAACAAGATCTCCATATCCTCCTTATTTCTCCAATTTCATTTAAGCCCTCCTTATTTCTCCACCCTTTCACCAATCCTTCTTGGAATGATTTTCAAACCCCAAAGGGGTTTCCTTACCAAGAATGGGGAAGGAGGTTCATGCCAAATGACCCACCTTCCCCACCTCAACCATTGTGGGGAGTAACTAAATCCTACAAGGCTTGACCATCAAGCCTATAAGGATTGAGAGGGAAAAATTCCCCTCTCTTCCCCCACAACTCCAAAACTCCATCATGCCATATGATGGAGGGAGCAAAATCAAATAAACAACAAACAAAATCTTCATACAACAACATACATTTCCAAGTAAACAACTAATTTCTAGCATGATATAACAAACACAATAAAGCTCAAGAAGCCTACCTCAAAGAAAAGCTCTCCAAAACCAATCTCTTCCACTTCTTGACCCAAGCAAACTCTAGCTCCAAATCCACAAGACTCCAAGCAAAAGCTCCAAAAAAAAAAGTTCTCTTCTTTTCCCATGAGGGGGAATTTGAAGAGAAGCAAGAAAAAATCCTCACAAATGAGGGGTGACATGTGTCACCCCTCTCCTCCTTCAAGGTCAAAGTTGTCAAAGATAAAAGAGAGAAAGGATAAAATGACTTTTATCCCTCTTCTCCCAAATTACTCAAAATGATAACAAAACAAAACTTGTGTAACTTTTAACAAAGCACACTTATCCATACCTCTTACATGGATGTGACCAAAGGAGAGGAAAAGGGGAGGAAAACTCCCTCTAGCCTTGGAAATAAGCCCCCTACCTATTAGGTAGGGTCCAAGGGCTCATTTTCATGTTAAGGGAACTCCCAAACTAAAAAGGGGTCCCTAAAAATGCCTAAAATAACCCAATTTCGGGTTTGGAAAATTTGACACAAGGGTAGAGGGTGTGGGGCCCACCCAAGGGTTCACATGTGACCCTAAACCCTTATGATTAAGTACATCATTAAACAAATTCAAAACTTAATGAAAGTGGGGCCATTAATTCCCCAAACTAGTTTACAACACAAACTAAACACCCTAAGTAAAATTAATAATTAGAAGACATGTTACATTACAAATGAGGGTCACCCATGGTGCCCAAAAAAATAATTCTAATGCTAAGGCCTCATGCAATAAACACGGCTAGGACTTAGCCCCGTGGGCTGCTTGTGCAAAGTTGTGTAGCTGGCCTGAATCCCACGTTCTCTGTGACTGTCACACACACTCATTGTACGCATTAAACGTACCAATCCGATAAAATATAAATCAACTACTTAATAAGATATCAATGAATTTTAAACTAGCATATCATCTCTCTGGAGTCATAAATGCGACAACAAGCCCCAATTATACACAATTCACAATAAGTTAGATATAATGATGAAATGACATATATCCATAGAACCCCAACATGCAACAAACTGAGTATCCATCAATATAATTGCATTCCAAAACAACATCATATCAAATTAGTATCCATGAGATCATAAATTAATGCGACAACATAATAATCAAGCTAAATTGGCGTTATGCGCCTAAATCTCCATATATGTCTAATAAGATCAAATTGCCTAATGTAATGTCCAAAACATATCAACTCCCTGTAAAAACATGTCTAAGAGTAAATGAGCAACAAGTAACTAAGCTATAAAAATGTGGGCACTACATTGATAAACCATGATCATATATTAGTACACATTGTGGAATCTATGGAGGAGTACAATATAGAGTATTTAGGGCACAGGAAAATTGATTTGCAGGATTTCTTGAAGCATAACAATGCTCAATTTCTGTAAAATTCATTTGATGCCTTGGATGGCTTGTATACGGATGGTATGGCTCTTTACCATTGTTCCTCATGAATTTTTTTCATGGAATGTGTTGGGTATCACAAACTTTGATTGGAATTATATCATTCATGATGATTTCCAAAACATTTCCAACTTAGATATGTTGTGTCTATAGGAAGTGAAAGTTACATGTTTTTTTAGTTGATGATGGTATGTAAATCCATCTCGCCGGACATCCTGACACTCACCAAAGTAATCATGAAAATGGGTGTGGGGTTTGATATCCCTTTTTAGCCCTAAATAGGGGCCCTTATTTATGGACCATGATTTTGACCCACCAATTGTGCCATCTAGGCCTTATTTAATATTGAAAGTTTCCCTTTAGGATTCATCAATATTTATGTCTCTAATGTTGTGGCTAAAAGATCTAATCTTTGGTGGTGGGTAGCTAATGAAATTACCGATGATTTTTGGGTCATATGCGGAGACTTTAATATGGAGGAACTACCATATCATAAGTATGAGCACTTTCCTATGCGATGGACACATGGTGAAAGGGAGGCGTGGTTCTATATGTGTAATAAATTTAGGTTTAATGACCCCAACACCTCTCGCACACCTACCTTTGAAGTTTGGTTTACTTGGTTCAGTCTCTGAAGTGGATCCGATCAAGTTATCAAATGACTCAACATGGCTATGATGTCAACACAAGATTTTTTTGAGTTTGGCATTACTTATTCCTTTTCTGTGGAAGTGATGCTAAATTTCATCCTTTTGGACCACTTCCCTATCTAATTTCGTATCACTTAGAAGAGTAGGTGACCCTATTTTCATAAAGGTAAATTTTTTCTCAACACTACCCTGATGGAGCATGGGACCACACTCAATCACATCAAGCAGGTGTGGAATTTAATGCCTTGACCACGTCATCTACATCACTATCATCCATCTCTTCATGAAATTTTGACTCAGTGATGGGAGGATGTGATGATTAGGACCACCAGATTCCTTAGTATCTACGGTCGATAGGTTTCAAAAATTAGGTGTAGATCACACTCTGATACCTCCTTCGCTCTTATCCAGGAAGTGTTAGAGCTCAAAGGAAACCCATTTTTTGAAATTCTACAACTCTAGGTGGAAGAGCTCCATTAGAAAATTCAAATCGTAGATAGCTACAATGTTTGGGGCGCTCGAATTTGTGCACTTCTTCAATAGCTTAAATTAGGGGATCGTGTTTCGAAGGAATTCTTTTTTCCCTTAAATCCAAACATTCCTTTCAGTAAATTCATGCCATATGTGATGGAAAACCTCGGTTTAGGGACCCCCAACTTATGCTATAGACCTTTTTCAACCATTAAAAGCTAGTTTTTCAATATCAAATGCCATCAAATGAGTGATGTGATAACTTAGATCAATGTTTGGCCAAGGTGTCATGCAATATCTCTTAGGTGCAAAAAACAACCTGTGATTACATGCTCACCCTTGATGACCTTCACAAAGTGGTCATGCAAATGGCTAATGACAAGGTGCCCAATTGCGATGGTTTTACCTGTGAGTTCTATAAATCGTTTTGGGATAATATTGGCCCGGACCTCTTTTCATTTTATCTTAAAGGGTTTCAGAGTCAATCACTTGACACCCACATTAACAAAGGGAATCTTAAGTTCATCCCTAAGCTTGGGGACCCAAAGTTGATCACTAAGTGGTGACATATTACCCTTCTCAATGTTTCCTGCAAGATTATTGCCAAAGCCCTTATCATTCGGCTATGACACATTCTACCCGCCATTATTCCGCTGAAGAAAACTTGCTTCACCCAAGGGCATTACATTCTAGACAACATCATCACATTCTGGGAAGTTATGGAATGGGCTCGTAGATCCAGTCAACCAAATCTATTTATTAAAATCAATTTTGATAAAGCCTATGAAAAGATAGAGTGGCCTTTCATTTTGGCTATGCTTAAGGCATTGGGTTTTGGTCCCTTTTTCATATAATCTGTCAATATGATTTTTGTGAATGCCTTGACTCAAATCAACATTAATGGGCACAAATTGTCTCCATTTTTCCTCTTTCGATCCATACGATATGGGTTTCCTTTATTTCCTTCTCTTTATGTCCTTGCGGCCAAAGGTTTTGGTTATCTTTTTCCAAAGCCAAATCCCAAGGGCTTGTTGGGGAAATTCCTTGCCTTCTTCAAATAAATCTCAACTACTCAATGGCCACTTTGCTTACAACTCATTTATTACACTAATTGAGGATGAAAGCAATATTTTTAATTCCATTCAGTTCCCTGACACGTTCTATTTATCTTCTGGTTCATCCATTTAATGGCGAAAAATGTAGTGTTACAGGAAATCCTTCCTCCCCATGCCCCCCTGTGTAGCTTCGTATGATTGGAAGATGTTTGACCATGGTGAGATGTTTAAATTTCTTGGGATACCTTTTTCCTTTCAAGCCTTTCCTGTTGATCTTTGGCGAGTATTTTGTTCAACGGGTCACCCAAAAGCTTGAATATTTTATCACCAAACCGCTATATTTAACTAGTAAGTTCTATATTTTCTCCAACTTTATTGAAGCCACACATGTTTACTACTCTTCATGTTGGGTCCCATCCAAAAAATCCATGAAGAATTTGGAAAATCTTCTCAAATATTTTCTCTGGTCAAATGTTTCCTTCGGTAAAGGATTTCACAGGGTTACATGGGATATCATTGTCTTCTCGAGAGAATATGGAGGAATGGTCTATATTGATATTTTGTGTTGAGGGTAGGCCCTATGTGCTAGATGTTTAATTTTTAGCAGCATTAAATGAAAAGAATCCTGGAAAGTGCTTCTACGTCATGGCATTAAATAAGGTTCCCCCTATGGTTGTATATCCTAAAGGGTTTAAGTTTTTCCAACCTTCGCATTGCTCTTATTCCTATCAAAGTGGTCGGTACTTTTATCCTCAAAATCATATGGAAAGCATGGGATCAAATCAAACCATGGCTCTAGTGAAAGGGCAATGGATTTGGCAATGGCCTCACTATTAACCACCACTCCTTTTAGTGGTCACCGGTCATCCAATTCCTAGTATCGGTTGTTTACTGAGGTCCCTGAGATTCCTGCACTTAAGATTTTCAAGCGTGGAATTCACTCCATTTAGGACCTCTTTTACAAGAGCATCCAGGATTGGTATCCTTGGAATGAGATCAAAGATTGATTCAATATTGCCTCACATGATGGGGCCAACATCATTGTCATTATCTCTCTCTTTTTATCATATGAGTCACAAAATTTATGTGCTTTCCTCCCATCCATGGTGGACACATTGGAAATGGTTCATGGGTACCCCCTTCTAGAATTACTCTGCTAGTAAAGGTTATTCTTGGATTTCCCCTCATCTTCCCATGGTTGACAAGATTTATAATTGGTGGGGTTTCATCCTTCTCCAAGTGGTTGGAGAAGGAGATTGACACTTTCTCAGTCCGCTTGTGTGGAACCCAACATACCTACTACTTTTTGAGGTGTGTTCTCCACTAAGGTATTTTGATTGATGCCCATCTAGTTCATCTTGGTGTATCATCCCCCAAATGTCCCTTCTGTGGACACTTGGAAACCTTATCCCATTTATTCTAGTTTTGTAGTAAAACCCAAAAGGCTTGGAAATAGATTCATTCATTCTTTCTTCTTTTTAAACTAGAATGTTTCACCTGACATCACATTCTTTTAGGTGATAAACCTAGAATGCCTCACAAGTTTTCTCCAATTTGGCATGATTTCAAAGGGGAGAATATTTTTGGATTTGGAAAGAAATTAATTTTTGTTTATTTTCTAATGTTGAATTTTATCAAGATTTATCTATTTATAATATGTTGATGGTTATATCTAATGTGTTGTTACAAATTAAAGTACAAGAAAATAAGGTGGCCCTCAAGGTGGAACACCTTTAGATACTTATTAGTCATTGGGGTGATGCCCCTTGCAATGTGGCTCAAGATCCGCCTTCTCCCTCTTGGCGCACTCTACCCCATGAGGTCATCCCTTGAGTTGGTTGTCGGAGCCGCTTCCATCGTCATTCTTTCAACCATGCTCGTCGGTCCCCATGCAGTCAGTCATTGTGGATGATATTATCTCTCCCACCCCAAGCTCACCACCATGGTTGGGGCTCTCCTCCACCATATCATCATCTCAATTGGGGCTTGTTGACTACCCCGATCCACAGACCCATGATGGGTGGAGCCTCTCACTTATGCTAAATAAGTTTTTCGGAATGGATTTACCCATATCACCCACTCGCGATGCTGCGAAAGACAATGAAGAAGAATGCCACACTGACTCTGGTTGGGAGGTTCCAAACAATGGCAAGAACCTTCCTGGATCAAGTTGGCCGGATGATCATGATCCTCCCTCTGTTAGTCAACTTTTTACAGCAGCAACATAATTTCAGTTTCACATTGTTTTTTACTATGTTATAGTTGACTTTTCCTAGGCTTGGCCTAGTTTGTTCATGGCTTTGGGGCATGCTCTCATACCACCTGATTCTTTTATCTTGTATAATCTTACTTATTATTATAATATAATGTCTTATTCATAAAATATAGGGGAATTCTATGTCGTTTCAAGCTACAGATATCGCTCAGCGGTGAAATCAAATCAAGTATGTCTAAATATTTTCAAGAAGTAAAGGCGGCTTCAAATTTTTGTAGGTTTAATGGTTTTGAAGGGGTATTAGTGATAGAGTTTGAAATTTCATTTAGGGATTGTAGGGCCTACATCTAGGGGGTCAAATTTGAAGTTAATGAAGAAACAATGGTAGAAATCTCATGTTTTCCCTTAATGCGTGAAAGATAGTATGTTTTTTAGGGAAATGGGTTCACAGTGTTGAGATGATTTTTTAGACATAGTGAAGAGGTGAAGGAAATGATGAAGGAACAATGCAATATTCCTTTCCGGAGCCGTGAAACAAGTTTTCTCTCTTTATTTAGTGATATATAACATGTGAAGGTAGGTACACTTTCATCATTGATTAGCACTTTCATTTTCTATCGCACCTACGACATAGAACATTGCTCAATGTGCCATTTTCTATTCTTAAGATTCTTGATAAAATGGTTATGGGGTTGCAAGAAAGTAGGAAAAATTCTCATGCCCACCATGGGTTTCTTAAATTAATTATATTTCATGCCCTAAAAAGGAAAGGAATAAGGCTACCTTGGGAAGTGATTTGTGGTTCCTTAGATTTTTTTTGTTCTACCAGTTTATAGAAAACATAAAATAGATGATGTTATCCACTCTGGGGTAGCATCGGTGGACGAAGAGGTAGTAAAATGGATTTCTCAGAATGATTCTAATGGGTTAGAGGAGGATGAAATTAATCCCATGTCTCCCACCCAGCTATGTATTTTGGTATTTGATAATCATGATGATTTTGGTCATTCTCAATAGGAGACATTGGGAGGCCTACGGAGTGCGGGGTAGGGGAAACAACCATCAACCTTGAATGAGGATATGGTGGAAATTTAAACTCTTAGGACATAACTTCAAAATATGAGATTGGATGCAAAATCAAATGCACCTTCTCTAGCAACCCTAACTGAATTTATAGCCAGTTTTCGAGGAAAGAAGTTAGTGTGTTCTGTAGCTATGGATGAGGATTGAAAGGAGGATATATATGTTACTAAGGAAAAACTAGATTTCACCACTAATGAGTTGTCAAAATGAAAGGTGGCGATGTCTTCCTTTTCGAATCTTGTGGTATAGGTAATTTTGACCTGAATAGTCTCCAATGTATATGCATTGTTCTTATGGGAACAGTGGATGAGTTTCCAAATCTCTCAAATCATAGTATGAAATCCTATTGCCATAATGAATCCAATGGAATTTTGTGAGGTTTTCTGAGTGGCGTCTTAATCTAAAAATAAAATTTTATGTGAGGTATAGTGGCATGAAAGGGTTCTTCCTACCCAAACAAGATGGAATCCAATACCGGTTGTGGGGGATTTTTTCATAAGAGATTTCATGTCTTACTTAGAGGTGGAGTAATTGATGAAAATGGAAAGGGTAAGGTATGCTACTGTTGAACTTGAGGCTCCTTTATGGTTAATAATTGAACACCCTTGTCCTCTAGAAATCATTAGAACCTGAAGAGGAAAATGTAGGAAGATCATTTCAAGGAAGACACCATGCTCGATAGGGAGATAATTTTGAATGCTTATGCAAATTTCAATCTTGATTACATTATGAAATCATAACCCTGGTGTTTTTATATATGGGATTTGTTTCTGAATAACCTTAGAATGAGAGAACCTTACTCCCCCAAAAGCCTTCTAATGGATTTTCCAAAAATGTTATTCTATATTCACTCGGTTGTATGGGTGGGAGAAGATTGGATGGTTTCATACACACTCTCCTCTATTCTAGTACCCTCTGACATACTTGAGAAAGCCTTTACATATTGATATGGTTTATGATGGGGGAAAATGGAGGGAGGTTGATATTTCAAAAGGTTTTTTATTTCATTTAGTTCCTCTCCTTGTAATGCACAACGTGATTTTCAAAAAAAAATATGTGGGATAAAATGGAGGAGTGAAATTTGTTGATCCTAAATAGTTATAATTGAAATTTTCTATGGGTTACATTCTAGGTTTTGTTGCAGATGTTGGGAGTGTTTACTGAGGAAAGTTTTGTTTAGATTTTTTTTTATTTAGGATTAGTTCCCATGGGAATATCGCAAAATAGTCCTTACATCATATTTTAAGTCCAACTTCAAGCCCTCTATGCATTATATCTTGGCTCAATATGTTGAAAATTTTGTAAGTACTTTTTCTTTCTTAAATACATATCAATTCAAAGTTCTAGTGAAAAGAATTTAGTGATAAAAAAATTGGGAGAAGGCTATAAATGTTTTTAGACAATAAGATAAAAGGAAAAACATTTTCCAACAAATTAAAAAAATGTTTATTTGTTTAATAATATTTATTAGAAGATTGGAAAATGTCACATAGTGAATTGTGATTCACTAGAAAAACGTAAAAGATATAAAAATTTGAGGCCTATATTTCCTACCTTCAACAAGATAAATGCCATATCATGTCAATATGTGCATACTTATATATAACCACAAAGTTCCTCCCTTAAATGATGAAATTCTTGTGTGTCAAATATATGGTGGATTACGTGGGCCAAGATATTTTTAGTCCCACATCCAATAATCATGTCAAATGTGTAATTTACCACCAATCGCACCCGAGTGGCACAATGGAGACATTGAAAGGGAGGCATGAAAGAAGTTAAAGTTGAAGAAGTGAAGGGTGAATAATAGAGGGAGATGAGGGGAGATAAAGAAGGGAATAGAGGGAGGAGAATTATAAACACATGCATTCCATCTGTGGCATTTGTTATTCAACGATGGAACCCAGATGCCACAAAGGGGCATGATCAATAAAAGGTGTACCTAGAATTGAGTTAGCACAATATGTGGCATCGTTGTGCACGACTCACTGGCCATTGTTCCTATTAAATAAGAGCCAATTTTAGAATGAAACTGAAATGGACATCAGGTAGAAAAAGTTGGGAATCAAATACCTACATATCCCACACCTATTCCACAACTCAAATTGTTCTGACCCAAAGAATATTCAACTTTATCGTCTCAATCTCACTCATATTGTTCACATGAGTACAATTTTCCCTTAATAAAAATGAGGAAAATGAGAAAGGAATTCCCTATTCTCACAACAAAGCTTTCCTCATTCAAAGGTATTACGGTACTAAATGGGCACAGCAGAAAACTAATTTTGAGTACTAGTAAAACTGTGAACGTGTTTCATTGTCATTGTTATCATTTGCTATCGCCAAAAAATAATGGCTGAGATCGAGTCCCGAACTTGACATATCCTTGTCGATTCACCGCGAATGCTTCGAGAGGAAAAATTAAGAATTTACAATAACGGTCGGGGCTCCGAACATAAGATCTCTGCACGGGTCCTTTTTGATGGATAGTTTGTGTATACACCAACACTCAGACACCCACTAGCTCTGCCATGTTACAGTTTTGTGTTCTGAGTGAATGTCAGGAGGCCTGATTTGTAACTGGAAGCGACTGGATGACTTTGGTATTCGTGTTGGAAATTTGTGTTGTTATTTAACTCTGTCACTGCCTGCCCATGCCTGCCTCCTCGAGATTCTCTGCCGGAACTAATATTCAATCTCACCCTCTTCAACATTGACAACCACCACCTCCACATTTGTCTACCCACTCGATTCTCTCAACGGAGTACAACATTATTCGTAAACTTCATATTACTTTTAATTAAGTGAACTCAAGTTATCCAATACTTGTTTCATCATAGATTCTCTCCTTGTTTTCTTTTCGATATAGAAAATATTTTATTCGGATCTTGGTATATGTCAAAATATGAACTCACATTTGTCACCTCTTGAAAATAAACATAAAAAATAAAAAATTATAAACCTAAACCAATCCATCAAAATTAGAATAGTGAAACTGTCACAGCTCTACCTACATTTGGAAAAACACTATTTCTTTGCAAAGCATGGAGAGGCCATCGTGTCCATCTTCCTTTTTTTTGGAGAAGAAATATGAGTCCCTTTGGCTGCTGTGAAAAAGGAAATGCCCAACATTAATACATTTCTCAGTGTCTCCTATTTGGTGCTCAACATGGATATCTCATGAACCACTTCATTGTTTACTAAGTTATAAAATAATGTCAGTACCATGTTGTACAAGTTCAAACATCATCTCTCATCCCCAAAATATTACAATGAGTGCACCCAATATACTCTATTATTATTGATGTTAACCTACACACCCAATATCCTTAAGAAATTAAAAATAAAATTTTTTCTTGCTTTGGGTATTCTATTTCAATTAAGAAAACATTGATTTATAATGTCCCGACCTTACTCAACAAATGGTCAGTAACAAGTTGCAATCTCTACATGTTCCTCTATAGATTTTGCTCTATGAAAAACAAAAGATTGGCACCTAGGGTCTTGCCACCTTTAGTGTTGAAAGCTACATTTACAAAACTCATCTTCCAAATTAAGATTTGATAGTTGCCTATGCCATGTTGTACACTTCTATTTTGGTGTAGTTAAGAGGATACAAGTGCAGACTTGAAAGGGCGGGATGGAATCGTATTCATTTTCGAACAAGCGATCCCCTAATAGAATAACATGAAGCGGAGATGTTATCTCATAAGATAACTAGAGGACCTCAAACATTCCAAGAGATTCTACGAGTGGGGTTGCCAACATTTTCTCTGGAAAGCATAATTGGCCATGCATTATACAAGCTGAAAAGGAGGCAACACATTTTTGAAACATCTTACCTATATCTAAATCCAATCTATTCGCAAGCTACTAGGGGACCATAATGACGTTATGCCTAAGGGGGAAAGCCTCAATCCATTGAGCCTAACATCCACATTCTCCTCACCCTCAAGGACTTCGAAGAGTTTCCTTCACCACCACATGTAGATAGGAAGCTTGCATATGTCTGATTCCCTAACACTTTTTCTCTTTCCTGTCATGACCTCCAACTAATCCTCGACTCCCATCTTATCCTCTCCAGCAAGAAAAAATAGAATTCCAACAAAATTCGTCAATGTTGTCATTGGATATGTGGATTTCTAGGTCCTAGATTCGGTGTTATCACATAAAGGAAAGCTTCGTACCAAGGCTCTCCTTAGGCTCATTTGTCAACATTCCCACTTGAAACACATAATAGAGAAACATTCCCTTCGGAAAGCATAATTGTGTGCACAACACATGGTCCTAGAAGAGGAGGTAAAATAATTTCAAACCGTCTTTCTTGATTCCAAACCTGAGATCTTCACAAACAACCAAGGAGGCTGTGATAACCCATGTCAAAGGGGACAAGGCTCAATCCACTAACTTGAATTTTACATTCTCCTTTCCCTCGAAGGCTTAACAAAGTCTCCTTCACGATGAAATGCAGATAGGAAAATTGCATATGTCTATGCCCCCCACACTTTTTCCCTTACCCTCTTTTCCTTCTAGCGGATCCTATTCGTCTAGCTTATCCTCTCTAGTAAGAGGCAAAATCATGTTTGACAAATAATCAACATTTTCATTGGATTTGTGGATGTATAGGCTCTTGATTTTGTGTCTCTCTGCAAATGTAATCTTTGGGCCAAGATGCTCCCCTAACTGACTCACCAACATTCCCTTGAGAAATCATAATCGAGAACCCAACCACTAGAAAGGTAGAGATACAACTAACTGTATCGTGGAATGGTCCTTGATTTCAACTCTCACATGTTAAAGACCAAAATTGTCTCTACACTTTGCTCAATTGCACCCCTTACCACCCATGATTTTTCACATGAAATTATAACAAGGATATTCCAATGTATGTCGGAAACTCTTAGGCTCAACCTTTTGGAGAATATTTTTCATTTCAAGCACATTGTTTTTAATCTTTTGTCAAGAAGGAAGTGACTCAATACAATTTTCTTTCTACTAACTTATGCTCGATATGTGAAATGTATAAGTAAATTTGATGTGATCCTTATAACATGTGTCATAATTTATTCTTCATTTACCATATATTTCATTTGTGTTTGTTGTTTTATATTTGGATCACCTCCCGTACTTGGGTAAGTGCACAAAGTTGGGGGGCCAAAAAGCGGACAAGAATCTGAAAAAAGCAAAATGCGTACGCGTTTTGCTAAAACGCGCTCGCATTTTAATTTGTTTGGCTCGGGAATCACCAAACCATAACACATACGCATTTCAAACAAGCCAAAATGTGTATGGGTTTTAATTTGTTTAGCTCGGGAATCACCGAACCATAACACGTACGTGTTTCAAACAAGCCAAAATGTGTACGCATTTTGTAACGTGCACGCGTTACGTAATGCGTACATATTTTTAACGCGCATATATGTTATACTTACAAAAATAAATGTTTAAGTATAAGAAATAATTATATTTCTTATAAAAAAATTTTTTTTATAATAAATATAAGAAATTAGGGTCACTCTGCACCTTATGGAAGTGGTCTCGTAGCTCCAACAATTATAATCTAGAAGATAGTTTTTCAAAATCTAATCTTGTCAGTACTTACTCATTTTCAAGATTTCAGCAAATGACCTAAAACTTTCAGGGCATATATATTGTAGTCATTCTTTGTTTTGGGAAAGAATATAGTCATTTTTAAATATTTTTGACCTTCTAAAATGGATTTTGGCCCTACCACTGCTTGAATTGGTACTAATTTTTAAATTTGGTCCATAATTCACTTTAGTGACCATGAATTAACTCTATGATGTTTGTCTACTTCTTACTAAAAAGAGATCCTCACTTTGTAGATAGAGGATTGTTCCTTGAATGGGATTCTTGTCCTATGGCCAAAATGAGGTGATTTTAATGTGCTTCCTCCTTAAGGTGTGATAACACTACTAGGTGTTGAATGAGTTACAATTACGAATAGTACCAAGGGAATTGCATCAAGTGAACTCAGATGATTGCTCATTATTAGAAACATGGTGCTCCATATAAAGATCATCCACTCACCTTTCCTAGCTCTAAAAGCATCCTTTCATGGAATCAAATTCATGATTCTCATACATGATTTTGCTCATATGTCTCTTATGGAGACAAACGATGCCTTAATACTTCACAAATAATGGTCCTTGATAACTCGGTGACATGACTAGCTCATTTTAGCTTGTTCTGAAGGGTGTTTAATTAACTACAAAATGGCCAAAAATGCCTTTTTAGGCCTTCAAAGGAAGTAGTCTCTCATAAAAACTAAATGAGTCGATCGATCACCTTAAACACTATTCCTACACACTGAAACATGTTGAATGATCTTTTTAGGACTTTCCTTTGGGTGAGGGTTTATGATTTAGGGTTTAGGGTTTAGGGCTAAGGGTTTAGGACTCAAGGTTTAGAGTTTAGGGTTTAAGGTTTAGTGTTTAAGGCTCATAGTTTAGATTTTAGGGTTTATGGTTTAGGGCTCAAGGCTTAGGGTTCATAGTTTAGGGTTTATGGTTTAGGGTTTAGGGTTTGGTTTAGGGTTTATGGTTAAGGGTTAAGGGTTGAGGGTTTAGGGTTTAGGGCTCAAGGTTCAAGGTTTAGGGTTTAGGGGTCAAGGTTGAGGGTTTAGGGTTTATGGCTCAAGGTTTAGGGTTTAGGGATCAGGGTTGAGGGTTTAGGGTTTAGGGTTGAGAGTTGAGGGTTCAGGGTTTATTTTTTAGGGTTTAGGGTATGGAAAAGTAGATGATGCAACAATGGTATGGAAAAGTGGCATGTGATCCATATGTGACATGTCAAAATAAAAAAGAGGATTTCCTGCATTCCCTCCACTAGATTCCCCAACCTATAAATTCTCCTCCATCAATCCCCTTTATCATCACAACTCTTCCTTCCTATAATGCAGTCTCAATGATTACGAAGATGCTTGAATTTTCACCCATCTATATAAGGTAACCTTGAAACTCCTCCATTACTTTAATTAGTTGAATTTTGAATGCATCTAGCCTGACATCCATCCATTCATGTATGTTGCCTTTGACATATCCATTGTAACTTTCGGGTGCAATTGCTAGTATTAATAAACTAGTTTCTCTAACCATAGCCAATACTAATGTGAATGCAAAGAATTATAACTGAACAATGATTTGTATAGTTTCATTTTTAGATTTGGCATAATATATATTAGAAAAGGGTTAAATGGTTTTTAGAGTCTTTTATATTACTTTGAATTTTGTAAAAATGAAAATCAATGTTCATTTTAAAAATAGTTAGAGGTACCAAGTGTTTTTAATTGGAAAGGCAATGCCATATCTATCTTATAAAAATAGAGATTTAAAAGTATATAGACAATTTACAATAAAATTGTGGTTAGTTAGTATTCATAATTTAAAATATAAAACATCAATAAAAATATGGCCAAAATACCAACATAAGAGAAACTAAGCACATGCGACAACACTTGAAGGAAGAGGGATCATATCTTCCTTGGGTGGAAAGGAGACTTAGGCACATGGATCCTCTCATAAAGGATCAGGTGTAACCCACCCATCAGAACCCAAATTCTTGTGCAGCCAACTGCACTAAAATTCTAACCATGTGGGGTGAGGATACTAGTCTCTTAAGAAATTGAGATCTAGTAGGAAGGTCTTACACCACAATTTTCTTAGGATAGTAGTAGACTATATGACCACCTTTGAGGCAGAAGAAGAGTGGAGGAGAAATCGTGCCTAGATTTTTATCTATGACATCGCTGAGGAGGAGGTGTTGTCAAACCATGTGGGGATGGATTATCGATTTTCACCCCACTCATTGTGTATAGTGTTGAGTTGTGGAGCTCAATTACTTCAGTTTAGCATGCAATGGAAAATTGCTGAAAAATAAAGTAACCGTCATGGATTAAGGTTGAACCGGCATCGGTCACCCAGGACCAACATCAGTCAGGTATGAGTGGTATCAATCAGTGCAAGGGAGGAACCAGAAGTAGTTAGGTCTAACCGGTGTGGGTTACCTGTGTGAGGATGTTTTAATTAACTCTCTGGAATTTGATTTATTTTTAGCATTAAAGTATATCTATTGATTGTAATTGCATGGCTAAGTGTCCTAAGTCTATAAATGACTATATAAGCATAAAAGATAGGGTTTAGAAGGTATGATTAACAAGAATTAGAAAGAACTTGCAAAATTTGGTGAGAGAGAGAATTCTTGGTGATGAAGCAAAAGCTTGAGAGAAAGAAAGTATTGTACATCTGAGAGGTGTGGAAGATTGTAAATATTCATTGTATATCTTGTCAAAGCTTTGGATAATATATTGGCTTGTTTCTTGGTGGACGTAGCCCACACTGGGTGAACCACATTAAATCTGGTGTTGATTTATGTCTCTTGTTTTGTATATTTCTTTTGGTAGAATATCTGCTTTTATTTACATGTATGCTTAGATTTGATATATTATCTATACAACCGGTGTGCTAACCCCAAAAAATGGTATCAGAGCTTTGTTTGAGGGTTTTGTGTGTTGACAAATTTACTCACAGAGGGTTTTTTGATTGAGTGGGAGCTACAACAATGGTAGAAGAAAACAAATACAAGGTAGAGAAATTTGATGGCGAAATTATCAATTATGGAAGATGCAGATTGAGGATTATCTGTATCAAAGAGATTTGTATTTACCGTTGGATGAGAAGTCTAGACCTACGAAGATGATTGATGAAGAATGGAATATTCTTGAAAGAAATTCTTTGGGATCTATAAGATTGAGCTTGCCAACATCCATGGCTTTCAATATTATAGAAGTGGCTTCTACGGTAGAGTAAATGAAATCTCTTGCTAATTTATATGAAAAACTTAGTGCTTTAAATAAAGTTTATTTGATGAAGAAACTATTTAGTTCTAAGATGCATGAAGGTGGATTTGCATCTATTCATTTGAATGATTTCTGATCTATTATAAATCAATTAAAATTGGTTGTTATACCATTTGATGATGAAGTAAAAGAAATTTTGTTTTTATGTTCTTTTCCTGATAGTTGGGATAACTTGGTAATGATGTTAGTAATACATCATCTGCTAATAATATTTTGAAGTTTTATGATGTGGTTAGTATAATCTTGAATGAAGAAATTCACAGGAAGAGTACAGAGGAATCATCATCTGGAAATGCTTTGAATATAGAAATCAGGGGTAGGCAGAAGGAGAGATCCAAGAGTAAGAGTAATGGGAATTCAAAGTCAAGGGATAGCATATCTAAATCCAGAAGTAAGGGAATTACCTATTGGAAATGTGGAAATAAAGGACATGCAAAGAAATATTGTTGGTCAAATGATAAAGGGAACCAACAACCAGATAAAGGTAAAGAAGCAAATCTTGTTGCATCAGAGGTAATGCAAGATTCTCTTATTCTTTCTTTAGATAGTAGAATTGAATCATGGGTTTTAGATTCAGGAGCTTCTTTCCATGCAACCCCTAATAAGGGCTATTTCAGAAATTATGTCCAAGGCAATTTTGGGCATGTTTATTTGGGTGATGATGAACCTTGCAGTATTACTAGTAAAGGGGAAGTTCATCTAAAATTGTCAAAATGGAAATACATGGGTATTGAAAGATGTGAGGCATGTGTCAAGCCTCAGGAGGAATCTTATTTCTGCAGGGAAACTAGGTCAATCTAGTTGCATGGTTACTTTTACAAGAGACTCTTGGAAAGTCACCAAGGGTGATTGTGTTGTGGCAAGAGGTAAGAAGGTAGGATTGTTATATTTATCTACTTGTATTACTGATTCATTTTCTGAATTATCTACTTCAGATTCAGATGCATGCATGTGGCATAATAGGTTAGGTCATATGAGTCAAAAAGGAATGTAGATCTTAAAGGCTAAGGGTAAGTTATCAGATTTGAAAGATTTAGATCTTGATTTTTGTGAGCATTATATCTTTGGAAAGCAAAAGAGAGTGATATTTCTCAAAGTTGGGGCAACTAAGAAGGAACAAAAATTGGAGCTTGTACACTCAGATGTGTGGGGGCCAGCTCAGGTAGCTTCTCATGGAGGATCCTAGTATTATGTTGCTTGCATTGATGATGCTACAAGAAAGGTATGTGTTTATTGTATTAAATGTAAATATGATGTTTTTGAGAATTTTAAAAGATGGAAAGCCCTTGTTGAAAATCAATCAAATTTTAAGTTAAAATCCTTAGATCTGAAAATGGTGGTGAATACCGTAGCAAGGATTTCAATGATTATTGTTCAATGAATGGGATACATAGAGAAAGAATGGTTCCAAGAACACCACATGAGAATGGTGTTGCAGAAAGAATGAACAGGACAATCATGGAATGTGCTAGAAGTATGAGGATACATTACAGATTGCCCTTACATTTTTGGGTAGAAACAATTGATACAACGGTTTATTTGATTAACCATGGGCCTTCAAGTTCACTAGATGGAGGAATACCAGAGGAAGCTTGGACCGAGAAAAGAGGTAGATCTTTCTTTTCTTAAATTTTTTGGTTCAGAAGCTTTTGTGCATGTTGATAAGGAAAATAGAAAGAAGTTGGATGCAAAATCCAAGAGGTGCACTTTCATTGGTTATGGATCTAGTGATTTTGGTTTCCATTTTTGGGATTTGGAGAATTCTAAAATTATTAGGAGTTGTGATGTTGAATGGAATGAAAAGAGAATGTAAAGGGATCAAATTTTGGTACCCAAGGATGAACCAATTTTGAAGTTTGTGAATGAAAATGAACTCTCGATTTAAAAGTATTATCAGGGGTTACACAAGAACTTGGTCGGTGTCGATTGACCCTAACCGACATCGGTTAAACGAACCGGTATCGATTACGAGAGGATCCAAACCGGAATCGGTTAGCGAATCGACATCGGTTAGAGGTGATCAGCATCGGTCACTGTCATATTTGGATAGGAATGTCCAGGAGGTCAGTTTGAGCCTCCGGTATCCCAAACTCAAGTGAGAGGGTCACAAAGGGTAAAGTAAACCTCTAGAAAGATTTACACCTTCTCTATTTTATTTATTAGTAACTGATAATAGTGAACCAGAGAGCTTTGAAGAAGTAATGTAGGATAATACTCATGATCAGTGGGAGAATGGCATGGATGAGGAGATGGAATCCTTGGAACATAACCAAACTTGGGATTTGGTTAAGTTGTAAGAAGGTAAGAGAACATTTCAGAACAAGTGGGTTTACAAGATTAAGGAAGAAGAGGGTGGAAAGAAAAGGTACAAGGCAAGGCTTGTAGTAAAGGGATTTGCAAAGAAAGCAGGTATTGACTTTGGTGAAATATTTTCTCCTGTTGTTAAGATGACTTCTATTCAACTATATTGAGTTTAGTTGCAGTAGAAGATTTGCATTTAGAGAAACTATATGTGAAGATGACTTTCCTTTATGGTGATTTGGATGAAGAGATTTATATGCAGTAGGCGCTTGGGTATGAAGTCAAGGGTAAGGATAAATTAGTGTGCAGGTTGAAAAGAGCCTATATGGGCTCAAGAAATCCCCAAGGCAATGGTACATGAGGTTTGATATTTTTATGCATGAGCATGGTTACCTAAGATGTGAATCTGACCATTGTGTTTATTTCAAGAAACTTGAAAATGGGAGCTATATTATTTTGTTACTGTATGTGGATGATATGCTTATTGCAGGATCTAGTATGTAGGACATTGGTGAGCTTAAGGGAAAGCTAGCTCACATATTTTCTATGAAGGATTTAGGAGCTGCAAAAAGAATCATTGACATGCAAATACACAAGAGATAGGAAAACAAGAAATTGTATTTGTCTTAGGAGGATTATATCTACAAGGTGTTAGAAAGGTTCAACATGCAGAATGTAAAACATGATAGTACACCTATGGCTGGACACTTAAAATTAAGAAAAGATAAGTGTCCTTCATCACATGAGGAGGTCAAATACATGACACGAGTGCCATATGCTTCAGAAGTTGGGAGTCTCATGTATGCTATGGTTTGTACTAGACCAGACATTGCATAGGAAGTGGGATTTGTGAGTAGATATATGGCTAATCTAGGTAAAGAGCATTGGAAATTAGTCTAATGGATACTCAAGTATTTGAAAGGGACATCTAGCATGTAGTTATGCTATGGAGGTTTAGATATTTCATTATGTGGCTATGTTGATTTAGATATGGTTGGAGATCTAGATGGTAGGAGGAGCACTACTGGATATATTTTCATAGTAGGTGGAATGACAGTTAGCTAGATTTCAAGATTACAGAAGGTTGTGACTTTGTCTACTACAAGAAGGAAGAGTACGTTGTAGCTACAGAGGCTAGAAAGGAGATGATATGGATGAGTAGGTTCATGGAAGAGTTGGGAAAGGAGCATAGTGATTGTAAACTATCAATGAAAGTCAGAGTGTAATTCATTTGGAAAAGAACTCAACGTTTCATTCGAGAATAAAACACATTCAATTGAGGTATCACTTCATATGATAGGTATTGGAGGATGGACAATTGAATATGGAAAAGATTCATACGAGTAAGAACCTTGTGGATATGCTAATGAAGCCATTAACAAAGGAGAATTTGGAGCTACACTCCACTTTTGTTGGTCTTGAGTTTGAGACTTGAAGAGGAAGAAACAAAGCTAAGGAAGGATCCAAGAATGACATTGTATAGGTATGGTGTAGTAATTAATCTCTAAGTGGGAGATTGTTGAGTTGTGGAGCTCAATTACTTCAGTTTAACATGCAATGAAAATTTGCTGGAAAATACAGTAACCATCATCGGTTAAGGGTGAATCGGCATCGATCAAGTATGACTGGCATTGGTCAGGAAAGGGAGGAACCGACAATGGTTAGGTCTAACTGGCGTCGGTTACCTGTGCGAGGATGTTTTAATTAACTCTTAGGAATTAGATCTATTTTTAGCATTAAAGTATATCTATTGATTATAATTGCATGGCTAAGTGCCCTAAGTCTATAAATGACTATATAAGCATAAAATCTAGGGTTTAGAAAGTATGATTAATAAGAATTAGAAAGAACTTGTAAAAGTTGGTGAGAGAGAGAATTCTTGGTGATGAAGCAAAAACTTGAGAGAAAGAAAGTATTATACATCTGAGAGGTGTGGAAGATTGTAAATCTTCATTGTATATCTTGTCAAATCTTTGGATAATAGATTGGTTTGTTTCTTGGTGGACGTAGCCCACATTGGGTGAACCACGTTAAATCTGGTGTTGATTTATGTCTCTTGTTTTGTATATTTCTTCTGGTAGAATATCACTTTTATTTGCATGTATGCTTAGATCTGATATATTGTTTGTACAACCTATGTGCTAACCCCAACATATAGAGAATTCTTGTAGTGATTGAGGAGCTCCTATTAATAAAAATCTCTAGTGTAACCTATTCTACTTGCACTTATATTGGACAAAAACATTGATGTGAACACACAAATCTTATTATTATGAAACATATCTTCATGATTAATGATGGGAAACATTCCTATCATTACGCAACTAAAACAAATATTAGTTCTAAAATATTTTAGATAAAAGTGATATATGGAATCTACAAGGCATAATCTTTGAATACAAACACTCTCAATGGAATGGGTTATGTTTGAAGGGTACAAAAAAATGTGGAACTATTTTCAAGATTCACAATTATCGGGTATGAATAGAAAATATGTTTAAAAGACTCAAGTATGAGACATGTTGGTAACTTGGAATACTGAACAATAATATGTGTATGTACCTTTCCCCAAGTGGGAACCATTGATAAACCAAACACTAAAGAAAAAAGAAAGCTTTGGGTGGAGTTTGTAATCTTAAATTTGGTTATTTGGGTTAGAGGAGAGGAATTGAGACTCTACCACTATTAATATTTCTAAGAGATGAAGAATGGCCCCATGAGTTAGCATAATAAGGCATACAATTATCTCTTAAAATGAATATCATAGTTCCATTTCCAATCTTTCCACAAGGCAAAAAAGGCTTAGTTCCAAGATTGTAAAGCATAACATCAGGCATGAATGCTTTAATGTATATGATGTAAGGTAAATTATACCTTTAGAAAATTCAACATTTTCTACAAAGTGATCCATAGAATCTAGTCATGAGAAGAAAAAATATCTCAAACTATACAATTATTTTTCTGAAAAGTTGTAGGATTTTAGTTCCTAGAGTTTTAGCTAAGGGTAAGCAACTGGTAGAAGCTATAGTGAATCACCAAAGGTTATGCTCATAAAAATAAAACCAAAACAAAATCCATCACCGATCTACCTAAGGAAAGTTTTGACAACTTCAAACGATTTCCAAATGGTTTTAGCCTCAAAGGATCCCTCAATTTTGATATGAACAAAAGTGACAAGTAAGGTTTGAAACCCTATATTTTTCCAAAAAGTTTTCGCATAAGGAAACCTAGAAACATGCAATGTTAAATATTTTTTTCAAGCTTTCTACCCTTTAATGACACAAACAATCCACTTGGGGCACAACATAAGGCTATGTTTTTGAATGTTAATGATTCCCATACCGCATTTATATTGGGAGATGGCACACATCCCATTAAACCTTGTGAAAATATATATTGTGCTTAGTATTAGCCTAGAAAATTACCTAGGAAACTAAGTGAGCTTGTTATATGCATCTTTAGATAGATCTCATCAAGAAGAGTAATAAACATGAATTGTAGCTAAAACTTTAGAGTAGATTTGGAAAGTTCAAGAAATAAATAGATGTTTAGTAATCCAAAATATTGTTTTATTTTTTATTCTACCCAATACATACTACCAAAACTTGGAAGAATATCCATCAAAGAAATTTAGGCAATGCCTAAAAATTTAAACATCTCCTCTCTAGTGATCCTTTTCCACTTGGAAGGTTGAAATTCAAATAGGAATGGTAATTGAACTCTTCAAAAAAATAGAAAACTAAAGGTTTGAACCCAAATATTTGCAAAAAGTGTTAAAGATAAGCCATTCCTTCATAGAAAAAGGCTTGATTTCAACATCAAGAAGGGTCAATAATGAATCATTGGAAAAATATTCATTAATAAGGTGGTTATTCCTATCAAGAAGTGTGATGCTTGAGATAATATCTTGTTTGGCCCGAGAGATAATAGATAACCAAAGGATTTTAAAGAAACCACATACAAACCTCATCCCCTCCTTTTGATGAAGATGATGACTCGTGATGATGAAGAAGTGAAATGGTTCCATTTATCATATTGTTTTGTGAGGATCAATGCAGAACCTCATGCTTCCTATGGGTATTTAGGTAACACCCTTTTGATGCTTTCCCAGTGGACTCCCATCTAGATCTCTTTGAAAATCTTGGTTTAGATCGATCTTCCTGGACTCCTTGTTTATCTCTGGTCTCTCCTTTTAGAGATAGTTAAACTCATTGGCATGGTGATATGTCATGAGAAGGATAATTTTTATGCCTTTCCCAAAAAATGGGTTTATGTCGAAGTTGACCTTGCAAAAGATCTACAAGGCCACCTAGATATTCAAGTAGGGTCCCTGCATATCTCTCAGAAGGAGGTTTATTTCAACATCCCCAACACTTGTTTTTGTTGTCAATTCCCAGACCATCTCATTCATGATTGTCATCTTCTAGCCCGTTTTAAACCTGTGGCAATATAGCCTTTGGTTTATAAGACCAAAGGGGATCCTTCGAATAATGGTGGACTACAGTCGGGAATAAGAAGGCTTCACATGTAAAATCTACTTTTGTGGGGAAACCTTCTCCTTCTCCTTCCCCTCCTCTATCTAGGGATAATTTGGGTCTAGGTCCTTCCCCTTCATGGTTTTCATTCCTTCCTATCCCTCACAAAGCCAAGTTTTGCCTTCATAAATGGATTTTTTGGGAATTTAGCTTCAGAATATATACCTCTGCGTCACTCATGTAGTCCACCTCAGGAGGGTCCCACGGATCATGGGGAGAAAATGGGGTCAAACATCAATTCATTCATGTTGAACTTTCTAATTCAAACCAGATCCCACTTGCTAATAATTTTGAAATCCTTGGCTCAAAGGATGGTGTTCCCAATAGTCAGGGGGAGCTTAACATGTTTAATTTTTCATGAATTTCATTTCTTGGAATGTTAGGGGTCTCATGGATCCCTCTCAAAACTAATTTTTGTTGTTAGCTTCTCATTATTTCAATAGGTTGGATATTATTTGCTTATAGGAAATTAAAATCTCTAGTTTTTTTCTTCAAAATACGCTAATTTTTTTTTTGCTCTTTTTTGCATTTCCATACTCTGCATACTGATGGAAAAGGCGGTGTGATTATTTCCATTGCCCTAAAATATTTGGCCTTAATCACCTCCTCGGGCCATGATCCTTCAAATTAGGCTATGTGGGTGATTATGGTGGTTAATGATCTTTCTTTTGGTATTCTTAATCTTTATGATCCTAATGATGGCACAGAAAGAACGACATTATGGAAATGGCTAGGTGATAACTGTTCTCTTTCCTATTGGGTGGTTTGTGGTTAATTTAATATGATTGAACATCCTGACGAAGAGCTCACTACCCTCCCTATGTGTTGGCTTTTTGGTGAGCATGTGGCTTGTATTACTTTAAAATCTGTTGTGGGCTTTCTCACCCTTTGCTCCGATGATGACAAGAATTTAAGGCTCAAGCTTGGTATACCTAAAAAAATCTTCAAGAAGGATATGATCGGGTATCATGCAAAAGGCTTGATTGTGTACTTCTATGCGCAGTAGCATATATTTGATTTTGACACACAAGGTGTCTCCCCTGTCAAGGTGTGGTCAGATGTTCTTTTGTTAGATCACCATTTTATCTATTTTAAGATTGTATTGAGCAAGACCCCTTTCAAAGTCCCATAAAAATTTATTTCTTAATGTCTTCTCTACTTGAGTCACTTAGAGGTGGTCCCTCTTATTGCTAAAGTTTGGAACATGGCACCACATCCACCTTTTTCTACCAGTTGGATTGAATGGTGGGAAGCGACGATTCAATGCACCACCTGATTTCTCCACCAATTTGGTAAATAGGTTTCTCGGGTGCATAAGCATGCGGACTCGACTCTATATAAAGAATTCAGGAAGGTTTTTGTTCTCCTCAAATCCAATCCTTTCGATAACCCCCTTAAGTTACAAAGCTCCAGCGTTTGGCATAGGCTCAAGCTCATGGAATCTCACTCGGCCCGTGGCGCTCAAATTTGGTCGAGGCTACAATCTGCATTGGCTCAAGGTGGGAGACAAAGCATCAAAGAATTTTTTCAAATCCCTCCATGCCAAGCATGATCGTGTATATATTAAATCTATTCAAGTTTCTCAGAGTTAGCTCACGATTTTCCTGAGATTGCTGACGCTTTTTTGGAACACTATAAGTTAGTTTTCCAAGCGCAAGAGATCACTAATGAGCATGCGGCTGTACAATGCAACAATGTATTGAGGTGGTTCCTTTCAAACTCTCTCCTTATGATCATGATTGATGCAATGCTACTCTTACATTGGAGGAGCTTTATGATGCTCTTTTGTGCTTAGTAGATGATAAATCTCGTGGGATGGATGGATTTTCCTTGTGAATTCCACAAATCCACTTGGTATTTTGTTAGCCTATAATTTCTTTGGGTCTACGATGAAGATCTCCAATTTAATTCTTTAAGGAGCTTTATCAATCAAGGAAAAATCAAGTTCACCCCTAAAGTTTTCTATCCTGAATTGATTACTAGTTGGTGACTATCACTCTGTTGAATGTTTCTTATAAAAATCTTGCTAAGCCCCTTGTTATTCGCATTGTCAATTTGTTACCTAAGATTATTCCACCCAAGAAGATGGACTTTGTCAAAGGTCCCTATATTTTGGATAATCTTATTGTGATCTGGGAAGGAATGAAATGGGCTCGAATGTCTCTATAAAGACCCATATTTATTAAAATTGACTTTGAAAAGGTGTATGATCGTATCAAGTGGCCATGTATTCTGGCCATGCTCACAACTTTAGCTTTTGAATTTTTTTACCTCTGGCTGTTCAAACTCTATTTTCCAATGTGTCTGCTTGCTTCACTATCAATGGTTAGCAATCCTCCATGATTGGCCTTTTCCACTCTATCAAACAAGGGTGCCCTCTTGTGCCTGCTATTTTTGTCTTACCTGCCAATGCTCTTGGATATCTTATTGCTAAGTGAGTCGATCAAGGGCACATTCGGGAAATGTTTTGCTAGATCATTCTACTCATCTCATTAATGGGAACTTTTTAGATGATTCTTTTCTCACCCTTGCAGAAAATGAGTAGAATTTTGTTGAAGTTTTTGAATGCCTTGACATATTCTATCTTACATTAGGATCCAACATTAAGATGGCTAAAACTTTGGGTTGTCAACAAATTTTTTGACCTATGCTGATTAGTTAAAATCTTAGCTCTGGAAATGGATTGGCCGTAAAGAACAATTTAAATGTTTGGGCATTCCTTTTTCCTTTGATAGTGATTTTGTAACTTTATGGCTATATTTGATTGAAAAGTCAAGCATAAGTCTCTCAGTGGTCTTCTAAATCTCTCTCGTTATCCGGTGAATTTCAGGTATGTACGAAAATTCTTGTTGCCACCCATGTCTATTACTCTATATGGAGGTGCCCATCTAGGCTTCCTTTACCAAACTCACCAAATTGCTCCGTGATTACCTTTGGTGTAAAATTTCTTATGTAGCTAGCTTTCATTGGGTCACTTGGGAGGTTTTTTGTCTGCCCCAAGATCAAGGTGACATGGGTATTATTTAAGTTTTTGGAAAAAATCACTTTATGTTTTAAATGGGTGGTGTGGCCTTTTGGGTAATCAATCCTAGAAAATTTTCTTTGCCATTGCATTGTTTTAGGTTCTCCTTATGGAAAAAGATGCTAGAATAATATAGGGCTACATACCTTAATTATGACCAAGGTAAATGTTAATATTGTTGGCACTTTCATGCCAAGACCATATGGAAGGCCTTTGAAGCTATGAAACCGTTGCTACGATGGATTGGAGATGGATTTTGCATTGGGCTCTCTTTCAATTCCTAGAATATCTAGTGGTCTCCCATTATCACGGAAGATAGTATCCTGCTTGTTGAAACTCTGGGCATCAAAGCTCTCTGTTTATCTCGAAAAGGGATTCACACTATTCAAGATTTGGTTTCCGCAGAGACTGGATTTCCTAGCTCGAGCTCAAGATGAAATTCAATCTTGCCAATTCAGACCTTTCGTCTATCCATAGAATTCAAGAATTGTTGCCGGATGTCATGCTTCATAAGTTGGGACTTAAACCTTCGGAAGCTTGGTCGCGGGATTGGTAGTGGAATCATAATATTGTTATTTTCACTATATTGTTGGCACAATTTACCAGCTATTAAGTCATATTTTTCCTGTCATTTCCAAACTCAACACCCATTGGGGTCTTTAATCTTCCCCAACTACTTGGCTTCATCGGCTTTCCCATGCCCGAAACCCTCTGTTGGAACCTAAAGTTAATCATTTTCTTTGGTGCCTTACTTATCAGGGTCTTCCTGTTGGCGAATGTCTCAGTCACATTGGTTTTCCTAATCTTGAATGTCCCTTCTACTCTCGGCCAAAATATTTTAAAAATTTTTTTATCTTGCTCACGTGTTAAGGACATTTGGTCATGGATTCACATGTTGTTTCAACCCTACCACCCTAAATTCTTTCATTGGCGGATGGTATTGTTTGGATATTTTAGTTATTGGATTTCCTATATTGACTCTCTATGGCATTTTTTCAAATTCTATATTCTCTTTTAAATTTGGAAAGCTTGTAATATTGCTATCTTCCAAAATGATCAATTTGTCGCTTTATTTTCCTCTAATGATAGAGTAGTTATTTTGTTTATAGTGCACATACATATTCAAGCTCAAGCCAAAAACGTTTCTCTAGATTTTTCTCACCTACATGAATTTCTCGCACACTGGGGGAGTGTTCCATGCATGATGAATAAGGTCCCTCCTAACCCTTTCCTACCACCACCTCGGCCATCTCCACCATGCCATCCACCTTCGCAAGGACCACATCATATAAGCCACTCTCGCAGCCATTGCTCCGCCTCTCCCCATGGTCGCCCTTCAACTCCGCCCTTTTCAGGGATAGGCTGGAGTCCTCCTCCGTAGGGGAAGGCTCTGGCTAGTTCTTCGCAATTGGACTCTCCTCTGCATGGAGCTTAGGTGTTTTCTATCTCTCCACCCCCTGTTTGGGGAATTATGGTGCCTTTGCATATTCAAATTCCTGATCAGGATGGCTGATAGGTTGATCCTCCTTTGGCTCAACCTGATGGGTGCCTATGCATCGCTCATGCATTCAACCTCAGAAGGTGCCCCATGGATCGTGGGGAGAAAATATGGTCAAACGTCAATCCATTCATGTTGAGATTTCTAATTCAAACTAGGTCCCGCTTGCTAATAATTTTGTAGTCCTTGGCTCAAAGGATGGTGTTCCCGATGGTAAGGGGAGCTTAACATGTTTGATTTTTCATGAATTTCCTTTCTTGAAATGTCATGGGTCTCACATATCCCTCTCGAAAATATTTTATGTAGTTAGCCTTTCATTATTTCAACAACTTGGATATTATTTGTTTATAGAAAATTAAAATATCTAGTTTTTTTCTTCAAAATACACTAATTTTTTTGCTCCTGATTTTTTCACATTTTCATACTTTGCATACTGATGGAAAAGGTGGTGTGATTATTTCCATTGCCCCAAAAAAATTCCTTAATCACCTCCTCGGGCCAAGATCCTTCAAATTGGGTCGTGTGGGTGATTATGATGATTGATGATCTGTATTTTGGTATTCTTAATTTTTATGATCCTAATGATGGCACATAAAGAATGTCGTTATGGAAATGGTTAGGTGATAACTTGCCTCTTGCCTATTGGTTGGTTTGTGGTGAATTTAATATGATTGAACATCCTAATAACAAGCTCGATGCCCTCCCTATGTGTTCGTGTGTTGGTGAGAGTGTGGCTTGGCATTAGCTTAAAAGTCATTGTGGGATTTCTTATCCTTTGCTCTAATGACGGAAATAATTTAAGGATCAAACTTGGTATACCTAGAAAATCTTCAAGAAGGATGCGATCAGGTATTCAAAATGATTGATCATGTACTTCTCTCATAGCAACATATCTTTGATTTTGACACACAAGGCCTATCCTCTGTCAAGGTGTGGACAGATGTTATTTTGTTAGATCATTGTCCAATCTATTTTAATATTGTCTAGAGAAAGACCCCTTTCAAAGCCCCATCAAATCAATTATTTCTGAATGTCTCCTTATTGAGTCACTCGGGGGTTGTTCCTCTTATTGGTAAAATTTGTAACATCACGCCATGTCCGCCTTTTGCTACTAGTTGGATTGAGTGGTGGGAAGTGGTGATTCAACACACCACCTAATTTCTCCACCAATTTGGTAAACAAGTTTCTCGGGTGCGTAAACATGCGGAATCGGCTCTACACAAATAATTCAGGAGGGTTTACGTTCTCCTCGAATCCAATCCTTTCAATACCCCCTTTAATTACAGGCTATCAACATTCGACATAGGCTCAAGCTCATGGAATCTCACTTGGCATGTGGTGCTCAAATTCGGTCGAGGATGCATTGGCTCAAGGTGGAAGACAAAGCATCAAATAATTTTTTCAAATCCCTCCATGTTAAGCATGCTCGTGAATAGATTAAATCTATTCAAGTTGCTCATAATTGGCTCACATATTTTCCCAAGATTAGTGACGCTTTTCTGGAACATTATCAATTATTTTTCCAAGCGCAAGAGATCACTAATGAGTGAGTGGCTGCAATGCAACAATGTATTGAGGTGGTTCCTTTCAAACTCTCTCCTTATGATCGTGTTCAATGCAATGCAACTCTTACATTGGAGGAGATTTATGATGCTCTTTTGTGCTTAGCCAATGATAAATCTCCAGGGTGGATGGATTTCCTTGTGAATTCTACAAATCCACTTGGTATTTTGTTAGCCTAGACTTCTTCGGGTCTACAATGAAGCTCTCCAATCCAATTCTTTAGGGAGCTTCATCAATCAAGGAAACATCAAGTTCATCCCTAAAGTTGGTAATCCTAAATTGATTACTAGTTGGCATCCTATCACTCTATTGAATGTTTCTTACAAAATTATTGCTAAGCCCCTTGCTATTCACATTGTCTATTTGCTACCTAAGAATTTTCCACCCAAGCAGATGGGCTTTGTCAAAGGTTGTTATATTCTGGATAATCTTATTATGGTCGGGAAGGAATGGAATGGGCTCGAATGTCTCTGTAATGACCCATATTTCTTAAAATTGACTTTGAAAAGACTTATGATCGTATCAAGTGGCCGTTTATTTTGGCCATGCTCATAGCTTTAGGTTTTGGAAAAAAATTTACCTCAGCTGTTCAAACTCTATTTTCAATGCGTTTGCTTGCCTCACTATCAATGGTCAACAATCCTCTGCAATTATCCTTTTATTCTCTATCAGATAGAGGTGTCTTCTCTTTTTGTATTATCTCGCTAATGCTCTTAGATATCTTATTGCTAAGCAATCCAATCAGGGGCACATTCGGGGCATTTTTTTATTGGATCATTCTACTCAGCTCATTAATGGGCACTTTGTGGATGATTCTTTTCTCACCCTTGTAGAAAATGAGAATAATTTTGTTGAATTTTTTGAATGCTTTGACATCTTCTTTCTTACTTCAGGATCCAACATTAAGATGGCTAAAACTTTGGGCTATCGGTAAAGTTGTAGCCTATGCCTAACTGGTTAAATGCTTACCCCTGGAAGTGGATTGGTGCAGAGAACAATTTAAATTTTTGGGCATTCCTTTTTCCTTTGATAGTGATTCTACAACTTTATGGAAATATGTGATTGATAGAGTCGAGCATAAGGTCTCTCGGTGGTCTTCTAAATCTCTCTCTTTATCCAGTAAATTTAAGGTGTGTACAAGATTCTTGTTGCAACCCATGTCTATTGCTCTGCATGTTGGTGCCCATCTCAAGCTTCCTTTACCAAACTCGCCAAGATGCTCGTGATTACCTTTGGTGTAGAATTTGTTATTCACTAGCTTTCATCGAGTCGTCGCTTAGGAGGTTTTTTTTTGCCCCGCGATCAAGACAAAATGGGTATTATTGAAGTTTTATGGCAAAGCATCGCTTTATGTTTTAAATAGGTGGTGCGCTGCCTTTTGGGTAATTAATCCTTGAAAATTTTGCTTTTGCCATTGCTTTGTTTTAGGTTATCTTTATGGAAAAATATGCTAGAATAATATAGGGCTGCATACCTTAATTATCACCAAGGTGCATATTAAGATTGTTGGCACTTTCATCGCCAAGAGCATATGGAAGGCCTTTGAAGCTATGGAACCGTTGCTACGATGGATTGGAGATGGATTTCGCATGGGGCTCTCTTTCAATTCCTAGAATATCTAGTGGTCTCCCATTACGGAGGAAAGTATCTTCCTCATTGAAACTCTAGGCATCAAAGCTCTTTGTTTATCTCAAAAAGGGATTCATACTATTCAAGATTTGGTTTACCGCAGAGACTAGATTTCCTAGCCCGAGCTCAAGATGAAATTCAATCTTGGAAATTCAGACCTTTCATCCATCCATAGAATTTAAGAATTTTTGCCAGATGTCATACTTCATAAGTTGGGACTTAAACCTTCGGAAGCTTGGTCGCGGGATTGGCGGTGGAATCATAATATTGTTTTTTTCACTATAATGTCGACACAATTTACCATCTCTTGAGTCTTATTTCGTCTGTCATTTCCAAACTCAACACCCATTGAGGTCTTCAATCTGCCTCGACTACTTGGCTTTGTCAGCATTCCCGTGCTCAAAACCCTCTGTTGGAACCTAAATTTAATCATTTTACTTTGGTGCCTTACTTATTAGGTTCATCCTGTTGGCGAATGACTTAGTCACATTGGTTTTCCTTATCTTAAATGTCCCTTTTACTCTCAGCCAAAATCTTTTAAACATTTGTTTTAATCTTTCTCCCATGCTCAAGACATTTGGTCATGGATTTACATGTTGTTTCAACCCTACCACCCTGAATTCTTTCATTAGAGGATGGTATTGTTTGGATATTTTATTTCTTGGCCTTCCTATATTGACTCTATGTGGCATTTTTTCAAAGTCTATATTCTCTTTTAAATTTAGAAAGCTCGTAATATTGCTATCTTCCAAATGATCAATCTGTCAGCTTTATTTTCCACTAATGATAGAGTAGTTATTTTGTTTACTATGCACATACATATTCAAGCTCAAGCCGAAAAAGTTGCTCTAGAGTTTTCTCACCTGCATGAATTTCTCACACACTGGGGGAGTGCTCCTTGCACAATGAGTCAAGTCCCTCCTGACCCTTTATTGCCATCACCTCGGCCACCTTCGCATGGACCGCATCACAAAATGTTGCTCACTGACCATTGCTTCGCTCTCTCCTGGGGTTGCCCTTGACTCCGTCCTTTTAGGGCTAGGCTAGAGTCCTCCTCTCATGGGGAAGGCCACGGCTAGTTCTTCGCGATTGGACTCTCTCTCTGCATGGAGCTTAGGTGTTTTCTATCTCTCCACCCCCTATTTGGGGAATTATGGTGCCTTTGCAGATTCAAATTCCTGATCATGATGGTTGGTAGGTTGATCCTCCTTTGGTTGAGCCATCTAGTGGAGTTTACATCCCTCGTCGGGATGATCCTCCTCCCATGAGGCGGTGGCATGTGCTTAGTGTTCTCTGGTTTGTTTTAGTGTAGCGCACTCTGGTTTACCCTCGTGGTGTTTTTCGTTTACCCTTAGGGCATTTTGTGGTGCCCTCGTATCTTTTTTGTGAGTACCGTCAATTGTCCAATTGCCCATGCTCTTCTAACTCTCTTATATTTTATTTAATATAATGGGCAGTTCCAATAGTAAAAAAGTTAACAACACATTTTTTAAAGAGATTTTATGAACATTTATTAAATCATGTTCATTAATTTTAGTGGTTTAATACATCAAAAGTAGAGCCAAGAAGAACATGTACACAAATTGCAAATGTGTGAACATGCATTTTAAACATGAAAATAGGTGCATAAAGAAAAGAAGCACCATGAAAGCACAAATAGTCGTGAATAATCAACACAGGTTTTCCTTTATGTATTTCTGGGCGTGAGAATGGCAAAGAGAGGCCGAAGCTTGTGTGTGCCTGTGTTTATTATAGTTTCATAGTCTTCCTCGTGCCCCGCTGGCATTTCCAATTTAAAATTTTGGATAATCCTTCCGATTACTAAGGAGGCTATGGTCACCCCCTGCGCCCATCCAGCACACAGTCGATTCCCTGCTCCAAATGTCATTGTTCTGTATATATCCTCTTCCACCGGAAACACTAGCTGTCTCTCTGGTTTCCACGCCTCTGAATTTTCCCATTCTCCCTCGTAGTTGTTCGCTCCCCATATGTTAATCAGTATCTGTAGTATAATAATAACAATTCCAATCAGCAAATAAAACTTATAAATAAATACATTTTAAAGCATTTGTAGATAAAAAAAACTGTGCAAGTTCAGCATACCAATAAAAAATACAAAAATATTATATTAAATAAAATCACCTTCCATCCTGCGGGAACATGGTACCCGTCGATCTGCACGTCTTCATGTACGACGCGAAGCGGCACTAGCGGCAGCGGAGAATGCCTGCGTACGGTCTCATAAAATATTGCTTTTAGATATGGTAATTTACCCAGATCCTCTTCCTCTAATGTTTTCTCTCCACACACCTGTTCTATTTCTTTGTGAAGCCGATCCTGTACTTGCTCACATTGCAGACTCTCAGAGATTTTATTTTATTTAAATTAAAAACAATTAGCTAGCTACATATACAGACATAGTTACCTGAGAGTGAGGATGCTTGGCCAGTTCAAACATGGCCCAGACCATAGCCACGTGGCTTGTAGTGGTGCTTTCAATTACAGGCTCCCATATTGCTGTCTCCAACTGCTCTTCACTCAGTACCTTCCCTTCCTTGAGCAGCATGTCTAGATATCCCTTTGCCTCCTTCACCCATCAATATATTCATTAGATATATATTTTGTAAGAATTCCCAATATATATAAGGGTCATGGTGAAGGTGAAGGTACCTTTCCTGAGGAGAGAAGCTCCCTCTGTTGGCGAATGAGAGCCCTCACAACTGCTGCTCTTCTTTTAGTCACTGTATTTAACATTTCACGTAGTTTTTTGTTAGGAATCCATCGGTTTATGAAAGGAACGAAGTCTCTCCAGTTGATTTCGAGTGCAGCAGTAGCAGGATCCCCAACTATAAGATCATACATTCTCTGCACAGATACAATTTCACTGCCCAGCTCTTCAACGTACAAGGGCTCAACAGTTCTGCCTATCACCTGCAATCCACACCACAAATTCAATATTACAAAATAAATGTACAGATTAAAATAGAATAATTATTATTTTGTTGGGAGTTACCTGATTTAGTGCAAAAGGGGAACAAGTGATCAAGAATGATCTTGCTCAGGTTCACTGTATCATTGCAAGTTTCCTTTAGCTCACGGTGCATGGAAGTTATTAGCTTCTCAACCATTTCCTCCCGCATGAATGCATTATTTCTCTGTTTAGACAAGTAGATGTAACATATTCAATAATATCTTCAAAGTTGGAACAATAATAATATAAACTAAACCATTTTATCCATTGTAACATCTTTTTTTACAGTGAATAACTAATTACATGAAACCACAACACACTTTAGCCTTTACAGCCAGGAAAAAGTTTTATAAAAATAGGCAAACGCTATAACCGACTATTTATAATAATCCAAACACTCGAAAATAATGTGTAACTCAATTGTTTCCAATTAAGGATGAAATAAATATTGAAAATAGTACTTGAGGAGTTGTTCCTAGGAGGTGGGAGACCATGAGCTTCTTCATCAAACGATGATCCCTTCCATAGTCAGACAAGGCCACCATTGTCTTGTCCAGAGACAGCACCTGCAATGCTGTTGTCAGCTTCTTTGCTGTTATAGATGAATGATGGTCAGTCATTGCCTGCAACCCACATTTACATTTTCATTTAGATTTAGATTTATAATAGTAATCATTCACACCCAAGAAAAAAAATGAATAGCTCGGGTTGTGAAATCTTATATTACTTGTCTGCAAGATTTGGCTGAATTCAAGACAAGAACAGCAGAGGAAAGGCCAGTGCGGACAGAGTAGACTGGACCGTAGCGTTTGGCCCATTGGTAGAATGTTCGATGGGGTACCTTATCCTTGTGGAGAACAAGGTCCCTCATGATCGTCCATGCTCCCACACCTGCATTTTAGAACAAATCAAAACCATGTGTGAATTTTTCGACCTCATAAACTCGCTTTTGTACACGAATGGAAACATTGGTGTCGACAGAAAAAATACGTATTATCGCTGATTGTCAAACTTGCGTGAGGGATAAGATGATCCAAAAGAAAAACCAGACTACAAAACTAGTTCTAACCTGGTGGATATTTCTTCCCCTTTGATGATCTGGTATTTATGATAATGGCTGCTACAACCACCACCACTAGAAGCTGAACTGCAGTCCATAGTAGAAACATATTGCTGAAACAGTATTTACTTAGCAGAAGCATGGATATAAAATCCCATATCGTGGCATTAGGAGCACACGTATATATGGGCACAAACTCCCGCCCTCCATCAATCAGTGTCGAATATAAAATATCAGTGTCGAATATATCGAGTATTGTGTAAGGCTGCGAAGCGTGGGATGCTTTTTCGTCCCATGTCCAATCATATCAATAGACCATACTCGGGCCATATGTTGTTTTGACCGTATATGCACATATGGAAGAACACGCCCATGGTACTCTCTTGGTTGATTAGAAACATGTCATCATATTCATTAATTGAAAAACAAAAAGTCATGAAACATGTGCTTCGGGGGATGTAATGTTGCTAAGACGCACTTGTATTTTGTGTGAGATTTGGCTACAATATTCGAGCATCCACTTCGCTGGAAAGAAGCTTAAAAAACAATGTTCTTGTTGACTCACTAAGGTATGTTATTTTAATGCATATATGAAAAATTAAATTCTCAACATGTTTTTTTTTTAATTCTGGTATTTATTAGGAGTTGTAATTCTAAGGTTGTATTTTAACATTATTTTTCAGACTACTTCCCTTTGTTCTAAACTTCGGGGAAGGTAAGGAGGAAAGCAAAGATTGTCTTTTAGTTAGAGAAAATCAAGTTGTAAATTTGCCAACTCTAGAATGGTCAAAGAACAACACACACTAAAGGGATATGTTGTAATTTGTAATGTTATGTAATTAGTGTTTACTATTCTTGTTGATTAGTGTTACATCCATTGTTCCCGGCTCCTTTTTGTTGGCTCCAAGTCATCCATCTAGACACAAAATCCACACACTTTGGGGATATAGGCTAGTCTCATTCTCATACTACTATTCATATGGTTTTGAGTGAAGAAAGTACTAATTAACCCATGTCCTTTGGCCATTTTACTTTGCTTGTTGTCGTCACTGCGACCTCCCACATATACTCGCCCAATCAATTTTGTCATTTGGCGTCGTCTTATCTCTGACTAGGGTGCCCAACCTAGTACTAGGGCGCCACAAGCACCCTGGCCCCATTTGGGGTGCCTTGATTCTTTTTACACTTTCCCGCCACTTTTTGGGCACTTTCTAGTCGTTTGAGCTTGTTATCTTTTTAGTGGTCAGCCTCTTCGAGGTTAATTATGAAATTAGATCAAGAGAACCATATAAATAAAAATTTATGAGACCATAATGAGGGACCAAACACTAGGAACATTATCATCACCTAAGGTTGCATCCATCAAAGGCTCCATTTGCATCCATCTAGCTCCACCACAAGGGACAAGGTTTGGTTCATCTGCATCACACCGCATAGGAATTATTCCATCCACCATTTTATTACATCTCTACATCTCATTATTGTTTGCCACCACGCAAAGTGTGACTTGCACAAGAACACCTAGGGCACGATTTACACACACACATAGAACTACATCGGGTATGAGATAGTGCAGCACTCTGTTAGTAAATCCACCATTGTGGCTACTAAGGACAGTCTAACCCTTTCATATGCATCTCTCTTTTTTAGGGGTTTGATACTCAGCTTGGAATTTTATAGGTCTCTTCTTCATTTCCGATTTACAGTGACATCTAGTGCAGTCTAGCGACATACACACGATAGGAAGCGAAGGCATGCAGTCATTCAGTGACACCTCGGCTGAGGTTTGTAGAGGATTTTCACAAACCAGGGCACCAATAGATCACATATAAGAACACCTCAGGCACTGCAATCCTTCTCCAGGTGCCCCAATCTAGCCAACTATTCCAGATCTGTGCTTTTTGTAGCTTTTGAGTGATCGTTCCTGCATTCTGTTTATCTATTCTTCTCTACGACACAGTCTCAACATATCTGCATACCAACTAAACTCTTCCTAACCCTTTGTTCTCATTTAGGGTTTCACACTTCTACTTGCTTAATGGCTTGGGTTCTTTTCTTTATTTTCTTAGCTTTTATTTTATGTTTTTCTTAATATTAGATTAACATAGAATATCCACATTTTAGTTAATCATTTTGGTGAACCCCATGTTCAACACTACCTTCCACTTAGAGATCTTCTTCTTTTTTATTATGGCTCAATCTTCTAACGATTTTACTTGAGGCTCGTCTTAAATCCATTCATGACCATATCATTGAGCATCCCAAGATCTAGACTTACTTTTTCATGTTGCTTGTGAGGAAGCTACCAATTTGGCGAGAACTTGACGCTTCCGCGGCCATCTCTACTTTCCTTATTTCTCAACTGCTTGTTTCCACTCTTCCACCTATTTCTACCATTCCCTTTTCACATTACTACAACAAATCATTTCACACCACCTCGGTCTCTCATACACGGCAGGTTTCCTCTGTTGGTGCTCAAGACGTAACCTCTCTCTATCAAGACCTCTAAGCGCAAATTCATCAACCTACAACAGGCTACTTCTCGTGTATCTCCATTTTTAGATTCCACCTTGTTATTCCATACGCCATTTGCACCTGTCATCTCCACTTATCCGCTTCCTCCTAGTTTTTTCACCCCTAAGCTTCTCGTTTTCAATGGCCATGGTAACCCACAAGAGCATCTTAGAGATTTACATGTAGCTTGTTTGGACTTTGTAGAAAATCATATTCTTTTGGCTAAAATCTTTCCCCACGGTCTTCATGAGTAAGTGATGTGTTGGTTTTATGACCTACCTATTCATTTGGTAACTTCATTTACGCATCTGGCCGATGATTTCCTTGCTCATTTTTCAATCAATATCGGCTCCAAGATCTCTTTATGCTCAACTAGCACAACTTAAACAAGGATCTAATGAACACCTAGACAATTAGTTTTGAGATATAAAAACAATCTAGCTAAGATGTCAAATGTGCTAGTGTCTTTGAGCTTTAGGATTTGTTTATTCGGAGTCTTTTACCACCACTTCAAGAGAGTGTTCTTTTTGAAACCTCTCCTTCATTCGACCAAATTTTCATACTCTTAAGATTCATGAAATCAAACTTCCATCCATAGGAAAGCTTAAATATCAAGAGCAAGCCTCGTCTTCCGCTTGTTTTCCAAATAAGACACCATTCAAGTCATCAGAAACCAAACCAACTCGACACTAAAACTCCTGTCAATGCATTCACTACTCTAAAGAGGCTCAGTCACCAACACTTAGGCATGTGTTTACTAACTTTCCTATGGCCCCACATCTCATATTACAACAACTTCTTGAGATAAATATTATCACACTTCCTCTACCACTCGAATTAGACCCATCACAACCAAAAGTTAGGAATTATAATTTAGAACTTTCGATGTGACTATCACATATGTTTGTGACACTCTACGAATCGATGTTTCAAGCTCCGCATAATCATCAAAGATCTTATTGATAATAACAAGCTTGAGTTTTCAGAGCCTATTGAATCTTCCCCTAACATTGAAAAGGGTAAACTCAAACTCTTGAATAACCAATCCCAACAACATGACGAGAAAGTAGCTAAATCTTTAGCTTATCATGCATATTGCATAGTGTCCCCTCTTGCTTCAGGGGCCCTTGAATTTTTTTTTCACATAATGATGCTTCACCACCACTCATCTCTTTTTATAATCACAATTATCATGTGATGTTTACATCTAATCACCTACATATCAAATCATCTATTGGCTCGATCCCCATCAATAATACTAATGTTGAACCATCTTGGCCTATTAGTGCATGTTCTATTCCATTTCTTCATGCCATCGGTTACCCTCTATCACAAATTGAGTACCCGATGAACAAACCATATGGTGTCATCAAACTACATGTTACGGTTGGTCCTCTCACTTTGTTGGTCCCTTTCCTTATTAGGCAAGCAATCGATGGTTGTGACATTCTACTCGGACTCAATTGGATTCGTAAGTCTCAATCCATTATCTCTATGAATCATTTGTGCCTTAAATTCATTCACAACAATCAGGTTATCTCTATTGATGGTGTACCCCCATCTATTCCATGGTTGTCATCTTCTCAAGCGTCATATTATGTATCTCCTACATCATCTAGCACATCACATTATATGTTGCTAAAAATGCATTCTACTCCCAGTTCACCTACTCGCACATTATCTACACAACCTCACCACTCCTCTAGTCCTACACATAAGTATATGCCCATTCCTCGGACAATTACTGCATCTCGATGTAGGTCACCACCTCGTTTCATTTTGCGTAGGAGTTCATCACCTCCGCATTCAGACTTCATGTAGATCTCCATCACCTACGCATTTTTTACACCTACGTGATCATCATATATTCATCCATCACATGCGCATAGGCTTCACTCACCCACATAGTGTTTATCTACTATACATCCATTACTAGTACATGGTCATACACTTTTTTTTTCCATAGGCTTTTAATGGAGGACCTTCGTCCTTCACTATTATTGTCTAGTTCATTTTCTCACATGCACTTGGGGGCATAGTATGTAACACACCTCCCCTCATATCTTAGCATTAGCACATCTCCCATACTTGTGGCATTATACACCCTACTCTTAGTGTAGACATAATCCTCCACCCCTTTAGTGTCAGCATTACTTAATGACACACTCTTGTGCTTTAGTTCACACTTGACTGTTGAGGGCTACATACTACACATGAAACCCACACACTAGATAATAGGTATTACACATTACATTTCTCATCTCG